>CM018684.1:67101648-67423060 GCA_009363875.1 Mikania micrantha
TCATAGATTCCTTTTTGAGTTTTATAAGGGTATTATGGACATTTTATTAACTCATTTAAGCCAATCAGATTCACCCACATCATATATAATATTTATTTTTCTTTTTTAAATCAAAGTTTCTCCCTTGATTTTTATACACTTATAACTTTTTTATACTTTGTTATTTTTTTATAAAATTACATCATTAAACTCGTTATATTTTTCTCGTTAATTCCATAATAGTCATGCCAATTTTTTTTGAATTTTTTTCGAGCGTTTTGTAATTACACCAACATAACGAACGATAAATATAATATTCTCTCGTTTTTTCAAAATCTTTCATCTTTTTAAAATGTTTTCGAGCGTTCGTAATTTTCTCTCATTTTTTCGTTTAACATGTTTTTTCGAGCGTTCGTAATTTTATCTCATTTTTTCGTTAAAATGTTTCAAAATCTCGTTTAACATGTTTAACATCTTTAAAATATTTTTCGAGCGTTCGTAATTTTCTCTCATTTTTCGTTTAACATGTTTTTCGAGCGTTCGTAATTTTATCTCATTTTTTCGTTTACAGTGTTTCAAAATCTCGCTTAACATGTTTTTATGAGCGTTCGTAATTTCTCTTTTTTTTCGAGCGTTTGCAATTACACCAACGTAAAATCTTTTCATCTTGTTACAAATTATTTTTTACTACAAAAATTAGTTCATTAATATTTAAAAAATTAAGAACACTTTGAAAAAATCCAGATCCTTACATCAGTGTAATTACGAAAACTTTGTAAAAATTCAGCTCGTTACATCATTGTGATTACATCAGTGTAAAAAATGCATTTCGTTACGTCAGTGCAAAATGTCGTTGCATCAGTGTAAAACGTCGTTGCCATCAGTGTAAAACGTCGTTGCATCAGTGTAAACGTTGTTGCATCAGTGTAAATTACGAAAATTTTAAAAAATTTGACAAAATTATACTTGAATTAAAGATAAAAAAGTGACAATTTTAATGGTGAAATTTTTATAAAAAAATAATAATAATATAAAAGTTATGAGTGTTTAAAAAATTGTGGGGTAAACTTTTTTTAAAAAAGAAATCAAGTACACCCACCAAATGTCAAATCAGTGTAAAAAAATGCATTTCGTTACATCAGTGTAAAACATCGTTGCATCAGTGTAAAATGTCGCTGCATCAGTGCAAATTACGAAAATTTAAAAAAAAAATTGAAAAAATTATACTTGAATTAAAGATAAAAAAGTGACAAATTTAATGGTGAAATTTTTATAAAAAAATAATAATGTATATAAAAGTTATGAGTGTTTAAAAATTGGGGGGTAAACTTTTTTTTAAAAAAGAAATCAAGTACACCCACCAAATGTCAAATCAGTGTAAAAAAAAATGCATTTCGTTACGTCAGTGTAAAATGTCGCTGCATCAGTGTAAAATGTCGCTGCCATCAGTGCAAATTACGAAAATTAAAAAAAAATTGAAAAAATTATACTTGAATTAAAGATAAAAAAGTGACAAATTTAATGGTGAATTTTTTATAAAAAAAATAATGTATATAAAAGTTATGAGTGTTTAAAAAATTGGGGGGTAAACTTTTTTTAAAAAAGGAATCAAGTACACCCTCACCAAATGTCAAATCAGTGTAAAAAAATGAATGTCGCTGCGTCAGTGTAAAATGTCGCTGCATCAGTGCAAATAACGAAAATTTTAAAAAAATTTGAAAAATTATACTTGAATTAAAGATAAAAAAGTGACAAATTTAATGGTGAAATTTTTATAAAAAAATAATAATGTATAAAAATTATGAGTGTTTAAAAACTTGGGGGGTAAATTTTTAAAAAAAAAAGAATCAAGTACACCTTGCTAAATGTCAAAAATGGCCTTAAACAAATCTCATCCACATGTTTTTTTGACTTTTTCAGATTGAATATGGACCACTGATTTCAAAAGGATTTATTTTAACAACCAATGAAAATGAGTTAATAGGTTACCACAAATATGGTGGGTTACCATTTGAACCTTCCCCTATATATATATATATATATATATATATATATAGTGAGGTTATTGTACAAAACCTTATTTTTGTAAAAAGTGTGAGAAACAATCTTGGCCATAAATGTGCTAAGATCAAGGGTTTGGATTCAAAGTTGCTATATTTAATGGATTAAAAAGGGTTAGACAGTTATCAAAAGGGCAAAATAGGGATTTCGTTCTTTTTTGGATTGGCTGATATCACGCTTCACCAAAAATAAAGGGATTCAGTTATCAACATTTTGAAATAACAACACATCCTAGCACACTACATTTATCAGTTCCTAGCAACAACTGTTTAACAACATATAATAACACATAACAAAATATCAATTCTTAATCTTGTTAAAAATATAAGCACATCTTAGCATAATTAAAAATAATTAATTCTTAAAATTTATTATTAAAAAACATATTAAATATTAATTTTATCAATTTAATAACATTTTTGTATAACAACACATATTAGCACCACAAATACTTTCTCAAATCCATCATCAATTCTAATCGAAATTCAATCAAAAAATTCGATCAAAAATGATCGAAATTCAATCCAAAAATACGATCAAACATCCAATGTTTGTTACATTAATCGAAATTAAAAAACTATTGCATGCAAAAAAAATCACGAACACTACCAGTATGCTGAGTATCTTCAATCGGTTCATCCATTTGTACGTAATCATCCATCTAATTTTGAAAAACACAAACGTAAACTCAAGACCTGCAAATTTTTTGTTTTTCGGTATTTTTACAGATTACTAAATTGAATTTGATATTATGCGTTAACTAATTTAATTATGGAATATTTTCAAAGAGAATACTGATTAACAAATTTCCTATTTTATTGCAAGATTTACAAAACATTTAAAATGCAAAAAACATATATTACCCTTTTCTATTAAATACTAATAATACCACATGTCAACACATCAATGGTTCCTACCATTTTTACAAAATTTGCTATTTGTATGTGAACCTCCTCCTATATATATATATATATATATATATATATATATATAGGGGATAGTTCCTTTGTTAACCCTCCCTTATTACGAGAACCCGTGTTAACCCGGTATTTTTTGCCCGAATCTTTGTTTTCTTTTTTTCATGGTTTTTGCTATACATAAATAGGGGGTTTCTTTTTTGTGTTTTGCTAATTCATCACCGTTTAGAAATTATTTACAACCGTAAGTAAGTGTAAGTTACTTGTAAGTAACTTGTAAGTTACTTGTAAGTTACTTGTAAGTAACTTACACTTACTTACGGTTGTAAATAATTTCTAAACGGTGATGAATTAGCAAAAACACAAAAAAGAAACCCCCCTATTTATGTATAGCAAAAACCATGAAAAAAGAAAACAAAGATTCGGGCAAAAAATACCGGGTTAACACGGGTTCTCGCAATAAGGGAGGGTTATTATTTGATCCTTCCCCTATATATATATATATATATATATATATATATATATATATATATAGTGGGGTTATTGTACAAAACCTTATTTTTGTAAAAAGTGTGAGAAACAATCTTGGCCATTAATGTGCTAATATCAATGGTTGAGATTAAAAAGTGATTAAATCTTTAAATTAAATGGATTTGCGGTTATGAAAAGGGCAATTAGGGAAATCAATGTTGCTAATATCACGGTTACACGGGAATATTGGGATTCAGTTTCTAAAATTGAAGATTCAAACCAACTTCTTTGTTCTTCACGGTGATCGACGACCAAAAACTAGTGCTCAAATAACAACACATCCTAGCACACTAAATTAATTAATTTTCTTTTTTGTGCAAATATGCAACAAAACAATTACTAAAAAATCACAATTGTTTGATAACAACACAACATCGCACAATGCATTTATCAATTCATAGCAACTCCTATTTAACAGCATATAATAACACATAACAAAATATCAATTCTTAAGCTTGTTCAAAATACCAGCACATCTTAGCACAATTAAAATAATTAATTATTAAAACTTATTATTAAAAAACATATTAAAATATTAATTTTATCAATTTAATAACATTTTTTAATAACAACACATCTTAGCACCACAAATACTAACACAACCGTAAACTCAAAAGACCTGCAAAATTTTTATTTTTTTGGTATTTTTACGTATTATGAAATTGATTTTGATATTATGCGTTAACTAATTTAATTATGGAATATTTTCAAAAAGAATACTGATTAACAAGTTTCCTATTTTATTGCAAGATTTGAAAATCAATTAAAATGCAAAAAACCTATATTACCCTTTTCTATTAAATATTAATAATGCCACATGTCAACACATCAATGGTTCCTACCATTTTTACAAAATTTGCTATTTGTATGTGAACCTCCCTCTATATATATATATATATATATATATATATATATATATATATATATATATATATATATGGAAGTGTTCTGATGCTAACCCATTCTTAGAGCGATAACCCATTAACTTTGCCAAAACGAAGCCGAATCTTGAATTTTTTTTTGAATATCATTGTAACAAAATTTGAACACTATGTTCTTTTATGAGTTTGGGCTAATTCATCACCGTTTGGGCTCTTACAGTACTGTAAGTGTTTAAATATTTAAAACTTACAATACTGTAGCACAAAACTTACAACGATGATATTTTTTAAACGGTGATGAATTAGCCCAAACTCATAAAAGAACATAGTGTTCTAATTGTGTTACAATGATATTCAAAAAAAATTCAAGATTCGGCTTCGTTTTGGCAAAATTAATGGGTTATCGCTCTATATATATATATATATATATAGAGAGAGAGAGAGGGCGGTTATAATACAAAGGGTATGGAACGTACTAAGCGTAGGAAGCCACAGGCTTTTGACATGTGTCATCAGGATAAGGGGCAATATCGTCCATATATAATTACAGACCGTGATTAGAAAAATTACAGACCGTAATTTAACACATGTAATCAATGACCAACTGCATAATTACGTACCACTAAATCACGTACCACGTTATATGAAAATCACAGACCGTCATTTAACATGCAAAATCAAAGGAACAACTGCATAATCACGTATCAAACATTAAAATCACGGACCACGTAAAAAAAATCGAAAAAAACTATAACAATACTATACTCAAATTAAAGATAATAAAATTCTCTATTTTATGGTGTAATTTTTTCTAAAAAACGATTAACCGTTTAAAAGTTATTCGATTTTTTTTAAAAAAAAGTGGAACTTGATTTAACCATAAAAAAAGTCAACAAATGTAGGTTATTCCTTATTTGCCCTTCCAGCTCTAATTCACGCAAGTTTTAAATAAAATGTGGGGACCACTAGATCTTAATTATTCATTTATTTGATCAATGGCTCAGATTCCTTCCTACCTTCTCACGTTAATAACCCTTTGTATTGGATCCACCTCCTATATATATATATATTAAGGTTTGGCTAAAAAGTCTTAAAACCATAAAAAGTGTGAGAAGTAATCTAAGCCATACACGTGTATTTTCCAATGTTTACAAGATATGAGTATTAACGTAATTTGTTCTCATTATTGTTAGCGGTTATTTTGGGAAAATACCATGATTCTCGCTAAAAAGATTTTAAAAATCCAAATCAATTATCGATTACAAGAATAAATCACAGATTGTAATTGATTATATGATTCTAATTTTTATCTGGCGAATAATTGTTTCGTTTTTTTTTGGGGTAACGACGTGATGAATCGAACACATAAGATACACAAGGTTATGGTGTTTTTCAGATTGTATGGTGTTTTTCATATTGTATGGTGTTTTTCAGATTGTATGGTATTATTTCGTATGTTGTATGCTCTGTTTTTTGATATTATGGTGTTTTTCAAATTGTATGATGTTTTTTCATATTGTATTGTGTTTTTCAGATTGTATGGTGTTTTTCAGATTGTATGGTATTATTTTGTATGTTGTATGCTCTGTTTTTTGATATTATGGTGTTTTTAAAATTGTATGATGATTTTTCAGATTGTATTGTGTTTTTCAGATTGTATGGTGTTTTTCAGATTGTATGGTGTTATTTCGTATGTTATATGCTTTGTTTTTTGATATTATGATGTTTTTCAAATTGTATGATATTTTTTCAGATTGTATTGTGTTTTTTGGATTGTATGGTGTTTTTGAATCCAAATATTACAACTTATTTTGAATCCAAAAGCCCTAATCATCATGATATTTTAAAATTTTGTGGTGTTTTTTTTTAAAAATAATGCTCTGTTTTTTGATTTTATACACATGTATGGTGTTTTAATGGTGGTTATATACGTAGTTTAGAGTTTATAATGTTTTTCAGATTATATATTTGTTTGGATGAAGTCTTTTATAAAATAAGTCAAATATTCTGTATTTCAAATAATTTTACGTGCTACGGTGTTTTAACGTGAACTGATAAGTCTAAAACGCCATAAAATTTAAAGAATGTTCAACACACTAATAATCTCACAACTAAAATTTAACGAAGTTCAAAACACCATAAAATATAAAACGCCATAAAATTTAACAGATGTTCAACACCATATATAGGGATAGATAAATAATAAATACATTATAACACCATAATTTGACAAAAACACCACAAACAAAAAAGAACACCATACAACTATGAAGGTCGCGGTTTCTGTTTCATTTTCAATAAACACCAAATTACGTTTATGCCCATCCCGCGACTTTCAAACACCATACTAATTACAGAATTGCCACCGCGCAATTCTGACCGTAAAACACCACAGATCTACGTTCAGGATTGCTTCTCATGCTTCTCACGGTTTTTATCCTTTTTAAAATATGCCTCCCCTATATATATTTTATATCAACTTCTTTCTACTCTTATACACATGAGGGGCATAATGTATATGTGTCAGCCCTCGAATGACAAAAGTTAAATTACACTAATTTTAACGATAATGATACACACCTAAATTGTATATTATTATTATTAACTTATTTTGGAGCGATAAATATACCCTACTCCTTTACTGCCCCCAAATTTATATATACTCTTTGTTTGGAATTGAACTCAAGACATACCATCTAAGAGATAATGTCTATATCAAATGGGTTACTCAGACATTTTTAAATTGTATATATTATCAAAATGCTAATTAAGCACAAAAGTTAGAAGAATATTGCAAGATTCGACCATTTATATCAAACAACATTGCAAAATTATCCTTTTTGCTCACGAGTTGTTTACGGTGTTTGCTTGTATAGAAAATTTTCAGGAGGTTGTTCATTTGGAATCACTATAGTGATTAGTGACTGTAGTCTATACCCAAACATGACATTTATTAAAAATGTATTTATTTTAACGTGCCAAATCTCATATTAAAATGAGGCCCATTCTCAGATGGGCCAATATCAACAACTTTTTGAATTCTGAAAGCCAATATTAGAAGTCTGTAGTAGAGATGGGCATCAAAACCGGTTTCAAACCCGAACCCGGGGTTCAACCCGGTAGAACCCACCGGTTCCTAACCGGTTTTAAATTTAAATTTCTCAATCGGTTCCAAACCGGGTTCAACCCGAACCGGTTCCAACCCGGTTTTGACCGTTTGGACCAAAAAATCGATTTCCAGCCGTTGAGCTAGCCGTTTGGACCGATTTTTAGCCCTTTTTTTGATGTTTTTTGGTCCAAAACTTAGTATAAATTGTTGTGCCTTGGTTTAGTTTGATCCACACTTGAAAACGAACATTCTAAGCCAAAAACGCTCTCGTTTCGTATATCTGACTGCTTTACTCTCTTTGTTTCGCGATACATTTTTATTACACTCGTATTTTAAACAAGTATAACCTTGTTAACGCAATGGCTCATTTTACATCTTCTGTCGGTCAAGGTTCTAACGCCGAATCTACAGTTGTCCGTGTTCTTACGCATAATAGGAACATGGAAATATGGTGTAACTGAGATTTAGTTGAGATGAGTGATGGGTCTCAAAAGGCTCGTTGCAAGTATTGTGGTATGCATCTTGCAAAAGAATCAAACACGAGTTTGAAGAAACATATTACCAAACCATTTTGCAAGGCGTTGAAGAATGATCCAGAAAGTCAACAAACACAAATCAATAATGATGGAGGAATTTTTCACTACAACGTAGACGACGTTCGTGGACATTTCGACAACCCTCGTTTAACAAACATGATTCGAGATACGCTTTAGCCTCGTTATAATCATGTAAGTCGAAGGACGCAAAGGCGTCATTGTTTAAAAATGTGGAACAACGCAAAAAAAGATTTGATCTTATTTTTTGAAAAACTGAACACTGGTGTAAACTTAACTACAGACGTTTGGTCTGCACCACATGGTTTACCGGAATCGTATATTTGCGTCACCGCCCATTGGGTAGATCCCGGTTCGTGGCAAATGATGAAATGTACGATTGCGTTTGAACTTTTCCCATATCCACATACGGCTGAATATTTGTTTAAACTATTAGATTTCGTAATAACACAATTTAATTTGGAAAAGAAACTATTTTCAATAGCATTTGATAATGCTTCAAACAACACTGTTGCAGTGGAAAAATTAAAATTAAAATACACACACCATTTTGCAACGGTATATTTTTCCACAGTCGATGTGTAGCACATATTATTAACTTAGCGATGCAGGACGGTCTTTCTTCACTGAATCTTGAAGCTTTCAAAAATGGTTTTAGAAATATGGTACATGATGCTTTTAAAAAAAGTAGAAGAACATTTACCGAATACAAAAAATTTTGTAAAGATACGAACAGACCTTGTTATGGTCCCAATTGGGATGTTCCTACTCGGTGGAACTCCACTTTTAAAATGTTTGAAAGTGCTTTAAAACAAAAAGCAACTTTACAAACATATCATACGAGTCTTTATGAAGGTGGTTACACCGAACAATTTCCGGCCTTGGCTTGGGATAATATTCAAGATTTAACTGATTTTCTTGAAGGTTTTAAAACCGCCGCTACAAAATTATCAGGGGTTTATTATCCTACTAGTCCATTAGTGTTACCAGAATTGTATTTGATGACGTCAAATTAAAAAAATTTTGAAATGAAAAACCAAATGTTTAAAGAAATGGTAAAACCAATGAAAGTCAAATTAAAGAAATATTTTAAAGATTTACCATCCGTGTTTACTTGTGCCGCTGCTTTAAACCCAATTTTGAATGTTACGGGGGTTGAATGTTTGATAGACGAAATAAATGATAATTTGGATATCCATGAAGAAGATCCAAATTTTTTAAATGATGCAAAAAAAAGTTTTCAACATACTTTACAAAGTATGTATGAATTTTATATAATTAAATATGGTCCTAATGTAAACACACGTATGAGCACGAGCGCATCAAGCTCGAGTAGTAAACCTCGTGATCCGCTTCTTAGTTTATTTAACACCGTTCGTAATGAAATGGCGAAACGACAAAGGGGTAACACTCCTTCAAGTGAACTCGGAAGGTATAGTGGAACAGATTTTGTGTCCACTTTTCAATTCGAGGATTAGCACAATTTAGACCTTTTGTCATGGTGGAAAGGAAAGGAATCCGATTATCCGATTCTAGCCACTATGGCACGTGATTTACTAACCGTCCAAGCTTCTACGGTAGCTTCGGAATCTGCGTTTTCTCTTAGTGGCAGGGTATTATCTTTACGAAGAACAATACTTACTCCGGAATCAGTAGAGATGTGTATTTGCTTAAAGGATCATTTGGATGCGATCGATCGAATTCAAAACATAACAAACCTCGAAGATGAAATCGAACTTGAAACAAGGGTACACGAAGAGGAGGTGGAGGAATGATTATCTCCCGACATATCTGATGAAGAACTTGCACAAGAAGCTCGTACTCGTAAACGTACGCAAACGCAAACGGAATCGGAATAAAACGCATGTTCTTAAGTTATTGTATTTTTATTTATCTTCTTAAGTTATGTATGTCTTTTTTTTTTAAATAATTAAAAGAGAAATAAATGTTAAATATGTTATTTTTATTTTTATGTTATGTATGTAATTTATTGTAAAATTATTAGAAATAATAATGAATTTTTTTAATATCATTATTTTTTTATTCATGTTCTTAAATCAAGTATTTTTTTATTATTTATGTATGTCTTTTTTTTAAATAATTGAAATATAAATAAATGTATTAAAAGTTATTTTTATTTTTAAGTTATGTATGTAATTTATTGTAAATTATTAGAAATAATAATGAATTTTTTTAATATCATTTTCTTTTTATTTATGTTCTTTAGAATTTTTTTTATTTATGTATGCGCATTTTAAAAAAAAAAAAAACCGAACCCGGTAGGTGTACTCGGTTCTGGACCCGACCCTTGTAATCCTTGGATATTTTCTACTTAAAATTTGAATCGTAATACAATAAATTAAAAATTCATGGTTAGCTTTGAACATATATGTAATCCTAAACACACACAAATATATATAATACTACAATAAATTCTAATAAGATTTCATAAATGAAAAGGAATGCTCCTAAAAGAAACCTTGATAATATTGGTTTAAAACTCAATACGAATATATATATATGGATGCATAACAATACTTAAATATATATATATATATATATATATATATATATAGGATTTGGTTCAAATAAGAACCCACCATTTCTGTGGTAACCTATTAACCCATTTGAGCCAATCAGATTCATACACATCATAGATTCCTTTTTGATTTTATGAGGGCATTATGGACATTTTATTAACACATTTAAGCCAATCAGATTTCACCCACATCATAAATATAATATCTATTTTCCTTTTTTTAAATCAAAGTTTCCCCCTTGATTTTTATACACTTATAACTTTTTTATACTATGTTATTTTTTTATAAAAATTACATCATTAAACTCGTTATATTTTTCTCGTTAATTCCATAATAGTCATGCCAATTTTTTTTTGAATTTTTTTCGAGCGTTTGTAATTACACCAACATAACGAACAATAAATATAATAATTTTCTCTCGTTTTTTCAAAATCTTTTCATCTTTAAAATGTTTTCGAGCGTTCGTAATTTTCTCTTATTTTTTCGTTTAACATGTTTTTTCGAGCGTTCGTAATTTTATCTCATTTTTTCGTTTAAAATGTTTCAAAATCTCGTTTAACATGTTTAACATCTTTAAAATGTTTTCGAGCGTTCGTAATTTTCTCTCATTTTTCGTTTAACATGTTTTTTCGAGCGTTCTTAATTTTATCTCATTTTTTCGTTTTAAAATGTTTCAAAATCAGTGTAAAAAATGCATTTCGTTACATCAGTGTAAAACATCGTTGCATCAGTGTAAAATGTCGCTGCATCAGTGCAAATTACGAAAATTTTAAAAAAAATTTAAAAAATTATATACTTGAATTAAAGATAAAAAAGTGACAAATTTAATGGTGAAATTTTTATACAAAAATAATAATGCATATAAAAGTTATGAGTGTTTAAAAAATTGTGGGGTAAACTTTTTTTAAAAAAGAAATCAAGTACACCCATCAAATCAGTGTAAAAAAATGCATTTCGTTACATCAGTGTAAAACATTGTTGCATCAGTGTAAAATGTCGCTACATCAGTGAAAATTACGAAAATTTTAAAAAAAATTGAAAAAATTATACTTGAATTAAAGATAAAAAAGTGACAAATTTAATGGTGAAATTTTTATAAAAAAATATTAATGCATATAAAAGTTATGAGTGTTTAAAAAATTGTGGGGTAAACTTTTTTTAAAAAAGAAATCAAGTACACCCATCAAATCAGTGTAAAAAAATGCATTTCGTTACATCAGTGTAAAACATCGTTGCATCAGTGTAAAATGTCGCTACATCAGTGAAAATTACGAAAATTTTAAAAAAATTTGAAAAAATTATACTTGAATTAAAGATAAAAAAGTGACAAATTTAATGGTGAAATTTTTATAAAATAATAATAATGTATATAAAAGTTATGAGTGTTTAAAAAATTGGGGGGTAAACTTTTTTTAAAAAAAGAATCAAGTACAACCTCTCCAAATGTCTAAAATGCCCTTAAACAAATCTCATCCACATATTTTTTTGACTTTTTCAGATTGAATATGGACCACACATTTCAAAAAGCTTTTTTTTAACAACCAATCAAAATGAGTTAATAGGTTTACACACTTGGAGTGGGTTACCATTTGAACCTTTCCCTATATATATATATATATATGTATAATACTATTACTTGCAAGAGTTTATAAACAATCTTACGTAAAATAAATAATGACATTTTTATTATTTACTAATACTTATTTAGAAAATAATAAGAGTTATAAAGCTTTTATAAAAATATATAAGGAGCAAATATTTAATCAAAGGACTAAAATTTTTATAAGGATTATAACATAAAATAATAAAAACCTCAAATGAAAGGGGTAAAATGGTTAAGTTTGAAACTTGTTTGTGTGCAAGGAATTCTAAAGATAGATGTAACACAAACCTAAAGAACAGGGGGTAAAGCTGTAAAAAGGAAACCAACTTTCCTTTTTGTTCTTCCTTGCCCTTTTACCCGATCTGGATGATCCAAACCTGGTTGCACAACCCATCTGTTGACAGCTCCTTTCTAGGCGTGTTAACAACCGATTCGAAGTAGTTTTGGCAACGATTTGATAGCCGAAATCTATCTCAATCAAAAATCAACAGAATCAATCACCATTTACACGTAAATCAAGTCCAAATATACGAATCAATACGGGAAATTCAAATCTGAATCAAACATGTATAAAACTCAAATCAACCTGCACATTTATGTTCCTTGTCCTATTTCGAAACTCTCTGAACCAAAGAAGCACGCTCACAAGCTCTCTAGATCACGGATTAAACTCAAGATAGGAGTCGGTCTTCAACACACTCGACACCCTTCAAATCGTTAACGAATCAGGTAACTCTCTATACTATTCGAATCGTTATTAACTGTAGATCGAAAGCACTATCATTTTTAAGGCTAAAAATCCTCCATTCGATCGAATTGGAAGCAATCAGATTCTTGGGTTTATAGCAATTTTGGTGCAATCAAAACTCACGTGATAGATATAACCAAAACGACATAGAAATCAGTTTAAGGTGATATTCCAACCGGTAGTTCTCATGCTTTTGACCCGAAGGTTTCTGGTTCGAATCATGGCCGCCCCATTTGGCTTTCTTTTATTTTATTTTTTGGGTGATTCCATCCAGTCTACCCTATTTCTTTTTATTTAAATAATAATAATAATAATAATAATAATAATAATAATAATAATAATAATAATAATAATAAAATAGTTTTCATAATCTGTAAAATAAAAGTTAACCCAGAAAATTTTATGAACACTTTTATGCATGAAACAATTGTTAATTAACCATATTTCCTAGTTTAAACATATTCTTTATTTAAATATTGTAAATCATATTTAAACGTACTTATCATCTTTTATTTTGGTATTGGATATTTTATTAAATTTTATTCGAATATTTAAAAATCAAAGATCTCACTTAAATATATTTATATATAAACTTTTATCAGAATTTCAATATTTCTTAAATATTTCTATGTAAAAAATTTAAATTATTATTTAAGAAATTAGCTATTTATTTAAACTATTTATTAAAACAAATAAATAAATAAAATAAAATCCACGAATGATGATTTATAAGATCCCAAAATTCATTTTATAACATAAATTTTATGAACATAAATGCATTTAAACTTTTCTTGTGATTAAACAATTAACCATAAAATGGTTAGAATTAATTCCTTTAAACATAAGTCTTAAAATGTTATTTTACAAAATAAAGTTTTTTTTTTAAACTAAAAACACATGGATGGGATATGTTATTCAAAACGTTATTTAATTATCAAAAACAATAAGAATATTTATTCATTGAATAAATATATATATTCCAAATAGACCACATCAAACATGAACATATCATTTTAAGACTTTCATCGTATGCCATGGTTCTAAGAAATCAACACTTGAACTTTAAAGGAATACTAAGTCTATTATGCCTATGAACTTTAGGTGAAACACTATCTTTAATTCCATCATCTACCACTTGTCATTTGGACTAGCTAATCAATTCAATGTGAGTAATTCTATACTACTCCCTCTTTTACATTTTGTACTTTTGGGATGTTACATATGCCAGTATTCAAAATTCAAGTATTCTAGAGTCAAAATCTATAGATGCAATGCCTTTTAGTCTATTTGGTTTGATTCTTTGCTATGTGATACTACTTACTTTGTGATTCTATGTTACTCTATGTAATTCTATGTTATTCGATACCGAGTAGCCTAAGGTGTGTTAGATACCACCTTCGCATTGACTTAGGTCAAATGTGCTAAAAGGGCGAAAAGTACAATCATGGGCAGACTTGTGATTATACTTAGCTTTGTGCTTTGTATTGAACGAGTTTGGAGACGATATAAACTATTGCAGACTTGTAGACATACTAAGCTTTTTAGCTAAGTATTGATACAAGTTTAGAGACGAGATATTCTATAAACTTAATTGCAAACTAGTAGGATATGCATGCTAGAGTTTAAACTTTGTAGTCTAATTGAATTGCATCAGTTTTTTTATGTATACTATATAAATTGTATGGGTTACTCACCAACTATTCATATAGTTGACCCAAATTTATTTTACATATGTAACAGGTTAAGATGAAGACATAGGATAAGCATAGTGGACCTAGATTTAATTTAAACAAAAATGTTAGATTTCAAATGTAATGATAAATTAGATCTTGTAATTCTTTAAATGTTTGTAATTGTTTATTGTTATCAATGAATGTATATTTTAATGTTAATAATGAATTTAAAAATTATTCAAACTTACTAATAGCACAATGAGCTAATGAACAGTCAAGGTCGCGCTCCGACGTATTCCGCCGTCGGTCGGGGTGTGACAACCCTAGCCGGTTCTACCGGTTATAGATCTACAAATGTGAAACCGGTTCCAAACCAGTTCGGGTTAACCTCAAAACCGGTTTCACCGAACCCGGTCCAAATTTGAACCCGTTTCGGGTTTAGTTTTGAACCCGGTTTGCCCATCACTAGTCTGTAGGCTATAGCTGCAATTTTGGGTCACTAAAATATATAAGTATAGGGAAAATTAAATAAAAAGATATTATTGCATAAAAAGAGTAAAAACTAATAAAAGTTTGAAATATGACAATGTCTAAGAAGAGTTTTTGTACTAGATTCTTTTTTGTTGTTTATTTTTTTGTACTGGATTTTCGTTTTTTTACTGTATTTTTATTTTTTTACTGGATTTTTGATTTTTTGTACTGGATTTTGTCTTTCGTAATTGATTTTTGTTTTTATATTATTAGCATGCCACATGTCAAATTCATATTGTTTCTTACTCTTCTTAGGCAAAAACCTCTTTTCACTAGATCAACCCTATAATTATATATCCAAAGAAACATTTTTGTAGCTGCGTCATTTTTTTTTGAACGACGAATGTCTCAATCGTGTCAACCCACTGTTTTCAAGCCATGTCACCAAAGTTTAGTTACCTAAACCTCTCATGAGTGACCACAACCATCCCAGGAGGAAACCCCGCTGGGAAAACCCCCTGACCCTCCCCAGACCCCTATTTCGTTGCGAGAGGGATTTGAACCCAAGACCTTCCATTTGAAAAAATCCTGGGATACCATTTGGAAGAAACATTTCTGTAGCTGCGCCATTTTTTTTTGAACGACGAAGGTCTCAATCGCGTCAACCCACAGTTTTTAGGCCACGTCACCAAAGTCTAGTTACCTAAACCTCCCATGAGTGACCACAACTATCCTAGGAGGAAACCCGCTGGGAAACCTCCTGATCCTCCTCAGACCCCTATTTCACTGCGAAAGGGATTTGAACCCAAGATCTTCCATTTGGAATAATCCTGGGATAACATTGAGGCAAATGCCTCATTGGTAGCTGCGTTATTTAGTAAATAATTTTTCACACAACGAAAAAACTCCAATTAAACCCAAGGAATCGAAGGTTCTTAATCATCGTAACTCAACCAAAGAAGTGGACAAAGATTATATACACATACATATCACAAATCTACCACTTTTAAGGCTTTTATTGTTTCCTTTTTTTTTAATTTATTTTTTCAAGCTTCACTTATTTCATTTTTTTACCCTTTTATATATATTTATTTTAATATTTTATTTTTTTAGCTGTTTATTTCTTCACTCATTCATTATTTAATATTTTTTTTATCTAACTTAGTGTAGTTTTTAGAATATATATCTATACTCTTTAATAAAAGAGTAAATATTTTGCCACATGCCAACTTATTAGGCTATTATTGACACATGTCATTTTTTTAAAAAGATTATTGACACATGTCATTTTTTAATCTTTACAATCATTATCTCTCATATTAAATGATAATTATAATTATATTCTTTATTAAATGATAATTATAATTATATTCTTTAATTTATTAAAGAATTTTAAATTTAATGACTAATGACTTTATATACCTTTTTTTCATATTAAAAAATAGTTCTAACAAATAAAAAATGAAATTTTTTTTATTATTAAAAAGCACACTTAAACAAAGTTTACAAAATACGAAAATTTTCTAAAAAAGATTTTTCTACAAAAAAAGAATTATTTTAAATTTGTAGTTTTAGGAAAAATAAAAGTTCTGTAAAAATAAGTTTTCTTAAAAAAACAAGTTTTGTCAAATAAATTTTCTTACAAAATATATGACATTTCATTTTTCAATCTGTGTAATACATGTGATTTTACCTAGTAGTTAATAAGCATGTAAAAATGTTAGGAAACCAAGATTACCCCTTTGTAAAGTTCACAGCTCATGATATCAAATGATCGATCTTTCACATAGGACTTAAGTTTGATGTGGCAGATTTACTTTAGGAATAATTTTGGATGCGAAGGAAGTTATTTAATTGAATCACGACTAACATGGAAAGAGAATACTCGTTTTTTTTTTCTTTTTTCAAGTGTATTTTGATTGGAGAGGCAAGTAGGCAACACTACAAATGTGAGCATATGCAATAGCCGACTCAAAACAACATTCAAATTTGGCACACACAATCAATGATGTCTTGTCTTAAGGTAAGATGGAGGTATGAAGGAAGTGATATAAGACCCAGGTCATGCATTCGATTCTTAATCCCATCCGGGTAGAATCGATGACTGCATTTTTGATGCACTGCTAGTACTAGTACATCAGAGAATTCTTAATTGGATAGTTGTAAATAGCCCCAGGGCTATGGAACAAAGGAGTATCCCGGACCTACACCGGGGTGTTGACGGTGATTTTCAAATCTCCTCAAGTAGGATTCGAACCTACGACCAATCGGTTAACAGCTGACCGCTCTACCACTGAGCTACTGAGGAACAACGGGAGATTCGATCTCATAGAGTTCCATTCCCGACGGACCATTTTTTTTATGATAACGAATATGTTTTTATGTTATTTCGTACTGTAGAATTCTTTTCCTTGTGGAATCAGTTAATGAAAGAGCCCAATGCACAAAAAATGCATGTTGGGTCTTTGAAACAGTTCAGATCATTTTGATAATAAGAAGTTTGATCTGTTTTACCGAGAAGGTCTCGGTTCGAGTCCGTATAGCCCTAGAGCCCTATCAAATTCAAATCAAAAATGATACAATTTTTTGTATGTACCGACCTCCCATCGTCGTGTCTTTGGGCGGGTGCTTAGGTCGGGTTTTCCTCGGGAATTGGTGGCTGGTGGGCTAGGTAAGGGTGTTCATCGGGTCGGATAACGAGTTATTCGGGTTTTTCGGGTTGGAAAAGTTTTTTGGTCTATCCGAAACCCGACCCGAAATTCAAAATATATCATCCGACCCGAAAAATCCGAATAACCTGAAAAACCCGAATTCGTTCATCCGAATAACCCGAACAATCCGAATAACCCTGTTTTTTTCGGGTTTTTCGGATATCCGACCCGAAAAAACCAAATTTTGCATATCCGAAA
This sequence comes from Mikania micrantha, assembly GCA_009363875.1. Classification (NCBI taxonomy): domain Eukaryota; kingdom Viridiplantae; phylum Streptophyta; class Magnoliopsida; order Asterales; family Asteraceae; genus Mikania; species Mikania micrantha. The sequence goes on from CM018684.1 coordinate 67,119,625, forward strand.
CCCGACCCGAATCTAAAATCATATTATCCGACCCGAAAAACCCGAAATAGATTTTGGATACGGTTTTTTCGGGTTTCGGATACGTTTCGGATTTCGAATTTTTTTGGGTTTCGGATATTTTGAACACCCCTAGGGCTAGAGGCACCGTCCGTTTGAACTAGTTGTCAGCTTGGGCATCCTTTAACCATTAGGGGCCACATACAGAGTAGTTGGCAGTTGATTAGCTGGCCGTTAAAAAAAATTTGCACACACACATGAGGCGTTACATGGTTTCCCAAGAATGTTAGGTAGCTAGGGATGGCAATGGGTTGGGTTGGGTGTGAGTAATCCCAACCACATACCTGATTATAAAAGCTTGTTTCATATCCGGCCCAAAACCCACCAGGTATCATGTATCCTTGTTAGTTAGCTAAATATAACCGTCGATAATAACTGATTTAAAACCCGCCGAATATGTATCGAATAACTAATAATAAATTTACATTTTCATAACAAAAAAATATATTCATTATGCAAAGAATAAATTAATGGTTATGTCATGAAAATTCGATTGTGAAAATTTAAAATCAATTATATACTAAAAACAAAAATATCTGAGAAAAAAAATAAAATATACTTACCCAGTTAATGGGTATTTAAAATCAGGTACACAGGACGGGTTGGTGGGACGGGTAAACGAGTATATATATATAATCAGGTAATCGGGTTGGTTAACAGATTCATGAATGAATCCCATGCCCGTGAAAATATTAAAAAATAATCCCATACTCGGCCAAACACACATCAAGTTCGGGAATACACGTCCCATATGTTGCGGATTTCAGGTAAACGGTAAACCTGTCGGGCATAGGTTTTTTCTGGCATCCCTATAGGTAGCATTTATTGCACATAATAGGATTTGAGTATAATTGCCCTAAAAAATAGAGAGGTGAATACATGCGACGTGATCATGAGCACCCCATGATCATGCTCGAAGTACTAGCCTCAGAAGATGGATGGTTTTATATGCGTTTTTTGTGTGGCGGGTTTCTACAATGACATCGTCGTGCTTAATCAATCATTGTTATTCTTTTTTTTTTTTTTGAACGGCTTGGTACAACGACACCCAAGACGGGATTTCAACCGTCCCCTCGGATTTGACGCTTTGGGGCGTATGCCCGAGCCCACCCCAGGAGGAACCCCACAACTGGGTAAACCCCCTGACCTTGCTTCAGCAAATATGCCTAGCCCGGATTCGAACCCAAGACCTCCCATAGGGACGTCAAGGGGGTAACCATTAGGCTAGAAGCCCTTGGTTAATCATTGTTATTCTTTGATGTATTAAATGGAACTATGTCTAATTTTTCATATTAAATTGTGGATCATCCATGAAAGTATGAGTACTATATTGCCGATCACATATACCCGAACTTGGCATAATTGTGAATTTGTTCACCTTCTAAAAGACTGGTGCAAGAACACAAGAAGCAAGGAAATACGTGGAAATAAGTGGAATGGTCCTTTTGAAATTCTTAAATGTAAATAGATATGACAATTTGGTTGACTTATATTATGTATTTATGATTTAATTTAATTTTATTATTTTTTGGGTGATCTGACTTGATCACATTTGAATTAGTTAAAAAAAATAAAATACTTAACGACAAATGATTATTCAGAAAAAAATTACGACCCTTATAAAAAAATTTCTAGGTCTACCACTGTCCGTGATGCTGAACGTTTATCAAATTGACACTTCTCTAAATTTTAATCAAGCAACAAGATAAATTAAACATTTAAACTAAAATATAAACTACTATAAAATAGACCTAATGCAATGTTATACCTGTAAAGATTTACCCTTGTAATTCTGAATAATTCGAGATATGGAATATTTCGGGATAATTAAGAATATTTGAGTGTATGAATTTATATGATCTGATAGCCTGAATAATTAATAATGATACTTTGTAATTAATTATTGTTATTTTATTATTCAGCATGTGCTACTAAAATTTGAAATAAGTCAACATGTTATAAACAACAACTATGCCTATTTTCTCGGAATAAGGAGAAAAACGTGGACAATGTGGATAATCCATTAACGGTCGTGTGGAATGGTGTGCACATGATCTGGAAGTGGAGCATGAAATGTGGAACGACATTAGAACAACCGCTGTATCATTTTCACTATAAAATTGAGGCAACATCGATCTAGGAAAAAACACGATTCACCTAGCTGACTTCTGTTTATTTTTTACTCATATTCACAAGATTCAGAGTTTCTCTACACTTAGTGATCGATTGATTGTGCTTTTGTGTTGTAATTTCATTTTGTTGTTTTAATATAAACTAGGCAGAGTGACGATTGTCACCTCCCGAGGTTTTTATGCCGGCAATCCTAAGGGATTAAGGGCTTTTCATCGTATAAATCTCGTGTGTAAGCTGTTAATTTCATTTTATATTCTGAAATATCCCTAGGGATCCTCAGGGATATCTTCAGTGAATTTTACTTGTAAACTGTTTTCTTGATTATATAACACAATTCCCCACTAAACTAATTCGGTTTTGCTAAAAATTATACTTGTTAATTTTTACCCGAAACATGCAACCCTAGTAAAACGTTGCTTTGGTTTTAGAAATTACAATACGTCTGATGCAACCTTTTATTGGGAGCTACAATAGAATCCGTTGCGTTTGTTTTTTATTAAACCTTTTAAAGCCTAATTTAACCTTTTCTAGAAGTGTTTCTTTTGTTGGATATTGGATGTCCGATTAACGATAAGTTCAACGTTGTTATGAAATGTATGATCCAAAGAGTTACACTTTGGAAGGCAACGACTTTATGTTTAATTGTTAAACATAATATACGATCAGGAATTGTCGGTTTTATCGAATTGGCTTTTATTATTTATGAAATAATAATCGGTGGGAATTAATTATAGAGATAATTAATTCATTAAACAAATAAAGTTTTGAACTTTATTATAAGGGATTGTTAGTTAAATGTTAATTGACAAATTGATATTTAGTTAAACTTTAAACATTTAATTAAATGCTACTAACTAATTGTTAGTTAGTAATATTGGAGAGTAGTAATTAAATGGTTTAATTACTAAAAGAGTTTAATCAAATTAAAAGAGTTTAATTTGAATTAAATATGAAATAAGTGGTGGGAATTCCAATTTTGAATTGGTAATTCCTAGATCCTAAAAATGTGGATCTAATTTGACTATTTAATCTATATCAAATCACCACATTTTACCACCACTCTTTCACTCACTCTCTTTCTCCCTAACCCTAGTGGCCGTCGCCTACCACCACCATTTTGTGTGGTTTTTGGGCTGCCACAAACCACCACCACCGAGCTGAGACGGGGCCGCAAGCAGGCCGCACCAAGGGGCAGCGCCGGCTGCCATCGAGCCAAGTCGAGGGGCCAAGAGGAGCCGTAGGAGGGCTGCCTTGCCCGAGCCAGACCGAGTCAAGGCCACCTAGCCGAACCGTGTGTCGAGCCGCGAGCCGAGCCAAAATCTGTTTTGGTCCAATCCGGTGATCGTAGTGAGTCAACTAGCGAGACCGTTGCCGATCCATCGTGTGGATTTGGAACCGCTTCGTAAAAGGTCGATTTCTAAAACCCCCTATGGTTGTGTTATTTAATTTAATTGTTGTTTAAATGATTTGTATCTGGATCCTGATTTGGGAATTGGTTCGATTACGAATCGAAAGGTTATAAAATTTAAATGTTTCCGCTGTGTCAGATCTGATCTGATAGTTTAATTCGGTTTTATGAAAACTGATTTTTTCAATTAATGCGATTAATTGAAATTGATTAAATGAAAAGTAACCTAGAATTCCTAACATCTTTTAATGTCTAAATAAGACGTTTTTAACATGTGATTTTTTTAAAATTATAATGCAACCTTTTTGTTTCTGATACAATGAATTACTCACCTAAATGTAGAGTAACACAAGTAAAGCTACAATTTATAGTTGCATTCAAGATCCAGCATGATTTGATGATGATGAAGCTCAAAATACAAATTTTGGGTTTTCCCTCTCTTGTTCATGTGACTTGTTGTCAGGAGAAGAAACAACACCAAATTCTAAGGACTTTGAGCAGGAGAAACATGTAAAGTATCGTCGCAAGCAACCATGTCGGTAGCCTACAAGGATAATTGCCGTAAGTGAGAATTGAACTTGAGACGTTTAGTTTGTATCTCTTCCATTTTAACCAACTACATCACTTTTTTGAAGGTTAATATTTGAATCATACTTGATATTTAAATTAAACAAATTATAGTATAAACATTATTATTCTTTTTCAATAAGCATTCTAGAAGATTATAAAATCAAAAATTATTATTCAAATTTTTATATCACATAAGTCGAATATGTCCTAAAATTTAATTTTTATTTTGCTTAAAAAAAGGAAAACTTTATTAGAAATTTAAAACCAAACCAACCAGACAACGGCTGGTCGGCTGGCACTTGGCATCTGGCAACTAGAGGTGTACAAAAAAACTGGACCCGGAACCGGAACCGACAACCCGAACCGGAATCCGAACCGGAACCGGTCATACCCGCACCGGTGGGTACGAACGAGTACGGTTTTTCAGACAAATTAGAACCGGAACAGGAAAACCGGAACTGGTTCCACCTGAACCCGGCCAAAACCCGAACCGGAACCGGCCAAAACCCGAACCGGAACCGGTCAAAAACCGGTTGGAACCGGTTAAAACCCAGAACCGGAACCGGAACCGGGTATTGACTTTGTTGACTGGAACTGGAACCGATTGGAATCGGAACCGATTCAAAAAAAAACCCGATTTGTACACCTCTACTGGCAACCATCAGGCAAAATCCGGCTGCAAGCCCATGGGCTGCACCTGATCCAAGCTAAAGTCAAATGTTGGGCCCTTAGAAAAAATATCATCACAGCATCACTTCATGTCCAGCCCAGACTCAAGAGTCCACTCCAGACCAAACAAACAAAACTTATAAATATACTCGAGAGAAATCTCACTAAAAAAGTATTTTTAGTAGGTTCTAAAAAGGATAGAATATTGACATATCTGATATGTATCTCACAAGAAGATGTTCGTATGAACCCCCATTGCACAAAATAAAAATACAAAACCCTTTTTCTTTAGAGTATTGATGTTATTAAAAACAAACAAATTGTTACTAACACACCTAACTTTTGCAAATATCATCTCATTATGTATGCATTTACAAACACACCAGACTCAGTAAAGTCTATGCTTTGTATATGGCCATATGAGTATATGCTAATATGTAACATGCATGGTCTAGCTCTCAACATGATTAATTTTAAATAAGTATGTGAATCAATGAGATTACAAACGGTATATAACACATACATAAACAAGACACTCTCGGTAGTTCATCAATGTGATTTTCTTTGAATTGTAATTTACATCATTTTTTTTCTTTCTATATGAGACACTCTATTTTTTAAATCCATATAACACCGTCAACTTGTGGGTACTTTAATATAAGGGGATATAATAATAGTGTACGTTGTATATGTTTTTTTTAATAACAAGAACATTTTGTTTAATATATAAAAAATTAACTGAAAAAAATAATTGTTGTTACTTGTTAGATATTTAGATTGACATCAAATGTTGTTACTTTTTAACATTAATAATTTGAAATATGCCAAATAGAGTGCACTTGCTTTTTATTAAGTAGCTAGGGATGCTAATGAGGTCAACCTGATTAATTTTAGTTTGGTTTATAAAAAAAAAACTAACCTATAATGTATTCCAATTAATGTTTGGTTTATTAGGTTTGGATTAGTTTTGTTTTAAATTAATAGGATCCGGTTAGTTAGGTTATGTCAAAAATAATACTTTTGATCAAATTTTCAACTATATAATATTAAACTTCAAATTGTACAAGAGAATCGAGATACATACATAGGTGAAAAACGTAGAATATTTAATATCATCAAATAAAAAAAAAAACATATGTAGGTCAAAAACAAGTTTCTGGTATAAGCAAAAGAGCATTCTTAGTTAAATTTTTAAAATTGAAATATTAAACTTCAAATTGTCAAGTTGCCAATGCCAATCGACAATTAAACCACCAGTAAATACTAATCTTTAACATCATTATATCTTGTAACTTCTTGTTTATTTATCAAAAGAATATCCCCATGCTAAATTAAAAAATATAATAAAGATGAATTTAAGGAAGTATATTTTTCTAGGTGAGTTATTGCTATAAGATTATCTTTTTTTTTTTTTTTACTAGATTGCTATATGAAGCCAATCTTGTATACAAATTAGACGATTGATAATTTTGTCACGTAAACAACTCCTATATGAATCTAACATTCTCTTAATATTTTTGCTAAAACCCAATAATCTTGCAACTATTGAAATAGGAAAAGCTATCACATTTTTAGCCATAAAAGATAAAATTGTAAATGTTGGGCTATTTAACTTCCTCCAAGTTAATTAATATATTAAAACTAACAAAAAAAAAAAAAAACTTCAGCATCATTAATTGAGCAATTAGATGCCTGATTCGTTTTCATCTTATTTCTCAAGCTATCTCCAACATCATGAATTGTCATAGTAAATGTAGGATTAGTTGAAGATTCTTTCCGTAATGTTTATGTTGAAGATGTAGTAGATACATAGTGGTAGAGGTGTTCAAAATATCCAAAACTCGAAAAAATTCGAAATCCGAATCGTATCCAAAACCCGAAAAAACCTCATCCGAAATCTATTTCGTGTTTTTCGGGTCGGATAATATGATTTTAGATTCGGGTCGGTTAGGGTTTCGGATATGCAAAAACTAGTTTTTCGGGTCAGATATACGAATAACCCGAAAAAAACAGGTTTATTCGGATTTAAGAATTCGGGTTTTTCGGGTTGGATAATATATTTCGGATAGACCAAAAAAATTTTCAAACCTGATAAACACCCCTTGTTATGGAACATGATTCATGAATTCACAACCTATTCTTCATATAAATCATGCACTTCAATATTCTTTATATGTGTTTTCTCTAATTCAACAACTGTACTTTCTTCTGTTCAATAATGATCTTTCAATATAATATCCAAAAAATCTTCCATGCTCCTTGGATCAAGTAAGAGAAAAACATATAACATACAACAAATTCCATAACCAAATGTATTAAATATATTTTCTACTTTCCTTTTTATCAAACTTCCATGCCAACATTTTGCTTGTATCCCCGTGTTCAAAAGTAATTTTTTAGCTTGACTATCGTTATGCTTTTACAAGGTTTACACTTTAGGAGATGATTACTGAAATTTTTGATGTTGTATCTTTTAGAATCACATACATATATTTCGAACCGCAATATAGACATCTAGCATTTTTGTCTTGTTTTTTTTCATCTCTTTATTCTCCAACTTTTCCTCTACAATAAAGTAGTCCCAAACTTCTAATCGTTTTTTGAATTCCTATCATGCATTTCCTATAGTGGTTTCTTCAGCATGTCCCATTATTTTAGCATTAACATAAAAGGTATTCATAAACTTAAAAAGAACTCGGCTACTTAAATATTAATGAAAGAAAAGTAATGTAAACCCTAAAACTTATGACTTGAGTTGACGTGCAACTGTATGAAAATCTTATGATTTGTATGAAAATGAGGGCCGGCTCAACCGGTTTAGAGGATTAAGCGAAATGAAAAGTTGAGGCCCTTAACCAGTGGTTACGTTAAAACCTTCTTTCTTTTATCCGGACCTGAGACCGATAATAACAAATTAAGATTTTATATCAGCTAGGGTTGATTTTTTTTAATATTTACATGCATTAAATATTTAGATTAAATTTATTTTTCTAGTTTTTTTATGAAATGTTTTTAATAAAATGTTTATAACCAATTTTTTTAAAAGTTTTTTTTCAATTGAATATTAAAAAACTTTTATGTTGGTCTTTGTTGATTCTTCTATTATTTTTAAAGTTCACAAGTTAAAAAAATCTAAAGATCAAAAAATCCACTAGATAAAAAAATTTAAAAATTTGTAGGTCTTATATTTTTGGGAGCCCTAATCCTTGCTTGAGTAGCTTGGCCCATTGGCCGGCCCTGATGAAAAGAGATACTCATATCACCGTTTATATTAAAATGGTGTTGACGATCACCGTTGTTGATAATAATAATAATGATAATGATATTCAATACAACCAATGAAACCTTGGACATAAAAATATTTAAATAAACTTATTAGGAATATTTTGGATTATACAAGTTAACCCAAAACCTGATTTTTTTAAAAAGAAATCAACCTGAATCAAACCCTAACAACATTTCGGGATAGCCGGATCAACCTGATTAAACCAATTAAAGATATTTTGACCCTAATTTAACACAACCCTAATAACGTTAGTTGGGTTTGGGTCGGGTTAATCAAGTTTGAATATTTTGAACACCCATGTTTATACGTGGGAAGGGTTTTGAAGGCTTGAAGAAATTCGACCAACTGGTATTTTAGAATATAGCTAAAATTTCAATGTTTTTCTAATATTGATCGTTCTAGTAACAATGACATCTACACAGTTGTTTCTAAAAATTTAGGCTGTCGAAGTCCTACCTAGCTATCACGTACGATATCTTATAGAATACTTTATAAGTTAACAATAATAATTATTAAATGGTATATTAGACAATACACATAGTGGATATAAAGAAATGGCATTTAGAAAAATAGAAAAACAATATAATGATATGATATGAGTTGGTTGTCATTCTATATGATCCAGATGAAACTTTTGTCAAAGGACAATCATAGTTTTTATAATTTTAAATTGATTTAAGCACCAAAACAAAATCGAATGTTTTTTTTAATTGGATTTAGTTTAATAAAATAATGAACAAGAGAAGGTGTATGTGAAGGTGTTGAAGGGAGGTCTTATGTGGGGTTAGGTTTGTCGAGAAAGTGGGCCTACAAAGGTATCCACTTACAAATATAAAAATGATATTGGCTTTGACATCTCCTGTGAATTATAATTAGATAAGTGGAATATTTTGCTTCACTATTTCGTTTATTAATAGGATTGATAACAATTGGTTGATATGATAATGAATTATTGTCCCAATTAAGAAAGAAAAATTAGTCAAATATTGAATGTATGATAATATAAAATGGAAAATTAAAACCATTATAAACCTAATATGTCATTTTGCTAATTCCAAAACCTTTTACCATAAAATGTTTCAAAATTTCATCCTTATTGTTTATAACCAAGATCTTCTCTCATAAAATCTTTAGTTGATTCGCAAAAACTTCAAATTATAATGCTAAATTGATGTTTAGGATGTTAAACAATTTTTGGATGTGTTTAATTTGAAAATTTAACGAAGAAATCGTTGCATGCTTTTTAGCGGGTTAAAATTAAAATTTTGGATTCTAGGGTTTTATGATTATGTGTGACCCAAATGCTAAATTTCCAAGAAATTGATCATTGATGTGGAATCAATTGGATTGGCAGTGATGTTTAGGGGTTATACATGTGTGTTGCATATGTCTAATTTTAAAACCCAACAAAGAAATTGGTAACATATAAAGGCTTGTGGGTCAAATTTAGGTTGTGTGTTCATAAGCTAATAAGTTTTAAAATATAATATAAAATCAACCACAACTTGGATCAATTTGTTTTTATAAAGCCATATGTGTGACTAATTTGTATCTTCAATAGACATGAGAATCTGAATTTGGCTCTAAGTGGGTAAAAAAACATTAAATGAACAATAACAGGTACATGTTGTATGAGTCTAGGGCTGTAGCCGAGCCGAGCCAGGCCGAGCTTGAGCTCGAGACATTTCGAGCCGAGCCGAGCCAGCTCGATAATTTTTTCGAGCCAAAAATTCGAGATCGAGCTTCAGCTCGTACAGAAAATCGAGCCTCGAGCCGAGCCACGAGCCAACTCGGTTTTTTTTTACCTCCTCCCAAGATATATGTATTATGGCCAAAGCAAATTTTTATAGTTACCAATAAGAAAGTTTAGCCAATTAGAAAAAAAATATATAATTTATTTTCGAGTTAGATGTTAATATGGCCGGGCCATTTGCTTATCGTAGAAGCATAACAAGCGATAGTTGGTCAATAAGTGGCAAGCGTGTATAGAAAACAGTCACACATCAAAACATATATATAGAAGTTGATATCTTCCTTAAAAGATATAAAAATTAAATATGAAAAGAAATCGATAATCAAAACAGTTGGATGATAAATGATTTATATTGTGTGGGGTTGATAAATATGATGAACTAGTAAAAGTGCCCACGCGTTGCGTGGCTAATGATGATTAGTTAATTGTATATGCAAAGAGGTTAGTCATCATCTAACATAGTTTCAATAAAATCTAATAAGACTTCAAACCATTAATCTAGAGTGAGACACATGTACTTGCAGAGTCACACACATCAATAAAATCTAATAAGAATTCAAACTATTAATCTATAGAGGTGGAGAGTCACACCCAATTCCTAACCACTATTCCTAAAGTTGCTGCAAATCAAACTCCTAAAAAATAACCGTAAGTTAACTACGTGTTGGAAGAAGTGCTTTAAGATTCAAGAATACAGGTGATAATAGACACTAAATATAGAGGCAAGGCTAGTGTTATATCCTATTAAATATAACCATCAGGCATATAAATAAATGGCAGCCTAAAATAGAAAGTGAAGACCATAGACACATATACATAATATTTAATCCTAAGGTATAAGTAAGTAAAATGCTCAACAACGATTTTGGCAAACTTAATATAATATACACTCTCTTTAAATAAGTAAAAGTAAAGCATTATATATACTAAAAGAAAACCTCAAAATATTTTGACATCAACATAATGCAATCACACAAAGGGCCCAACAAAAGAAAAGAGAGCATCATACGTTGGTGTTATGAAAAGCATAAATGTCACATAGGCCAAAGCTATCTGAAACACCTGCAGAAACAAAAGAATTGCAGAAATCAAACACTTGTGTAAATCAAAAACATGCAGGGATAGAAAACATGTTCTTCATTTCATGAGTCCGGAAACATTAATGTTTAAGTGAGGTAAAAATAGAGACGTACCAAAATATCCTTAATAGTAAACCTACACGTATTTCAATTTCTAACATCTGATTAGGGAAAGCACTGGAGCATGAGCAAGAACCAAAACGCTAAGGTATCCTCTTGAATTCATTCCTATATGCTCGTTTAAGAATAGATGCAGATTCCATTTTGTTAATTTAATCAACCCTCACCAACTAAATATGCAAATGATAAAAGCCCCAATTACGTGTAAACCTAGGAAGGCCACCAACTAAATATGCAAATAATAAGATCCCTCATTACATGTAAACCTAGTGAGGCGTGAACATCAACAATCATAAATTGAGTAAAACCTAACTGCAATTGTTAGCCAAAATTAAAGAAAGGCATTATCTGAGCAAATTGTAAAGCGCAAACCCTAGCAAAAATTGATGAACACCCTAAAGAAGTGAAACCCACACACGTAAAATAAACCCAGAAAATGCGAATGAAGACAAATACCTAAATGAAAGGAGAGATTACACACATGTGAAACAAAGAGAAAGAAAAGATTGGGTAAAAAAAAAGAGGAAGATCATTAAAAGAGGAAAGTATCGAAAGGAAGTGGAAGCGGAGACGTAAATGGATGCGTGGTGCAAGCCCAAAAAGCCACGTATGGCGGCGAGGCATCCCAAGAGAGGGTGGAGGCTGGGGAGATCGATTGAAACCAGATAGGTGAGAAAGGAAGAACGAATTGAACCCGTTTGATGCACCGACGTTGGTAAATGAGTAATAGGGAATGGTTAAATGCACATGAAAGTACACACAATGATTTCTAGTTGCTATTGAAACACATAATTAACGGTGTGCACATTATGTCAAGGAATCATGACTATGGCATTTAGTTGTTGATATTTATCATTCGTAAGTGAGATAAGGTTGGATAATTTAGTAAACTAAATAACAAGGACTAGACATATGTTGCAATAGAACTCGTGAAGCATGTATCATTACTCTTTCTGTGTAAATATGCGTAAGCTGAAGCAGAATATATCTATGAGTTGGTGGAGAATTTCACAGATTAATACTAGGATTTATATTTGATCGTGTAAGAAAACACTTTCCAAAATCAATGTTTCTACTAATTCGAGTTCAAGAAATTTGATCGGCATAATCCAAGAAAATTTCTTGTGTGATATGAATTTCGAATATGATCTGTGCATTTGTTTCTACTTTTAATCACAAGATGAAAATGGTAGTTAACTGCAGCTAACTTTCACAGGTGTATTTGCATGTCGAAACACAGGTTAAGGCAAATCTGATCATAAGATTTAGTAGGCTCGACATTGGGGGCTTTGCTCCTAAAACCCATTAACCCTGCTTGGTTCGGAGCTCAAAAATATTTAAAAAAAATGCATTTCGTACCTGTGAACTCTTTAAGACTCATTTACATCCAATGACATAAAAATATACAACATGATTAAAAAAAGTTGGGAAGCATGAGCATACATACATACATACATACATACATATATACGGGACGGTTCAAAAAAAAGCTCCTCAATATGAATAAAACTAAGAAAACTCTTACAACCAATCAATTTTTAAAAAAAATCATGATTTTTTATTAGTAGTTTAGAAATGTTATAAACAAAATTTTTTTTTAATAAAAATATGTATATCACGAAGTTACATATATGTAACCTATAAAGTTACATATATCAATGAATTACATATATATAATAACATGAGTTACATATATATTTTTATTTTTTTCTTTTTGTTAACAAATTTAACCTTATAATAAAACAAAAAACGAAATTAATTGATACTAATTGTGATTAGTTTTATAAGTTTTCTCTAAAATGAAGATTTTAATTGGAACCATCCCCTATATTTCTATATTTATACTTTATAATAAAAGAGTAAATATTGTGTTACATGTCACATACTTATAACATTATTGTCATTTGTCACATTCTTACAGCACAAGTGACACATTTTAATTCCTTATTAATTCACTTAACTCTTTCTTCTATTAAATAATTATCTTCTCTCTCTTATTAAATTATAATTATAATATTAACAACTAATATATTATTTATCTTTGAGTAAATTACGGTTTTGGCCACTGTGATTTGAGTGCTTTAACTGTTTTGGCTCAAAATATAATCTTTTATCAATTCAGCCCCTGTGTTTTAGACAACTATCGGTTTGGCCCCTCAAACTTAACTATTTTATCATTTTTTGCCCAAAATCTAACTATGGTTAGGGGCAAAAAACGTTAGATGTCTAAACCATATGAATTGATAAAAGATTCTATTTTGGGCCGAAATAATTAAAACACTTAAACTATAGGGGCTAAAACCGTAATTTATTCTTTATCTTTTTATTATAAAACACACTTATTTTTTTTATAGAATACAAAATTTTCTAAAACCAAGATAAAAAATATTTTATTTTCAAAATAACAGAATTTATGTAAAAACTAAGTTATCTTAAAAATAATTTTTTTTAAAAAAAATAAAGTATGCTATGAAATAAGTTTTTAAACAATGAGATTTTTATAAACAAACGACGTTTTTTTTCATTTATTTATAAATTAAAGTAATAAAAATGATAGAGAAGTTACACTTTTGATATATTATGTTTAACGTTATTTTTAAATTGTGTCATTTAAATTTAGTAATTGTAAAAAATTATAATTTATATTATTAATTATAAAAGTTAGTTTTTAATATAATATATTAACTGAAGTTTTAACGTTAGTTATTTCAAATATATCAATTGTTAAAAATTAAAAGGTTATATATCATTTGTATCTAATTAAAGTTTTTTTATTATTTTTATTGCTTAAAATATTTATTAATTTTTAAATTAATCATTTTATATTAAAATATTATTTTATAATTGCTAAATTTTCATTGCTAACTATTATTATTTTATATTTTATATTTTATATTAAATCCGTGTAATTCACGGGTTAATAACCTAGTATATATATATATAACAACTTTTCCCCCTAAAATTTTAAATTTTCACAATTTGAGATATAGCCTTAATCTTGAGAAGACAAAAGTCATTATTTATAAAAATTGAGGGGTGGGTTGTGTTGATGAAAATGTCATTGACGTTGGTTGTATATCAACTTGAAACTCAAATAAAAATAATAAGAAAAATGTATAATATTTGACCCAATTTATTTCTAAACAAAATTTATGTTTGTACCAATACATGCAAAAAATAAACATGTAACAAATTGTTATTTTTCTTTTTAAGTTAAAAAAATAAAAGTTATTAGAAAAATCAGATTATATGTAATATAAAGTTTTAATTTAAATCAAAATTTTATAAACTTAAAAGTATAAAAGTAAAAATTTACAGAAGTTAAGAAATGAGTTGTTTTTTTTTTTTTTTTTGGTTCAAAAAAAAAAAAAAGAAAAGAAATGGCTTGTTTAGGTGACCTCATAGCGTCACTTTTCATCCTTCACGAGGGACAGGAAGGACCAATGCTATATTTGAGGAGGGTATCTAAAAAATAGATCTTTTGAGCTTATTGTGTTTTTCCTTTTTAATGAACTTATCGTATGAAAGCTTGAAGTGCATTAAAACCATAGTCCTCACCAGCTATCAAAGTATTATCGACCTCGTTCAACATATGAGACTTTGTTTTTGAAGCTCTTGTGAATTGCAACATATGATTGTACGTATAAAAGATATGTTTGGTTTTTATATCGACAAATCTATCGTAATTCTAAATGACCCTCAAATTAATATACTTTATCATGCTAATTTTCACCAATTTTGGTCTTTCATGTTATTTAGTTTTGTTTTTTATAATTTTAATCTTTTTATATGATTAGTATACAAAAACATATAGTTCAGAGTGAGGGTTCTACAACTTAAAATCAGAGGGGAGAGAATATGCAAAATGCATATGTAATCACTCATCTCTTGGTTATAACTTACATTTTTATTTTGTATTATTAAATATCTCATATAAAGGGACACCCATCATCTCTTCTTGTCATCATACGGAATTATACAGATATAAAACCATATAAAATTGCTCATAAGTTCCTATGTATAATAAAATAATGAATTGAGATTCTTTTCCTATTAATCTTTCAATTCGGTCATGCTAAACTAGTTAGTTAGAAAATAAGTTGTAAAATAAATGCCTAAAAATAATTCAATCTACTGAATTAAACATTTTTATATTTATGATCTCAATGTTGTTTAAATGTCATCTATTATGAATTGTATATGCTTATACAGTTCGTGTAATATACGATAAATAGAAGTTATAATACGAGCATCTGGATGGGGGCACATATAGCTTTATACAGAGAATCTATACGAATTGTATAGAGCTATACGAGTCGTACATATCCAAATTCTTATCTTCTCATCTCGATATGTTTTAAATTCCTTGATTTGTGTGCAGGTTGTTTGACAAGACCTAAGAATCATTGGTATATACATCAATTAAAAACATAAAATTCATTGTTTCTTGAGCCAATTTTTTAGCTGATTTGTGTGCATATTGTTTAACATTATACATTTAGGGGTTGTTTGTTTACCTCTTAATGGAGTCATTCAGCACTTAACCATTCAGCACTTAACCATTCAGCGCGTTTGGTTTAAATTTAGTTGCCTCTTAATGATTCAATTCAACACTTAACCATTCAGCACCAATATCATGCTGAACCATTCAGAGGCCATTCAGAGGTGCAACCAAACATTCATACCTCTTAATCATTCAGACCCTCTTAATCATTCATACATCTTAACCATTCAGCACTTAATGATTCAGACCAACCAAACAGCCCCTTAAATGGTTATAATACAATGGTCCTCTATAGTTCAACTATTACATTTAAACAATTGTACTTTAAACTTATACATTTAAATGGTGATATTTTTACGATTATACATACAAACACTGATATTTCACCATTTTATAATACGACGGTTAATTCAACGATTATATTTAAAGGTTATATAATTATAAATTTTAACAATAATTTATTCTGACGGTTATACATTTAAACGATTATACATTTAACTAGTTATATTTCTTCACGGTTTTATTTCATCATGCTGCTAATTCCAACATATATATTTTTACGATCATGTTTCAACGACTATATTTTAAACAATATATAAATACATAGATGCTATGATTAATTCAGTTTTAAACCTTAATAATTAGAAATATGTCAAATAGGCAATATAATATTATTTCAGTTCCAAAACCACCTTTAGAATATGTACCGGAAACACATCTTGTTGTGGAACGTTCAAAACCTCTACCCCTACAAACCAGATGTTTATTCCTTAGCCTGCTTCAAACTCGTAAGTCCTTCTTACGTCGAAAAACTTTTCAGGACTTTGAGGAATGTGACGATGATAATAATGATGTGTATAGAATTGAGCTTTTGATAACTTAGTTCCTAAAAACTCATCAAAACACAAAGATCATCTCGAAGACGAACATAAGTGAAAAATGAACATGTGATCAATGATTGATCAGTGTGTTGATTTCATGTGCTTAAGCTAACCATTTAACCAATTTTGATTATTTAATTATGCGAAATATGAGTGCTTTGCATGTGATTGTGATTTCAGGTTGAGCATGGAAAAAAGACATAAAATAAGATGTTTAAGAGCCTTGGAATGAAAGACGAAGGAAACACATGCCGATGAAGAAAAATAGTGGAAATTGACAAGTGGCGTTTTAGGTGGCATCTAGAAAGCTACATGTCACACCCCTAGCCGGCGGGCTGGATCGCCTTTCCCGTCAGGAGGAAAGTTCTCGGGGCGCGATATCGTTTGATAATCGAAATGATCAGATTGTTTACATAACACATGATAAATAAATGAGAAATGCTAACATGACAATGGAATAGAATTACAAAGTTAAATTACATTGTTTTCTCATAATTTAACTAAGTGAATCTAATCAAAAGAATCAATAAGTTTATATCTTGTAACTATACAAGATATACAAAAGATGATTCACTGTTTTGTCATTCAAAAGTATGCAACACCAAAAAGTAGCTAGGCCTTCTTAAAGTCCACTAGCTATGTCCCTGTATGTCTGGTGACTAAACATGTTCGTCACCTGAGAAAACATGCATTTAAACAAAGCCAGCACTAGGTTGGTGAGTTCATAAGTTTGATATTTGAAAGCCTTGAAATGTTCACATACACAATCACAATGTCATACTTGTTGTTTGTAAGTTGTTTGATTCACCCGTTCACACAATGGCCTTTCTATAGTTACTGTCACACCCCGAGCCGGCGGGGTTGGATCGGAGTCCCCGTCGGGCGGAAGGTTCTCGGGGCGCGATATCGTGAGTGATAATCGTGATGATCAGATTGTTTACATAGCATCAATGTTAAGAATAACTAAAGCACAATAGCATCAAACTAGGATTACAAAGTTAAATTACATTTGACAATGTTCAGTAATTTAACTAAATAAACCTATCAAAAGAATCAAATGTATCTATCTTGTATCTGTACAAGATATCAAAAGTGATTTGCTTCTGTAACAAAATCTGTGCTTTCCAAAAGTCTACTAGGTCTTCTATCTGAGTTTACTAGTATGCATTCCTGAAGTCTGAGCCTATTCCTGTGCATCACCTGAGAAAGCATGTAAGAAAACAAAGTCAACACAATGGTTGGTGAGTTCATGTAGTTTTATGTAAAAATAGTTTGAAAAATCCTTTGAATGACAACCTTAACCTCACCGTTAATCACCTATACCATCTGTTTCAGTATGCTTATATATAGGGCATATGTAGGGTCAAACTTACCGTCCGCCCAGCCACCGTCCCACCACATACCAAACCACATGATATATTGTTCCTGGTGATAATTAAGCGTTTCATTCTACATCTTTTGATTCCATAACATTCGGTTCATTGAATTCGATTTCCCTGTAATTGTTTACATTGATTCCCTGAATGACAACCTTAACCTCACTAACAACCACCTATGTTATCCAACCAAGTATGCTTATATATAGAGCATATGTAGGGGGCAAGCCCCAGCCACCGTCCCACCACATACCGGGCTGCTTAACATATTGTTGTTAATGATAATTAATCATTTCATTCCACTACCTTGATTTCATGACATATGATTCTTAACATTTGATTTCCCTGAAAATGTTTACTTTGATTTCCCCGAAATGACAACCTTAACCTCACTAACAACCACCTATGCTATCCAACTGAGTATGCTTATATATAGGGCATATGTAGGGGACAAGCCCAGCCACCGTCCCACCACATACCGGGCTGCTTAACATATTGTTGTTAATGATAATTAAGCGTTTCACTCCACCCTATTGATTCCACGACATATGAGTATCGAGTTTGAGAGGCACCATTATGGACAGCTGAACACCCTAGGGAATTCAGCATCTGTAACGACCCGTTTCGCGATTAATTATATTTTAATCGATCGGGACGTTATTCGAAGTTCAACGTTGTTTAACTTTGTTATTAGTGAATGGGTTAACTTGGTTAAACAACTAAGTAATTATTTATTCTATTAAACAATTTAGTTTGGTTAGATTAAAAGCTACATAGATCTAACTAGAAGTTGAGGGGTTGAATTGTCAATGTTTGAAACTTGAGCAAGAGGGGCTTAAAGGGGTAATTGGTGGTCAAAATGGTCAAAATCCCCAAACTCTTTTCTTTCTCTTGGAGATCGACGAACACAAGGGAGAAAAACCAAAGTTTTCTGATTTTAAGCAAAATCTCCACCAATTCTTGGGTTGATCTTGAAGGCACACACACCAATCATCTCTTCTTGCTTCATCTAACACCTTGGTAAGTAAATTTTGGAATTTTGGAGTAGAAATTCGTGGCTCTTCATGGGGTTTAGATGGGTTGGTGTAAAAACCCAAAAATGGGTTGTTTATGGTTGATAAATGCTTGTGGGTTTCATGTAATCTTGTATAGTTACTTGAAATCACCTACTTTGAAGTAGGATGATGATGCATGGGATAAATAGGAGGTTTTAGTAAGCATTTTAACAAGTTTGAAAACGATATGCACACAAGATGTTTGTGTAAATGCCAAAATGATAAGAAAAGTAAGTGCAGAGTTGGAAATACTATGCTTGCTGCACTGTTTTTAAAAATTCATTCCAATTGAGGCTTATTTTATATGGTTGGAAAGGTATTTGAGAGTACTACAATTTGTCTTTGAAACTCAAAACCTGATTCGGGTTGTAAGGGAGTCAAAATGATCGATTTTTATAGCATAACAGTAAGTTCAGCATGCTGATAGATATTATTTTTGGTTGCTGTGCTGATTTTCGAAAAATCATATAAAATCAACCGATAATCGTTTTGGGGCATATAATATGTCGTTGGAAAGCTCGTAGAGTCTACTACGATCCATATTTGAACATCAAAGGTTGAATAAGACCATATGTTGATCAAATTTGATAATTTCAGCAGCAACTCAAAAAGTTGCTGCACTAATTGGAGGCTTTTCAAAAGATTGTAAAAATGAGTAATTGAGTAGATATGCTTATTTAAAATAAATGGATGGTCCTATTAGATCATATACACATGGTTGGGTGCTTTAAAAGTGTTTAAGATACTTGAAAATGATTAGGACCCATATTTACATTAACGGGTCAAATTGAGAATTTGGTACAAACAAGTAGAAAAGAGGAACCTTGTTTTATTATGTGGTATGATTGAAAGTAGAAACGCTAAGTGGCATTTGTGCTATATTATTTGTATAGGAAATGAAATGAAATTGAAAAGTGAAATACATAAACTTGAGAAGGAGTTACGAGGCTTCGCATTCCTACGGGCCAAGGTGAGTTACCTACTCACTAATATGCAACCATAAGACATATTAGTGTTTATGTGTTATATGATTATGTTTGTTGTAACTACCTGTAATTGACTTGTAGTAATTATGATAAATTGACCATATGGGTCATAAAATGTTGAAGATATGAATATGAAACCACATGGGGTGGTATGCAACTACTTGATAGATGTCTTGTAGTATTGGATGAATGTTATGTGCTAAATGCATAAGTTGAGAGGTGTTATTAAATGTTGATTGATAGTTGGCATATAAAATGATGACAATCCAAATTTTGTGGAAGAATGTGAATGTAAAACCACATGGGGTGGTATTTGACTACTTGATAGTTTTCTTGTAGTAGTGAAGTTTGTCTATGTGTGACGTAGTTATGAATCATGTAGTTATGATTATTGCATACTTGTTGTATGTAGTTTAAGGGAATGGAGAAAATTCCTATATTGTTAGTATAGCTTGAAAGAAATGTTATTTTGTGAATAATGATCCATGTTGAATATGGAGAGTATATGTTTATCTAAATGGTAGCTATGGTTGTTGTATGGCTTGTAGAAAGTCAAAAGGTAATTATGAAAATGAAGGTAGGATTGGCAATATGGGGAAATTAAGAATGGTTATGGAATAGGTGAATGTTTGACTAATGAAAGTCAAAGTAAGTGTTTATATGTAGTGAAATAATTATGAGAATAATTGGTTGATTGTTATGTGGTTTATCCATAATAAATATTTGTGTCAATGTATGTTAGAGAATATATAGTTGACACATAAATTGGGTGATGATCCACATTCGTGTGGAATTGGATGTAAGACCACAAATTGGTGGCATTCATGGGATGATTACAAATTTGTGTGGAAGTATTTGTAAGTCCATACTCATATGGCAAATGGGGTGATCCACATGCGTGTGGAAGTTGATGTAGAACCACGATTGAGTGGTATTGGGAAGGATCCACATGCGTGTGGAAGAAAATGGTTTGGTGGAAATTAAATGGGTAATTTTGTCCCGTTAAGAAATAATTGGAAAGCAATTATGATTAAGTATGATGATAATGATGAGATTATGATATTAGAAATGATTATAAATGTGATATATGGGGTTTAGAATGTATTTTAACACCCCGGAATGTGGAGAAATGGTTTTGGGTGCTTAAAACGCGAAAAAAATGGAAGTATGCTGTAGGGGGCGTATAGTACGCTGCAGGGGGCTTACTGTACGCCGGCCACAGTATGGTACGCCCAAACCATTCTGTTGTACGCTGGTGCTATGTAGTACCATACGCCGGGGCTGTAGTACCATACGCGGGGCAGTGTAATTTTTTCGGATTTCGATTTCTTTTATAGAATTGATTCCGGAAATCGTTGGGGTTAACTCACTTAGTCCTTTTGGACTAACACTTGATTGTTTGTGATTGTTTCAGGTCAAAAGTAGGTTCGGCTACACTTTGGAGTGATCAGACGGTTAAAGGGATCGAACCAAGCCTTGATAAAGTTTAGTAAACGGGTTGTAAAGTTTAAAACAACACTTTTAACGTATAGTTAGTCATGTCAATGCGTTAAAACTTTTTGAGGTGACTTGTAATGGGTTTTAAACTTGAAAAATCTGGGACCACTTTTGTAATTCCGCAAATATTATTAAAATGTGATGTTTTGAGAATAGGGGTGTCACAGCATCCATCCATAATGGTCCTAAATATGACTTGTGACGTGTTATGATAGAGAAACCTTCAAGCTGACACAAAGTCAGCTAGAAGAAACCAAATCATTCTAGTCACTTGTCATAACCATGGATGAATCAAGAAGAACACTGAATGACTAGTAGGGCTTGACCAATGTCAAGGCGCGGCGGCCAATCAGTCTGTCTTACATGATTCTGACAACGAAGAGCACTGATGACTAGTAGGGCTTGACCAATGTTAAGCATACAAGTTTAACGCATTAACATAGTTTCACTGATGACTAGTAGGGGTTGACACACAGGTATTCCAAGTATATCAAGTATTTGCGTGTTTCAAGCATTCCAAGTATATCAAGTCTTTATAGTAAGTTAGAACATATGGTCTTTCTAAGTTTACATAGACATAGTTTTCATAAGCATTTCTAGTTTTAACATTAGTTTCCTTATGCATTTAAATGTTTCAAAAGCTGCAAGCAATCAAGTATAGTATAAATAGCATTAACATTGAATCTGTAGCATTAATTTTAGCATATAGTCTAAGCATAGAGTTTATAAGTATCAAGCGTGTATTTTAAGCATCAAGTTTGTAGCATAAGCATCAAGCCTCAAGTTTAAGCATTTAGTTTCACGCATAAGCATCAAGCATCAAGTTTAAGCATCTAGTTTGTAGAATAAGTATCAAGTTTATAGTTTCTCAAAGTATACTAGTTTCCAAGCATAAGCCTTATTGTAAGCATCATGTTTAAGTTTATAAGTATAAGTTGTAATAATCTGTATTGATTTCACATAGTTTGTAGCTTATAAGTATAAGTTGTAATAATCTGTGTGTGTTCGTGTGTGTTCATGTGTGTTAGCCCTAAATTGGCTAACACTTGCGAGTCGCGGTCATCTTTCGGTCCTCTTATACTTATTAGGATGTATAGTCTTGAACTTCCATAGTTCATAACTACAAAATTTAAGTTTTTGTTCCAAGATTATAAATCTTTACACTTTATAATATTTTGAATAAATGGTTTCATAGTTAATAAATAACCGTAACATCTTTTTCTTTCAAAGCTTAACGTTTTAAGTGTTATGATATGTTAAGTTATACTTTAAACAAATAGGCCGAATATAAATAGGTCGTGTATTAATCATTCGGGCTTAGGCCAAGAGTCATGAACCCCAACAAATACATGGTCGAACTAGTTGTATATTGGGCCCGTTAAATGGGCCTAGGGTTTTCTATTGGGCGTATTCAATAGGCCATGGCCGAAGTAATTTATGGACCGGATTTATAGGATGGTCGGCTAGGCTAGTATGGGCCCGACACCTTATCTTTGGGCCAACATGAGGTTTTAACTATTGGGCCGAGGGTTTTAACTGGGCCGTGGTAACCAAGTCCGGCTAGTAATTGTTGTTCATAGGTTCGTCTCTATAAACGCAGCCCATAGGTTCGGTGGTTTAATATAGGTTCGTGGCAGATGATGTTCGGCTCGTAGGGTTCGTGAGCAAGAGAGTTCAGTCAGTATGACAAAGGTTCGTCCATTAGGGTTTAGCACAACAGGTTCGCAGCTTAAGTATGAGGACAACAAGGTTCGGCTGAGTCCTGGTGGGTTCGGCCACCATAGATAGGTTCGGCCGATCGAAAGCAAAGGCTCGCCTGTTCTGGTTCGTGAAGCATGCATGGTTCGGCTAGGTTGGGGCTGTTAACAGGTTCGCTGCATGCCAGTTGGATCAACATGGTTCGGCCCTGAAAGCAAAGGTTCGGCCACCCATGACAGGGTTCGGCCGACCCATGATTTGCAACCACAGCTCAACATAGCCATTCGTTGTCGACGGGTGGTTTTCAGGATAGCATCATGCAAAGGTGTGTACCAACATAACTTAGGGTTCGAAGGTTAAGGCCTGCATCCGACCGGTTGTGTGTGTGTAATCGATCAAGTCATAAGAAAACCCTATTTTTCGTAACTTTCTTTCATCATTACCTCGAAAATGGTTGGGTAATCTTCCAGATCTGTTGTACTCCTGTGTAGAGGAGATCAAGAGCTTCAAATGGACACCAAGAACACTCGATTTCGTTGAGGAACGCCCAAGATATCGCGATTTGAAGCTTGAAATCTTGTGTGAGAGTGAAAATCCGGAAATATCTTTTAGAGAGAGAGAGTGGGAGATGAGAAATGGGGAAAAATGGTCTCATTATGGGCTTAAATACCCCGATGGTATTCGGGTTCGTTTCGGTTGCTCGGTTCGTATTTTAGTCGCGTTTTCGGATCGTAACGCGCGTTTTTATTAATTTAAATAAAAGGCTTTATTTTAAACGTTTGGAAAGTGGTTATTTCTAGTAAACAGTTTAAATATTATTTTCTTGAATTATTTATCGTAGTTTATTATTTTGAACGTTTCGTTATCTCTTTCGCGTATTTTACTATTTTAGTTAAAATAGTTTCTTTTTAGTTTATTTCTGATGAGTTTCAAAATTGTAAAACAGGAAATATTATATTTCCTTAACTTTATTATCGTTCGTATCGTCTTCATTTTCGTTTCGTCTGAAAACGTCAGTTACGCGCGTTTTCGTACAGGGCGCTAACTGTACGAACACGATCGTACGTTTCACTTTCTGATTTTGTTTTCTACTTTTCAGTCATCGTTTCAGATCATTAAACTATCAGATCTATTCGTGCAGATCGTCACCTATACGAATAGTTCGTCAGTTTAGCATTCTGTAACAACAACTGTTATAGTTTTGTTCTGTTTATCCACGCATACGTTTATACCTAATAATAACAAATCAAACATGTATGCATTTGTTCATCGTTGTCTGATGTGTTTCTGACTGTTTAAACCATAAGGTTTAAATCAGGATTTCAGAAATGTAGTGTAATAGTTTATGTTTAGCATCGAATGTTACTAGCTTCTATGTAATTCTCCTAGTTTGTATCTGAGTTACTGTACAAGTTACTGTACAGATTACTGTTCCGGTAACGATTGCGGCACAAATGTTACAGTTACATTTACAAGTGATACCTCATCCTATTAGCTATGCTTATATATAGGGCATATGTGGGGGAACAAGCCCCAGCCAACATCCCACCACATATCTAATAGAACTTAATACCACTTGTGATACAACTATGGATCCCCATTTTCATTCCACCCGTCCGTTTGTATTCATCACCCATTGAATCATATGTAGAATAATATAACATGAGGGGTTTACTTGTCAAACCGAAGTATTGATAAACCCTCGATGTGTTAAGGAAATTAGATTAATTTAATCTGATCCTTGTTATTATTCTATTACTTGTGGGGTTAACTGTTAATCACTTTTAAAAGTAAGAGTATTAGTTAACCAATTGATATTTGTTCACAACTTGAAGTGCATAGAGCCTAAAAGGAATCCATTGTATTCCTCACGTAATCATATTACAATGCATCCAATTTACCTCTACCACTTTGTATTACCATAGATCTCATCGAACTGTTACTAGTAATATGACATGAGAGAAACTAAATTCCTCAGTCTACTAGTCAACAAGAAGCGATGGATTAATTACAATATCACTGTCGAATGATATCACCATGTGTTGTTTACCAAACATGACTGATCGTCGCCCTATTACCGGTCATACGTTACCGGCCAATTGATGTTACGCCTAACATACCGACCTCACTCGTCGGAGGTTTGTCAAACCTATGGTACCACTATGCTAACGTCGGTTTAGATCCCACTAAATTAACTGGTAAACGATTCTGAGAAGGGACTTATAATGAAACTTGAATATATGGCACATGATTGACATGATATATTACAGACAGTTCAATAGCAATCAATTGTGTTGTGTTCATCTGTGTTGTGTTCATCAATGTTGTTTGTTCTCAATATTGTGTGTTCTCATTGTTGCTAATAAAATTATATAAGATCTAGTCTTATTAAATAATATTAATTGTTGTGTGAATGATGTTGTTATCATGAAGGTACGTTATCATGTTTATCATTCTAGTTATTCCATATAGTCACCATGTTGCCACTACAGTGTTGTAGGAACCATTCTTACAACACTTAGTTGACTCAGGTGGTGGATACTGTTTATTGTTGTTCTTGTCATCTTGTTCACCAGTGATAATCTCAATGTTTGTTCTAGTAAGAATAATTTAATGTTATAAGATAGAATCTTACAACCATATTATTCTATTGTGTTGATGATTTATGAAATTATATTATCATATTCATCTTAGTTGTTTCTGTCATCATGATCATACAAGCATGCATACAATGATAAATGATAATAAGTCAAGCAATATTATCTAATCAAAGTATAAGCAATATGTTAAACTAAAACTTTTAAATAAATAAAAGTTAAGCATGTTTATCAGCCCCGAGAGTTTAAAATTAGTTACGATTAGAAAAGGGGCGTATGAACTCACATTGTAGTTGATGCGGTTGACTTAGCTTAAACAAGAAATGCACGCGCTCTTTGTTGGATTGGTTGTTGTATTCATGATCCTGTATTGATTTCATATTGTTGTAATTCGTAAGTAAAAGTCATAGGGATTTGTGTGCGTGTATGTGTTAGCCCTAAAGTTGGCTAACACTTGCGAGTCGCGGTCATCATTCGGCCCTGGTGCTATTATTATAGATCGTTAGTATTACGTGTCTTGGTGTGTGTGTTTAACTTTTACTCATTCTTGAACTCTTAACACTTTGACATTGTGCTAATTAATGGTTTTGATATGCGATTTAGTAATCAACCCAAGTATAACTTAGGTTTATGGTTTCAATCCCATATATTGTTCTTGTTATCTCCAAGGCCATTATTACCTAGTAAGTACATAATTAGGCAATAACTTTGTAGCCCTTGATGTGTTGAGTTTGTGACATGTATTAAACCCATAACCTGTGTAGTAGAAAACCATAATTCCCATGCAATATTATCCTTTAATCTTTGTTTACAAAAAATGTTGACTTTCTATCGTCATGTGGTTCGTATAACATGTATTTGGGCTGAATTAGTGGGCGTTGGGCCGGATGATTTTGTGTGAACCCAATAGGTGAACATGGGCCAAGCTGTTGGGCTAAAGCAACCGTAATGGGCCAAAGAATCAATTTGGGCTAAAACAACGGTTTGGGCCATTTAATTGGGCCAAGTGTATGTTGTTGAGGCCGAATGCATTGTGGTCGTTTTAACCATCATGGGCCGAAGGGTGGGCCAAATAGTTGTCCTACATATCAGATTATTGCATGGCTATTAAATTCACGCTCAAGGGGGTTGAGTCAACGAACCTGTTAGCCACCCCCCCAAGGTTCGGGACTATGCAAATGGTTGGCGAACCCAAGGAAAAGTTCGGTCAGGTTTGGTTCGCCATATGATAGGTTCGCATCAAAAGGTTCGGGACTCATAGGCTCGTCACTTGGGGTTCGCAGATGATGAGGTTCGGCTATGATGCACACAGGTTAGGCCATGATGTGGGTTCGCAGCCCATGCTCAGGTTCAGTTAATAGGGGGTTCGCCACAACAGGTTCAGCTATGGTTCGTCCCTCCCAGGTTCGTGACCATGGAGGTTCGGCTGTGTGACAGGCTGATCCAGCATGGGTTCATCCCACTCCTCATGGGTTCGGTGGTGTAGAGGTTCGGCCAAGGCGATCCATGAGTCCCAGGTTCGTTCACATGGAGGTTCGGCTGGTGAAGGTTTCGGCCAGCCCCAGTCTCACGAACCTGTTCATCATCTTCCTCCTTTGAGCTGTTGCAGAGCGGTTCCCATGCTGGTGTCATGCGAAGATGGTGTCTCACAGGTGCGGGGCTCAGCTGGTTGGACTTATGACCGGTTTCAAGGTGGTGGTCGAACTAGGGTTGAGAAAACCCTATTTTCCATAACTTTCATGGCTCATTACCTCGTTTTTGGGCGAATAACTTCTCAGATCTGCTGTACTTCCTTGTAGAGGATGATGGTAGCTACGTTTGGACACCAAGAACGCCCGATTTCGTGATGAGATGAGCAAGATCTAAGGGTTTGAAGTGGGAAATGTTAAAGAGAGAGTGGGGAAACGGTGGAGAGTGTAGAGAGAGAGGGTGAGCTGTAATAAATGAAGAAAAATACCTCATTTAGGCTTTAAATACCCCGAAGGTATTCGGTTTCGTTTCGGTTGCTCGTTTTTCGTCTCCGTTGCGTTTCCGGATTGTTACGCGAGATTTTACGTATTTTAAATAAAAAGACTTTATTTTTAAAATATTTCAAAGGTGCTTATTCCTGGTAAATTTTTTATAATTATTTTTCTTATCTAATTTTCGATCGGGTGTAGGAGTTCTAGAGATACAAACCTATCCAGTCTATCGCTCTCAAAGGTGCCCATGTCAAACATCAAGAGGGTATGATCCTTCAGTCTTCTGGTTTTGATAACTGGTACCCACTCAGCTTCAAGATAGCGAATTCTCCTCTCATCTCTTTGTGGCTGGACTGGGGAACTGGGTTCTCCCCGGGGCCTTGGGATTGGCGCCCTTCTTCTTTTCCCCCCTGTGCCTGACGAGCTAGCTCCAAACATCCTGAAACAACATCAAAATCAAACACAAGCTGCCAAATTAGTAAGGGAACTAGGAATTGTAACCGTATAGCATTTCATTCGCGGTTACCCAATAATACAATTTAGGTTCCAAGAACAAACCCAAAAACAAACCATCCCAAAAACTGATTTTAATGCTTAAATGAACATCATCTTCTCAATTTCATTCCAAAAATCAGTTTATTTAACTTGTCAAGATCAAAAGAACCAATTTCAAATTCCAAGCTTTTACCCAAACTATAATCTATGGTTCTTTGACATCAAACAACAAATTCAACCACAATGGGAAGCCTAGAAGCATTCAACAAGATTAGACAAACTAATACTACACTAAAATCAACACAAAACATTCACAACTAAAAAAAATTAAACTTAGGCTAAACTAGAAATTCACAAAAAATATTTTAAATGCAAGAAAAATTGAAAGTAGTTAGTCACATTACCTTAGAATCGACTTATAAGATGAGATTAAGAAGAAAAATTGAAGCTTTTAAGAAAACCCTTCTTCTTCTCGCTTTGAACCGTCAATGGTGGATGGTGGTGGTGAAATGATGAAATGGGGTGGGAGAATTAGATGATTTTGAAGGTGGGGATGATGTTTGATGGTTTTGATTGATGAAATTGGTGAGTGAACGGTGAAAGAAAGTAGAAATTGTGGTGGAAGAAAAAGGGCGACGGTCTTGAGAAGGAGAAAATGGGGTTAGAATTCGAAATCTAGGGCTTGAAATGGCTAAAAATTGGTCTGGGCGCGCGTCGCGTATCGCGACAGGTAACCTTAAGGTTGTCGCGTAGCGCGACAAAGTGTTGACCCGCGTGTTTGACCAAACGTGTAGTGTAGCGCGACAGTTGGACCTGTGGGTGTCGCGTGACGCGACGTGGTCAAATTTCTAGAGAGTTTCCGGAATTTCCATGCCTTAGCCAAATTTCCAACCCCTTTTTCCTTTTTAAACACCTAAAATCTATTCTAAGGCAAGTAAACATACCTGGGAGCTCCAAAACCATCTTCCTTGCATTACAATGATTAAACACCTGCAAAATT
Source organism: Mikania micrantha (assembly GCA_009363875.1). Classification (NCBI taxonomy): domain Eukaryota; kingdom Viridiplantae; phylum Streptophyta; class Magnoliopsida; order Asterales; family Asteraceae; genus Mikania; species Mikania micrantha. Next base: position 67,148,750 of record CM018684.1, read on the forward strand.
TAAGAAAACACACAAAAAACGAAAACGAAAAACGAAAAAACGGAAAATAAATACGAAGATCACACTAAAAACGCATCAAACGCCTTAGAAATCTACCATTTACAAACTCTACACTTGGGATTCATCCCAAGAACCCCTCAACACTCCTTCATTCGGGTTTCTCTAGGAGGATCTCTTCCCCCTCCTCACTCTCATCAATCGGTCCTCCGATGTAATGTTTCAATCTATGACCATTCACTTTCCAAGTATTCCCATCAACTTCGTTTTGCAACTCAACGGTTCCATAAGGAAAAACATCTTCAACTACGTATGGACCCGTCCACTTGGACTTCAACTTCCCTCCAAACAATTTCAAAGCAAAACCCGATCTCCCTTCTTGAACTCCTTCAAACCCTTCAATCTCATATCATGCAATGACTTGGTCTTTTCTTTGATGCTCAATGAACGTGCGTAGACCGCATCACGAAGGGCTTCTAACTCATGAATTTGAAAATACCTCTTCCTACCCGCCTCGGTAAGATCAAGGTTGACCGTCTTGAGAGCCCAAAGAGCTCTATGTTCCAATTCAACAGGAACATGACACGCTTTGCCATAGACGACCATGTATGGTGTGGATCCTAAAGGTGTCTTGTAGGCTATTTTAAACGCCCACAACGCATCGTCTAATTTGTCGGACCAATCCTTCCGAATCTTCCCTACGGTCTTCTCAAGTATCCTTTTCACCCCTCGGTTTGAATGCTCCACTTGACCGCTTGTTTGAGGATGGTAAGCGGTCGCTAAACGATGAGTGACACCGTAGCGTTGTAGTGCCTTTTCTAACATTGTGTTACAAAAGTGCGTGCCACGGTCACTTATTAAAGCTCTAGGAGTCCCAAACCTACTAAACAACTTCTTAAGGAACTTGAGAACTACTCGGGCATCATTTGTAGGCAAGGCTTGAGCCTCCACCCACTTTGAGACATAATCTATGGCCACGAGTATATACCTATTCCCTTTTGACGAAGGGAAATGTCCAACAAAATCGATGCCCCAAACATCAAAAACTTCCAACACTTGAATCGGGTTTTGAGGCATTTCATCCTTAGAGGAGATGTTCCCGGTGCGTTGGCAAGGATTGTACTTCTTCACAAACTCAAGTGCATCCTTCACCACCGAAGGCCAATAAAACCCACAATCGAAGACCTTTTGGGCGGTGGAATGGTGACCATGATGTCCACCCGTCAAGCCTTCATGGCAATGTCTCAAAATCTCTAGGCCCTCCTTTCTACTCACACACCTCCTAAGAATCCTATCACCTCCCACACGATAAAGATACGGGTCATCCCAAATATACTTACCCGCATCTCTAAAGAACTTCTTCTTTTGTTGAGAAGTCATTCCTTCAATCACTACTCCATGGGCAAGGAAGTTTGCCAAGTCGGTGAACCATTGCGTTTTCGCCTCTACAAAGTCGATCATCTCGTGAGGGAACCTATCACCAATCTCCTCCTCACTAATCTCACTCCTCTCCGGATCCTCCAACCAGGAGAGATGATCAGCCGCCACATTTTCAGCCCCTTTCTTATCTTTTATCTCAATGTCAAATTCCGACAACAAAAGAATCCACCTAATGAGACGAGGTTTTGCATATTTCTTTGCAAAAAGAAACCTCAAAGCCGAATGGTCGGTGAAAACGGTGGTCTTTGAAAGCACAAGGTAAGACCGGAATTTGTCAAAAGCAAACACTACCGCTAGAAGCTCCTTCTCAGTGGTAGTGTAATTCTCTTGAGCATCATTGAGAGTTTTGCTAGCATAGTATATTGGGTGAAAATGCTTCTCTCTTCTTTGCCCCAAGACCGCCCCAACGGCACAACAGTCCAAACACACCGATAATTCGGGGAATTATCGCACAACACTCGCACGTGTCTTGAATGACGAACGTTGGTGAACGGATCAAACTACAGAACACTTTCAAATGGTGAAGTATGTATACGGTTATATCAAATAACCTAAGGATTCACCATGTGCGACTTAGGGATCTTGATCCGACGATCAACACCTATAGTTGTGAGAGTCACCTAAGAAAGCTTTAAGGAGTGTGTCAAATTATAGAGCTGAAAGAAAGTTTGAGATAATCGGATGAAATACCTACTACCAAAATGGTGGGTGGATTCCGGTGATAGGTCAATCCAGAAGACTTACTCTTGAGAAGGCACACGTGCTAGATAATCAGTGCATCCGAGCGCCGATAAAATGTATCGAGACTTACAGAGATTTTGTTGGTGACCGGGAATGAAGAAGGACATAGCCGAATATGTCGGCAGATGTCTTACGTGTGCAAGAGTAAAGGCGGAACACCAGAAACCGTCAGGGTTACTGGAACAGCCTGAGATTCCGCTCTGGAAGTGGGAACAAATAGCTATGGATTTCATTACCAAGCTACCCCGCACTTCCAGTGGTCACGATACGATTTGGGTGATCATTGATCGTTTAACAAAATCTGCTCACTTCTTGCCGATGCGTGAAACCTTCACGATGGATAGACTGGCGAGATTGTACATTAATGAAATAGTGGCACGTCACGGTGTACCATTATCAATTATTTCTGATAGAGACAACAGATTTACTTCAAGGTTCTGGCAATCACTGCAGAAATCTCTAGGGACACAGTTAAATCTGAGTACAGCTTACCATCCTCAAACGGATGGTCAAAGCGAACGTACTATTCAAACCCTAGAGGATATGTTAAGAACCTGTATTTTGGATTTCGGTGGGAATTGGGATTCTCATTTGCCACTGATTGAGTTCTCCTACAACAACAGTTACCACAGCAGTATCGGATGTGCACCATTCGAGGCTCTTTATGGTCGGAAATGTCGATCACTGATCTGTTGGACTGAAGTTGGAGATAATCGCATAACTGGGCCAGAACTGATTCAGGAAACCACTGACAAGATTGCTCAGATTCAGAGAAGATTGCAAGCTACAAGAAGCAGACAGAAAAGCTACGCTGACAAACGGCGTAAACCGTTGGAATTCCAAGTGGGAGACCGTGTCATGTTGAAGGTTTCTCCTTGGAAAGGTGTAGTACGCTTTGGAACAAAAGGCAAGTTAGCACCACGATATGTGGGACCGTTTGAAATCATCGAACGTATCGGTCCTGTAGCTTATCGACTGAGATTACCAGATGAACTCAGTGGTGTGCATGACGTGTTTCATGTCTCAAATTTAAAGCAATGTCTTGCTGACGAATCACTCGTCATTCCACTCGAAGAGATTCAAGTTGATGATCAGTTGCACTTTATCGAAGAACCTTTAGAGATTATGGATCGCAAAGTCAAACAACTGAGGCGGAGCCGTATTCCGATTGTAAAGGTTCGATGGAACTCAAGACGCGGACCCGAGTTTACTTGGGAACGTGAAGATCACATGAAGTTAAAGTATCCCCAATTGTTTGAAGAGGAAGCTGTAACCGATAACAATTCTTAAATTTCGGGACGAAATTTCTTTAACAAGGGGAGACTGTAACATCAGTGCCGGAACCGACACCGGAACAGTGATCATATACAGTACATGAACAGTAATCAGGTACAAATTTCATGTAATTCAGTGTATTTCATATTCATATCAGGTTTCAGTATCATTTCATGTTATCCAAAACAGCGAATTCATAATCATTTTAGAGAAAACTCAGTCCAGAACAATGGTTCTTGAGTCAGATAATTATCTGGCAACACAGAACCATCATGTGATTTATTTGTTAGGATTTTATTATGTATAAACGTATGTGAGGCTTTACAGAACAAAACAGCACGAATATCGTTACGTGAATGCTAAACCGACGGATTTTTCGTATAGGTGACGATCTGTACGAATAAATCTGAAAGTTTAACGTTCTGAATGATATTCAATAATTAGAAAACAATATTGAAAAGTGTAGTTATCGTCGTGTTTGATCGGGTGACGATTCGAACAAATACGCGCGATGACCGCGCGATTCGATTTAAACGTTAAATAAATATTTTGTAATTTAATAATTAAAAGATATTTAGTTAATTTATTAGGAATTACAACCTAAAATAATTTTATAAATTCTATTTTAAAACCGAGTCGTTTCGTAACGAAAACGGTAGGAAACCGACATTTCTACGCAAAACCACGCGAAACCGAACGAACCCGAGTATTTCCCCCACATTTAATGTGGCTTTAATGCCACAACCACCCACAACCACCAGCCCCAAACCCCCTCCCTCGTTCACCTCTTTCTCTCTCTAAACCTTCACAAGAGATTCCACCTTCTCACTAAGATTTCTTGGTTGTTTCTTCACCAAATTTTGTGTTCTTGGTGTCTAAATCACCACCATCACTAGTAGAACACGAAAGTACAACGGATCTAAGGTTGTATCCAACAGATTTGAGGTAAAAATCTAAGTTTTCGTTCGATTTAAGGGTTTGAAAACCCTAATCACGAACCCACCTTCTAAACCGGTTCTACACCATGTTGAGCCATAGGAACCACATCACAACACCTTAGAACAATGTAGGAACAAGTGGTATTCGAATCTAGTTTGTTTAGAGTCAAAATAGGAGTGCTATGGTGGTTGTGTTCGTGCGGCCGAATGGCCTATCAACAGGTGGTCGAATGACCACAGCTCTCCCATTCGCCGAATGGCCAAAGCCCTCATTCGACCATGTCCCATTCTCATTCGATCGTGGTCATTCGCTGGAGTCTCATTCGTGGGCATTCATTCGACATGTGTCACATTCGGCCGAATCAAGGACTCATTCGATCAAACATCCATTCGACCCACTTCCTTCGGCCTAGGTCTATTCGCCGAACCAGGGTTCATTCGACCTACCCCATTCGACTCAACATGCTGCGAATGAACTCCTTCGATCAAGCTCCCATTCGGCAATCATCCTTCATTCGACTTGAAGCCATTCGACCGAACCCTTATTCGGCTCATGGTCCTTTGCCCTATTTGATTCGGCCAGAAACCCCTTCTGCTAAGAACTTGGGTTAGGACCACATGGTTCAAGCATGAGGATGATTAATGGAGAGGAGTGCATGGGATATGATCAAGTGTAGATGTGTGTGTGCATGGGAACACTCACGTAAATTCCATGCATGGGTGGGATGATTGGTAATACAAATTCATTTTCATAAGATAACGAATACATGTTTCTAACAATGAAAGTTTTACATAAAATCGTGCATTATCTAAACAAGGATGGTCAAACAATATTGTGGGGATCGAAACAATGATCTAAAGGTTATAGGGTTAATTTGATTATTAACACCTAAGCCTTCGGGAAAATCTATAACGATATATGACTAACCTAGATGGTTTATTTAAACCATCAAGGCTTAGTAAATCAAAGAATTTACAAGAAATCATTTTTATGATCAAAGTCGAGTAATGGGCCAAGGGTGGCCCAATGGGTTTAATACAAGCCCATCATGGTTGATTACACTTTTCGTAAATTAATTATGATTTTCATAAAAGAAATTAAATTATAAACCTTATTAAATTAAATGACTTTCCTAAATAAATGTTTAACTAAAATAAATTAAATTGAAAAGGTTTACTTTAAGTCTTTAAACGATTAATGTGGGATTAAGGTTACTACTGGGTAATAAGTTAGTCTAAGTTGGATAGAATCCTAGAAACACGTTAGTAATCTAGGACACTTAGTTGCACACCGAGACCAAACCCTATACCAATCGTCTCTTATATATACTTATCGTATGCGAATTCTTTTAAAACAAATCAGGAACCGAAGATATATAGGCTACAACTACGAGCGCGCATTTTGTGGTAATTCTATACAAAGCAACACAGGTGAGTTCATTGCCCCTTTTCTAAACATTTTTGTTTTAAAACGCGGGGCTGAGAAGCATGCGTAAACTGTTTTATTTAAACTGTTTATTTAAATGCTTTTATTTGTTATATGTTTTACATATATATGTTTGTTGATACTCCTAGACTCCTGTCTAGGAAATTATTAAACAGATCAAATTATCAAATTAATTAAAGTACTCTTATGAGTAATACTTTAATTTAAACTTTAAATCAACCCTTAGTCCATAAATCTCCAATTCAAGAATCTAAACTCAAAGTGGAATCAAATGAACAAAATCAAAAGATCACATTCAAAGAAATCGTAGCTCAGTGTGAGATCTGAGATCCAAGAATCAATATCAAATCAATTATCATTGTGAATCATGGGAAAGTCAAAAGATCAAGATCAAGAGACTCAAGAAATCAGATATCATAAATGTGTGTGAATCATGTTAATAATGAAATCATTATGATCTAATGAAATCATTAATCTTCAACCTAAGGTGGATGTCTGTTGTATAAGGAATCAAGACCACGTGTAACACACATATAAAGTCCCACTCAGATGCAGAAGACCATTGGGTCAGGCTGTAACGGGCAATAACATGAACGATCAAATGGAATCAATATCAAAGTCAAAATCATGAGAATCAAGAGATCAAGAATCATAGGATATCCTTAAAGTCCCACTCAGATGCAGAAGACCATTGGGTCAGGCTGTAACGGGCAAAACATTAAAGTCCCACTCAGATGCAGAAGACCATTGGGTCAGGCTGTAACGGGAAAAACATTAAAATCCCGCTCAGTTCAGGTGTACTCCTTGTGAGTTATGCCTGACATGGGTCACGTGTGAGAGGTTACAACTTGGACAACCACCCACAACTAAGTCTAATTGATTGGGTCAAATAATGCCCAATCATCATGTCTTAGTTGTACTTAAATGCTTTATTTAATTATTTAATTAAATATTTGACATTTTACTATTATCATTGACTTTTGGGAAATCCTATATCTACGATCAAAAATCAAGAGGATCAAAGGCAAATCAGGTTTCAAAAATCATAATCAAATACAGAAGTGTTAGGTAAAAATGCTTAATTATCATTAATAACAGTGTCATATGCATATTAGTATGTGGTGGGATAGCGTCTGGGCTTGACCCTTTCGTGATTCCCTATATATAAGCATACCGATGTGGATATTACATGTGGAGTTAATGAGGTTAGGGTCTTTACCAAAAGAGGTTTTCAATTCATCTTCAAATCATAAAACTATATGAACTCACCAACCATGTGTTGACTTGATTTTTGCATGACTTCTCAGGTGACGAACAGGTCAACTAAGGAGTTATTCCTTTTGCACTAGGACTTCAGATAGAAGACTTAGTATTTTGGACCTGCATATTTTTTAAGACATCATTATACGAATTATTTTGTATATCTTGTATAAATGCAAGATAGAAAGTTATGATGTTGATGGTAGATTTACATTGTTAAATTATAAACAATACCGATGTAATTTAACTTTGTAATTCTATTATAGTTATCATTTCTCATTTGTATCATGTGCAATGTAAACAATCTGATCATCACGATTATCACTCACGATATCGCTCCCCGGGAACCTTCCGCCCGACGGGACAACCGATCCTATCCCGCCGGCTCGGGGTGTGACAGATTGGTATCAGAGCCATGGTTATAGAGAAATATAGGTCATTTATTTAAACGGTTTGGCCTAGACTATAACCTAGGGACCTTACATGTAGAGGACATAGGAATTAGGAATATGCTTGCATTGTGTCTTCTGCATTCGATCATTGCACTAACCAATACTATATTGGTTATGATTAGAATGTCACCAAGAAGACCACCATTACCGCCTCCACCTTCGCAAAAGACGGACCCAGCATTCGAGGCATTTGCAACCCTAATCACTGAACAGTTGGTGGCGATTCTTCCAGGAATCATCACCCAGATCAGGAACAGTGAGGAGTTTGCTAAGATCTTCCCACTACTTTCTACAGAGCAGAAGAAATCGGAAACAGGAGAGTCAAGCAAGAAGCGAAAAAGGTGTCGTCCTGAAAAATCAAGAGAACTTGTAATCTACACTGAGGCCATTCCTCTTTGTCATATGGCCGTTGCTCCGGAGTCAGAGGGTCATAAGTGTTATGCAGGCAAATTTCCTTTATGTGCCACGTGCGGTCTCCACCATGCTAAGGGTAAACTGTGCAAACATTGTCTGAACTGTGGGGAAAAGGGACACTGGAGTCGTGACTGTAATAATCCCCCGACTCATAACCAGAATCCTGGAAACACTACATATCCTCTTCCTCGATACAGAAAGGATTGCTATGTGTGCGGATTATCCGAACACATTTCACGAGACTGCCCCGTGAGGATATCTTCCACAAGTTCTACACTTTCTAAGGGAAAAGCACCCCTTCATCAAGCTGAACCCTCATGTGTACAATGCACGCGTTGTGGAAAGACGGGACATGGAATTCAGCAGTGTAAGTCACCAATGACCTTTGCTCCCCGTCAATACGTTGGTGCATATCCTAAATGTGCCAGATGTGGTTTTCACCATGGTGAGAAGAAACCTTGTCGACACTGTCTAAATTGTGGAAGATACGGACATTGGATCCAACAATGTCGATTTATTTCCACTAGGAAACAGAAACAAAAAGTGAACCCCTCTACATCCTCTCCTAATAACAACTGCTACGCATGTGGAATGCTTGGACATTTCAAAAGGGACTGCCCTAGGCGAAGACCTTCCGCAGATCCAGCAGTCACTGAGGAACTACTCGCGTTACCAGCTCCTGGGGAACACTCGGAGTCTGATGACCCCATAGGTATGCAAATCTCAGCTTGATACATTAAATTATTTATTAGTGTATTAATCAAAACTGCATAGTCTGTTGTAATTCTAGAAACAATAAATTAAGATAGCTGTAGACAAATTCAGTGCCAGAAAGATAATCGAAATCATGACTTAAGAAATCTCTAGGTTAAGTAAACGTTAAATGATTAAATAAAGTCAGGGTAAATTTTAATTACAGCCTAAATAATGTAGTTAGAAATAGAACCATAATTGAATTGAACACTAGAAGTTTATAGAAATTCAAGATGTTCAAAACTGGTGTGTAAATTTTAATTTCTACTCAGACCTCCTAGAAGTTGAGTTACTGAAATTAGAGGACTCCGGCCCTAGGATGTAGGAAAAGTAGATGTGAAAACTGTGCAAGGTTCTTATCTAGATCAAATAAGTAGACCAAGGGAAATCAGTTGTGAATGCAAGATGAAGATACGCCAGAGAAAACATTCCGAATGAAATATGGGCATTTCAAGTTACGATAATGCCTTTCGGATAGAAGAATGCACCTATGGTTTTCATGGACTTCATGAACCGAGTGTGCAAACCGTATCTGGATTAGTTTATCATTACCATTAGGGATGACATACTGATTTATTCTAATAGAAAGACAGAACGTGAAAGACATCTCAGGTATATTCTGGAGCTGTTAAAGGAATAACAACTCTATATTGATTTCTTTCATTTTGAAATTAGGATGGGAATAAGTAACAGTTGGAACAACAGTTACAATGAGTTCCGAAAATCACGTGACTTTCGGGTAAAAGTAAGATAAATATACACCATCTCGCAGACGGGTATAGGATTACTTAGAAGGTAAATTATCACCCTTATCCTACTAGTACTACCATATTTTAGGTAGACCTCCCCGATGTATAATGTACACTTTCAAGCTAAGAATAGATTAAACAAATGGTGAAGTATGTATACGGTTATATCAAATAACCTAAGGATTCACCATGTGCGACTTAGGGATCTCGATCCGACGATCAACACCTATAGTTGTGAGAGTCACCTAAGAAAGCTTTAAGGAGTGTGTCAAATTATAGAGCTGAAAGACAGTTTGAGATAATCGGATGAAATACCTACTACCAAAATGGTGGGTGGATTCCGGTGATAGGTCAATCCAGAAGACTTACTCTTGAGAAGGCACACGTGCCAGATAATCAGTGCATCCGAGCGCCGATAAAATGTATCGAGACTTACAGAGATTTTGTTGGTGACCGGGAATGAAGAAGGACATAGCCGAATATGTCGGCAGATGTCTTACGTGTGCAAGAGTAAAGGCGGAACACCAGAAACCGTCAGGGTTACTGGAACAGCCTGAGATTCCGCTCTGGAAGTGGGAACAAATAGCTATGGATTTCATTACCAAGCTACCCCGCACTTCCAGTGGTCACGATACGATTTGGGTGATCATTGATCGTTTAACAAAATCTGCTCACTTCTTGCCGATGCGTGAAACCTTCACGATGGATAGACTGGCGAGATTGTACATTAATGAAATAGTGGCACGTCACGGTGTACCATTATCAATTATTTCTGATAGAGACAGCAGATTTACTTCAAGGTTCTGGCAATCACTGCAGAAATCTCTAGGGACACAGTTAAATCTGAGTACAGCTTACCATCCTCAAACGGATGGTCAAAGCGAACGTACTATTCAAACCCTAGAGGATATGTTAAGAACCTGTATTTTGGATTTCGGTGGGAATTGGGATTCTCATTTGCCACTGATTGAGTTCTCCTACAACAACAGTTACCACAGCAGTATCGGATGTGCACCATTCGAGGCTCTTTATGGTCGGAAATGTCGATCACTGATCTGTTGGACTGAAGTTGGAGATAATCGCATAACTGGGCCAGAACTGATTCAGGAAACCACTGACAAGATTGCTCAGATTCAGAGAAGATTGCAAGCTACAAGAAGCAGACAGAAAAGCTACGCTGACAAACGGCGTAAACCGTTGGAATTCCAAGTGGGAGACCGTGTCATGTTGAAGGTTTCTCCTTGGAAAGGTGTAGTACGCTTTGGAACAAAAGGCAAGTTAGCACCACGATATGTGGGACCGTTTGAAATCATCGAACGTATCGGTCCTGTAGCTTATCGACTGAGATTACCAGATGAACTCAGTGGTGTGCATGACGTGTTTCATGTCTCAAATTTAAAGCAATGTCTTGCTGACGAATCACTCGTCATTCCACTCGAAGAGATTCAAGTTGATGATCAGTTGCACTTTATCGAAGAACCTTTAGAGATTATGGATCGCAAAGTCAAACAACTGAGGCGGAGCCGTATTCCGATTGTAAAGGTTCGATGGAACTCAAGACGCGGACCCGAGTTTACTTGGGAACGTGAAGATCACATGAAGTTAAAGTATCCCCAATTGTTTGAAGAGGAAGCTGTAACCGATAACAATTCTTAAATTTCGGGACGAAATTTCTTTAACAAGGGGAGACTGTAACATCAGTGCCGGAACCGACACCGGAACAGTGATCATATACAGTACATGAACAGTAATCAGGTACAAATTTCATGTAATTCAGTGTATTTCATATTCATATCAGGTTTCAGTATCATTTCATGTTATCCAAAACAGCGAATTCATAATCATTTTAGAGAAAACTCAGTCCAGAACAATGGTTCTTGAGTCAGATAATTATCTGGCAACACAGAACCATCATGTGATTTATTTGTTAGGATTTTATTATGTATAAACGTATGTGAGGCTTTACAGAACAAAACAGCACGAATATCGTTACGTGAATGCTAAACCGACGGATTTTTCGTATAGGTGACGATCTGTACGAATAAATCTGAAAGTTTAACGTTCTGAATGATATTCAATAATTAGAAAACAATATTGAAAAGTGTAGTTATCGTCGTGTTTGATCGGGTGACGATTCGAACAAATACGCGCGATGACCGCGCGATTCGATTTAAACGTTAAATAAATATTTTGTAATTTAATAATTAAAAGATATTTAGTTAATTTATTAGGAATTACAACCTAAAATAATTTTATAAATTCTATTTTAAAACCGAGTCGTTTCGTAACGAAAACGGTAGGAAACCGACATTTCTACGCAAAACCACGCGAAACCGAACGAACCCGAGTATTTCCCCCACATTTAATGTGGCTTTAATGCCACAACCACCCACAACCACCAGCCCCAAACCCCCTCCCTCGTTCACCTCTTTCTCTCTCTAAACCTTCACAAGAGATTCCACCTTCTCACTAAGATTTCTTGGTTGTTTCTTCACCAAATTTTGTGTTCTTGGTGTCTAAATCACCACCATCACTAGTAGAACACGAAAGTACAACGGATCTAAGGTTGTATCCAACAGATTTGAGGTAAAAATCTAAGTTTTCGTTCGATTTAAGGGTTTGAAAACCCTAATCACGAACCCACCTTCTAAACCGGTTCTACACCATGTTGAGCCATAGGAACCACATCACAACACCTTAGAACAATGTAGGAACAAGTGGTATTCGAATCTAGTTTGTTTAGAGTCAAAATAGGAGTGCTATGGTGGTTGTGTTCGTGCGGCCGAATGGCCTATCAACAGGTGGTCGAATGACCACAGCTCTCCCATTCGCCGAATGGCCAAAGCCCTCATTCGACCATGTCCCATTCTCATTCGATCGTGGTCATTCGCTGGAGTCTCATTCGTGGGCATTCATTCGACATGTGTCACATTCGGCCGAATCAAGGACTCATTCGATCAAACATCCATTCGACCCACTTCCTTCGGCCTAGGTCTATTCGCCGAACCAGGGTTCATTCGACCTACCCCATTCGACTCAACATGCTGCGAATGAACTCCTTCGATCAAGCTCCCATTCGGCAATCATCCTTCATTCGACTTGAAGCCATTCGACCGAACCCTTATTCGGCTCATGGTCCTTTGCCCTATTTGATTCGGCCAGAAACCCCTTCTGCTAAGAACTTGGGTTAGGACCACATGGTTCAAGCATGAGGATGATTAATGGAGAGGAGTGCATGGGATATGATCAAGTGTAGATGTGTGTGTGCATGGGAACACTCACGTAAATTCCATGCATGGGTGGGATGATTGGTAATACAAATTCATTTTCATAAGATAACGAATACATGTTTCTAACAATGAAAGTTTTACATAAAATCGTGCATTATCTAAACAAGGATGGTCAAACAATATTGTGGGGATCGAAACAATGATCTAAAGGTTATAGGGTTAATTTGATTATTAACACCTAAGCCTTCGGGAAAATCTATAACGATATATGACTAACCTAGATGGTTTATTTAAACCATCAAGGCTTAGTAAATCAAAGAATTTACAAGAAATCATTTTTATGATCAAAGTCGAGTAATGGGCCAAGGGTGGCCCAATGGGTTTAATACAAGCCCATCATGGTTGATTACACTTTTCGTAAATTAATTATGATTTTCATAAAAGAAATTAAATTATAAACCTTATTAAATTAAATGACTTTCCTAAATAAATGTTTAACTAAAATAAATTAAATTGAAAAGGTTTACTTTAAGTCTTTAAACGATTAATGTGGGATTAAGGTTACTACTGGGTAATAAGTTAGTCTAAGTTGGATAGAATCCTAGAAACACGTTAGTAATCTAGGACACTTAGTTGCACACCGAGACCAAACCCTATACCAATCGTCTCTTATATATACTTATCGTATGCGAATTCTTTTAAAACAAATCAGGAACCGAAGATATATAGGCTACAACTACGAGCGCGCATTTTGTGGTAATTCTATACAAAGCAACACAGGTGAGTTCATTGCCCCTTTTCTAAACATTTTTGTTTTAAAACGCGGGGCTGAGAAGCATGCGTAAACTGTTTTATTTAAACTGTTTATTTAAATGCTTTTATTTGTTATATGTTTTACATATATATGTTTGTTGATACTCCTAGACTCCTGTCTAGGAAATTATTAAACAGATCAAATTATCAAATTAATTAAAGTACTCTTATGAGTAATACTTTAATTTAAACTTTAAATCAACCCTTAGTCCATAAATCTCCAATTCAAGAATCTAAACTCAAAGTGGAATCAAATGAACAAAATCAAAAGATCACATTCAAAGAAATCGTAGCTCAGTGTGAGATCTGAGATCCAAGAATCAATATCAAATCAATTATCATTGTGAGTCATGGGAAAGTCAAAAGATCAAGATCAAGAGACTCAAGAAATCAGATATCATAAATGTGTGTGAATCATGTTAATAATGAAATCATTATGATCTAATGAAATCATTAATCTTCAACCTAAGGTGGATGTCTGTTGTATAAGGAATCAAGACCACGTGTAACACACATATAAAGTCCCACTCAGATGCAGAAGACCATTGGGTCAGGCTGTAACGGGCAATAACATGAACGATCAAATGGAATCAATATCAAAGTCAAAATCATGAGAATCAAGAGATCAAGAATCATAGGATATCCTTAAAGTCCCACTCAGATGCAGAAGACCATTGGGTCAGGCTGTAACGGGCAAAACATTAAAGTCCCACTCAGATGCAGAAGACCATTGGGTCAGGCTGTAACGGGAAAAACATTAAAATCCCGCTCAGTTCAGGTGTACTCCTTGTGAGTTATGCCTGACATGGGTCACGTGTGAGAGGTTACAACTTGGACAACCACCCACAACTAAGTCTAATTGATTGGGTCAAATAATGCCCAATCATCATGTCTTAGTTGTACTTAAATGCTTTATTTAATTATTTAATTAAATATTTGACATTTTACTATTATCATTGACTTTTGGGAAATCCTATATCTACGATCAAAAATCAAGAGGATCAAAGGCAAATCAGGTTTCAAAAATCATAATCAAATACAGAAGTGTTAGGTAAAAATGCTTAATTATCATTAATAACAGTGTCATATGCATATTAGTATGTGGTGGGATAGCGTCTGGGCTTGACCCTTTCGTGATTCCCTATATATAAGCATACCGATGTGGATATTACATGTGGAGTTAATGAGGTTAGGGTCTTTACCAAAAGAGGTTTTCAATTCATCTTCAAATCATAAAACTATATGAACTCACCAACCATGTGTTGACTTGATTTTTGCATGACTTCTCAGGTGACGAACAGGTCAACTAAGGAGTTATTCCTTTTGCACTAGGACTTCAGATAGAAGACTTAGTATTTTGGACCTGCATATTTTTTAAGACATCATTATACGAATTATTTTGTATATCTTGTATAAATGCAAGATAGAAAGTTATGATGTTGATGGTAGATTTACATTGTTAAATTATAAACAATACCGATGTAATTTAACTTTGTAATTCTATTATAGTTATCATTTCTCATTTGTATCATGTGCAATGTAAACAATCTGATCATCACGATTATCACTCACGATATCGCTCCCCGGGAACCTTCCGCCCGACGGGACAACCGATCCTATCCCGCCGGCTCGGGGTGTGACATGGAGGTAGTTCTAACACTATTTTGCACTCTAAACACTCATACTTGCACATGCAATGGGAATACCCACATGCATCACCATCACCACTTAACCCATGAAATTTTATGATGTTAGAGCTGTTATTTGATGTTATGATTACTGATTTGAGGTGTTGATGATGATCTATGGTGATTTTTATTGTATATGATGGTTATTTGTTGATTTGGTCATAAGATTGGTACTTTGAATGACATGAATGTATGATCTAGCATTATTCACATGATATTTGATATTGAAATGTTGTTAGTGATGATATTTGACATGATTTGAATGATTTATAAGTAGAGATGAGGTCAAGATCATGGTTATTTACATTATTACTATCTATAGTAACTTTAATGTTACAAAATGATGATTTTTGATGAAATGACCAAATGCATGTGATTAAATCTAGGATTTATGCTAGGAATGATGTTTTATGATATTATTCGATGCATTAGAATGATTAGAATCATCAAAGGCATGACTTTTGTGGATGTTACTATAAATAGTAACTTTTTATCATGAGTTTTCTTTAAAATGATGAGATTGATAATCTTGGATGCCTAGCATGCTTATTTGAGGCTAATATGATGATATTGAGGGATTGATGCTCTTGAATGAATGAAATATGTGCATAATGTCATGAGTTACTATAAATAGTAACTTTATTTTGCAAAGCCGATAAATGATAACATGTTTGTTGTAAAGAATACGATTTAAGGGCTACTTAGAACTAGGATAATGATATTTAGTTGATGTTGGTTGTTAAACTTGATGAAATACGCTTATTTTTAGTAACTTTCCATATTTAGAAACTTTTACGCGCAAAATATGCTTAAACGGCTATGTGTAACTATGTAATATGTGATGACATGCTCACTTAGGATAAAAATGCATGATAGAATAATCGGATTATGATTTCTCGCATAACTTGCCAAATGTGGAAACTTTCCTGAAGTAGAAGCTTACTATAAATAGTAAGATTCCTCACGAAAGCGACTTTGGTATCCGTACACATCACACGACACTAAAACACACGTTACACGAGCACTTGATCCAAAAACCGTCACCAACGGGTCGTTAGGTCAAACACGGTCAACTCAACCCACATAACAACTTGGAGTTGTTAGACACCATCACGGTCCTGTGAGACCCACATATGAAACACAAACTTACAACACCTATGTGATATAGGTGACTGCTAGCCGGCGAGCTACTTGATTACTGTTAAGAACGCATTTCACAAACTCAGGTGAGTTTACAGCCCCACTTTACTCTTTAACTGTTTTACTTAACTTTGGGGTGAGAATACTATGCAACTGTTTTAGATATATGACTGGTATTTGTGAAAACCATTTTCGAGTGTAACTATTATCGCTTAAGTCCTCACTTATCCTTACCGTTAGTTGTATACAAACGAGTCGTAATTACGTAGTACTACTGGGTTTGACTAGCCCCACTCGGCACCAATGTTGACTGGAGGTCATAACGAGTGTAATTTCGATGTTGATGTCGGGTTCAGCGATGACCCGCGGAGGCAAACGGGAACAGTCGAGTTTTGGTAAGATGAACAGACACACTCCACGGATCATAGATCCACAACTAAACTTAACATGCCCAGTATATATATCTGTTTACTTTTCAGTCTGTCTAAATCTGTGAACTCACCAACTTTTTAGTTGACACTTTTCGCATGTATTCTCAGGTAACTGAATGGAGCACACGCTAGGATGTGCATAAGGAAGCACTAAGGAGTCTGGCTCGCATATAGACTCGTGTCTTAGGCTTTGTGTGCATTGGATTTGTTTTAAACAATTTAATCTATGTAGTGTCTTAAACAATTTACATTCCGCTGTGTAAATCTAACTTTTCCGTTGCAACTTAGTTATGCTATGATATTTTAAACATATTCCGCTGTGTATTTATGAAACTTATACTATTCTGCAAAACTGTTTGATTGTGAACCCATATAGAGTCGTTCTATATGACCAAAGAGCTGTGATCCTGGCCACGTCACACCCACGTGGACTGACTCCACGAGTGGGAATTTAGGGGTGTGACACCAATCTCGTCCTTTAGCTTCCAGTCGCCTCGCAAGTCGTCTCTGATCGTCCAAAATCGAATTTTTTCGCCCTCAGCCGTTTCCCCAACATTAAACTCGAATTTCTGGATTTTTAACCCTGTCGCGCTACGCGACAGGATCCTCTATACCCTTCGCGCTACGCGACGGGACCCGCTACCCGACAAAATAGTCGGGTCAACCCGCAATCATTAAACAGGGGTAAAATTGACTTTTCCACCTGTCGCGCTACGCGACAGGGTTTTCTGTGGTTGTCGCGCTACGTGACAAGGATATTTTCCAGAATTCTTCTTCCTTTGCTCTTGTGTCTGTTCTCGTCCTCCCGGGAGCTCGTTTTCTTGATCTTTTATGACAAAATAACATGTTTATTACCTGCAAGCAACAATTTATGGAAATGTGAAGAACCAGCATCAATCGACTCTAAAATTTCATAAGACTGTACAAAAACTAATTAAAACAATTAGAAAAACAGATGTGTTTCGCAACACATCAGTATCGTTTTTCGTTTTCGTTTCGTCAGATCGCGTTGCCTTCGTGCGTATTCGTTCGAGTCGTCACCCGAACGAACACGACGTTGGTTTGGCTTTCTGATGTTTGTTTTCTACTTTCCAGTCATCATTTCAGAACATTAAACTCACAGATATGTTTGTGTGAATCGTCACCCACGCAAACACACTATCAGTTCGTTATTCTGAAACAACACTGCCATTATGTTTTGAATTGTGTTTCCTCACTGACGGACTCAACTAAACATCATGTTTTCACATTGTTTTCGTACTGATTTGTCGGTCATCTGATTCCTGTCATATATGGATATCGGATCGCAACCGACATGTTCTTGTTGTGTACTTGTACACTGTTGTTTCTCTTGATTCGTTGTATTGATTGTACTTAGGTTTTCACCTAAATACATACAACTATTGTTTATCGTGAGTTGTTGTACTTACGGTATTTAAGTTTTCACATAAATACGTACAACTGTTTCTTGTATTTTGAATTCTGTTATCACAAACATTGTTCATACAATGTATTTACACACAGTAAAGGTGAAAGTACACATACCGTACGGACTTGCCGGACGATCAGGTACTGGATGTCACACTACAATGGTGTCTCAGACTCCAAATTGGCGTCCTGGGTGGCATCTGCAGAGGATCACTGGCGTCTCAGACTCCTCCTGGCTTTTGGGACGCCAGTCGACGCGTTTTTTTTCAGAATTTTCTCGTTTTTCAACATATTTAACCCCAATTCTTGGGGTTTTTAAGGGATCTCGTTTTTTAGAAGTTTCTAGGCGAAAAGTGAAGTTTTGGAGCCTTCAAAGCATCCGATTAACATCCTTGTTCATGAAACCGCACCCCGAATCAAGAATTGAATATCCTTCCATGAGAATGAGTGGCTAGTTTTCATTTGTAATTGCTTTCGAGCAATTAGGTTAGTGGATGAACTTTGATTTGACACTTTGGTTTGTTTTTGTTTTAATAACTCGAATTCAATTGTGGTATGGTTGATTTAAACGATTTATTTGTGTTTTAAGTATATGTGATTTGCCATCAGTGATTCAGTTTTCTTGCATTGTTTACTCATTGGTATTTGTGTGTTGCTTTGCATATTTAAATTGGTAATCGTGCAAACGAGTAACACTTAAACAGTTGTTTCATTGTTGTCACTTTGACCAAACCGACTAACAAAGTCATGTCTATGTGATTATTAACTAAGTTTAATTAAAATCATTGTGAATCTATTAACCTAAACCCGACAGTGATTACCTTTTATAAATTGTGTTTAAAATAATCAATCATAATCATTGCTTTAAACATTTCTTTAATTAAATTCAACGCCAAGTTTTCGTTTTCTTTAATATAATCAAGTAATTAGTATAAATTATCACTTTCCAAGTATTCTCTGAGAAGACGACCTTACTTACCCGTGTTGTAGTCATCGTAGCTAAGTCCCTATTTTTACATTGTTTTTGAATAACCTACGACACTTTGATCAATGATCCACGTGCAGTTGATTATGACATAAATGAAGAAACACTAAATCTATGTTCAGATTACTCATCCGGTTTAATTATTAATAACTAATTTTTGTTTTATTTTATGTATAATACCTATTTATTAACTTATTTTAGGTTTTTGAAAATAATATAACTCTATACGACCCATATTGTATTATACGAGTAGTATAGGGTTCCAAACAACTACCAAACCTTCATTAAATACATAGGTAAACTAGAACCGCAACACATACCACTCGTATAAACCAATATGGGTCGCATGTGTTGACAGCCAGACATAATCTAACATAACTGATGCATATACAACTTGTGTAGATCTACATGAGTTATATAGGCGTTAGGGGTGTCAAAAGATCCCGCGAGAATGTACAAATATCCGATACTATTGTAAAATATAAAAAAATAAGATGATTATTTAAACAAATAATCATTATAGAAACTTATTTATAGCAACACAAAAATGAAAATCTAGTAAATCATAATCTTTTTTATTTTAATTATTCAATTCTAAAACGTTTACAAGTAACAAATTTTAAAATATCCACATGACATCAAGGGTAAAAAAAAATGCAATCGTCTAATCAGTATTCTGGTAAAGCCAAATTGAGAAGCTTCTTTTCTTGACTTTTATATTTTAATAAATTAACAATCAATGCTGATTACTGACTCCACGAGAAGGTGCAAGTCAATGCTGAAATTTATTTATTATTTATTATTTATTTTTGTGTAACGGCTGAAATTTCTTCTCATGATAAGAAAAACAGAAATTGGGCTCTTTTAAAAGCTTTGAAAATAATATTAAAAAGTTTACTAGATGAATACATGGTTGCTCATGAATTCAACTTCTGGCCTTAAAATATTCGTATTGGTCGTCTTTTTTGTTTTAATTTTAGGGTCTTGGTTCAAGTGCATGAATCAGACCTGTAATTGTATATTTTTTTTCTTATAAAATAATAATAAAATAACCTGTCAAACAAAGAGATATAGCTACGTTTGCTTAATAAATCACGTTTACCATTTGGCAAATGAATTGTTAAAACATACTTCTAGAAATCACGATTTATTATAATATATGGTAACATTTAAAAGTCTTTGCATGGTAATCTTTTACATGGTGCTTGCTCTTAATTTTTTTCTTTTTATTGACAAGGGTTTTGAACATGTTTATAGACGTACAATATCAAGGTTACAAAAGTCGCTAGGCGCTTCTAGGTCGGAACAGGTTCTTGGAGCGAGTAATCGGAAAGTACTCGGCCCTAGGCGGTGAGTACTCGGGTAAACTCATGAAATACTCGGCCTCGGAATAACTCCTTGGAGCAAGTACTCGGCGAGTACTCGGCCTTGTAGGCTGACTTTTGCAACAGTGCGTACAATTCGTTTATTTTTATAACAAATGTACTTTTTTTTGCGATTTTTTTAACCTTATATGTACATACGTTGTACAAAAGTAAAACATTGATTGTTAACGCTGAATTGTGATCACAAAAAAAAAAATTCTTCTAGTTTGTTTTTGTTTTTGTTTTTGTTTTTTTGTTTTGTTTTTTTTTTTGTTTTTGTATTAAAAACGTGTTGGTATGTATTGATTTACTTGGAGGGTAAATTTCCCGAAATGTTCACATATGACCTACCTAATGTTAGCCCTTGTAAGTGTACGGGTGTCTCCCTATAAAACCCACAAATCAAAAAAAAAAAAAAAAAACATCACTTGTCTTATATTGGCATCCACACCCATACAATCCGATTGGCGTCTGTGTAATTTAAAATTGTATCATGGTCGGTGGCACCTTTCTGATAAGGCTGCCAGAGGCTTCGCCACCCCTAAATTTTTTTATGGGTGCCCTTCTATCCAAGAATATAGGAGCCCAACCTTGGACACATGTACATGAACCACATATACGGGCCCCAAACATAAGAAGGGCGACCTATATGGAGTTCGGGCATCTGTGACTTAGGTTCAAGCGTATATATTTTTGGAAAGAAAGACTTCCATAAAAAATAAAGAACGGTAGTGACGCCTCTGACATCCTTGTCAGAGTAACGGTGGCGCTCGTGACACGGCTATAAACACGAGCACCTCTAACTCGATCTCTCAGAGTGTATGGACGCGAGTGCCCGTATAAGACATGCGCTTTCTGATTCGTGGGTTTATAGGCAAGCACCACTAACACCCCCATTTAGGATTGGATATTTCTTGATATTTGAAAGTCAAGAGATAAAATGGAGTAAAAAAAGTCAAATGTGAACATTTTGGGATTTTTTTTTTCTTTTATATACTCCACAATAAGTCAATAACATATGGATTATTTAATTTGAAATGCTAGAAATATTTTAGTGTATACGTATTACTAGCTTATTTGGTTGAGAAGTAGTTTTATAGGATTTAAATTAGGATAATGTTGATGTTAAGAAAAATTGCTTTGCATAAGGGACCGAGAATAGTACTTTAAAATGGCAGATGACATCATGCTCATCTCCTTTTGTTGTATAAAAAAATGTAAGTTATGAAAATTATTTTGGTCGGAAGCGCAATATTGTTCTTCAACTTCTTTTTGTATCTTGTAATATATAGCGTCTCGTTTGTCATATTTTTGACATTATTCGCGTTGTTCTAAAATGTATAAATCATGACATTAGTAACTTTAGAAAATTAAAATAGATGATAGTAAATAGTTTTTCTTATAAAGTTTGTTTGCTTATAAGGTTAGTATGTAAAAGTTAAATTATTTAATTAAACAGGTATATACAATTTAATCAAGAGAATGAATAACAAAACAGATTTATTCTCATAGTATTCCTAAAATAGTATTGGTCACATTTTACAAATTAAATGCCTCATATTTCACAACATATTTATGTAAAGAATTAAGAGAAGAATAAAAACCTCTTCCTAGTTTTCTAATTCATAGCTTGCTTCATTGTTCATCTTCTAAAACTTTAAACATCACTAGTATACAATTACTTGTTTGACCACTGTAACATCCGGCCCCTTAACACCCCGATATTGTCCGCTTTGCCGAAGCTCACGGTTTTGTCTGGGTCGGCAGGATTCCGCCCCTGCAGGCTATGTCGCCCAAAAGGCCTCGATAGGTGTAAGGTGATTGTTACTTATGAACCAAGATCTCTCCAGTTCACTGACCGATGTGGGATCACATGGATCCTCCCCCATTTAGGAGACCAGCGTCCTCGCTGGCACAACCGATCGAGTGCAACCGGAGTGGCTCTGATACCACTTGTAACATCCGGCCCCTTAACACCCCGATATTGTCCGCTTTGCCGAAGCTCACGGTTTTGTCTGGGTCGGCAGGATTCCGCCCCTGCAGGCTATGTCGCCCAAAAGGCCTCGATAGGTGTAAGGCGATTGTTACTTATGAACCAAGATCTCTCCAGTTCACTGACCGATGTGGGATCACATGGATCGATCCATGTGATCCCACATCGGTCAGTGAACTGGAGAGATCTTGGTTCATAAGTAACAATCGCCTTACACCTATCGAGGCCTTTTGGGCGACATAGCCTGCAGGGGCGGAATCCTGCCGACCCAGACAAAACCGTGAGCTTCGGCAAAGCGGACAATATCGGGGTGTTAAGGGGCCGGATGTTACAAGTGGTATCAGAGCCACTCCGGTTGCACTCGATCGGTTGTGCCAGCGAGGACGCTGGTCTCCTAAATGGGGGAGGATCCATGTGATCCCACATCGGTCAGTGAACTGGAGAGATCTTGGTTCATAAGTAACAATCGCCTTACACCTATCGAGGCCTTTTGGGCGACATAGCCTGCAGGGGCGGAATCCTGCCGACCCAGACAAAACCGTGAGCTTCGGCAAAGCGGACAATATCGGGGTGTTAAGGGGCCGGATGTTACAACCACCTTTTACAAACATCACATATTTTACTACATATTTATATTTTTAACTTTGACTTGACCTTCTTATTTAGGTTTTGACTTTGGCTTAATTTATTGGCTTTGAAATATACATCTCATATTGGTTTTTGATATTCATTCTTCATGACTATTCTTTGATGTTTGCATACCACTTTGATCTTTTGTACATGCATCTTGATTCCCGTAAATAGTCAAAAAAATATGTTAGTATTATGGTGTTTACCTTTATAATTGAAATAATGGTATGCTTAGATCTTAAGCACACATTTATTTGTGTTAAATTTTGATGTAATCTTTAATCTTAACAAAACTTGATGTACTGATTTTGTTATACCATTATAAAGTTTTAAATAAGATTAAGTAACCATCATATATGAACCTATGTTCTAACACATTATACCAAAATCATTAAAACAATTTAATCCATTATTTTAAACACATACAATTAGCAGTGGTCTAGTTTTAACCTCATAAAAGGTTATCCTTATGCTATATATACTAGACCATTGATTTAGATCCCTTAAATTTGAAGGCCCCTATTGCTATGTATGTATATATGTATGTGCATTGAGCTTGAATTAAGCATCTAAATTATAACAACGAAAGATTTGTCGCTTAACGGTTACTTTAACTTCTCTATAAGAGGCCCTGTATTAGAATCTGGACCGCGAGATATTTTCTAGGCAAGGTCAGTAGTTACCCAGCGTGAAATTTATGTTGGATATTTTAGTGAAATTTGATTAATTTTGTCGATCAACGTGAATCATGAAATTTATTAAACAAGTTGTGTGTGGGGTGCACGCTTGTTTAAAGTTTAATGATTTAATGGGGGTTCCAAGGTGCGGAGCCCCGGTTAGAGGGGTCCAAGGGGCGGAGCCCCTGGCTGAGGTCAAATTTTGATTTTACGAATTTTGACATAAAATTCGTTTTACAATTTTAGCGGCAAATTTATGAAGAATAAAAGTTGAAAACTGCCTGGAGGTAGTTTTCAAATTCCCGTATATCCAGAAAATTGATCGTTCAAATTGGCTCTCTGGTTCATTCTCGAATTCACAAAAATCACATACTCGTTCTAGATTCGAATTGAATTTTATCCGATCAAATATTTGAGTGAACCACAAATAGTTTAATCTGAAAGTGTGATCAACGACTTTCAATTCATCCGGTGATTATATCGTGTTCATGTTCTGGAAATTCTCTACATTTTCTGGGCTTGGGTGTATACATCAGAGCGTCAAATCTGAGGAGACGGTTGAAATTTCGTTTTAGGTGTCGCCGTTCTAACCACTTCAAAAAAATGTTATAACTAATTTCATATTAAATTCATATAATTAATAATATGGTAATTATTATCTATACTGGTACTCATAATTTATATATATAATAAATAATAAATATTAATTACTAAATAAGAGAGATGTCTGAAAAAAAAAACAAAAAAAGTAGATGACTTGTAATAGTAATAAGTATTATCAATTGATTTTACTCTCATATATCCACTCTCATTACTTCATTAGTTTTTCGTCAATTGTCAATCTTTTGTATATATAACCGTATCATTATTTTTGTAAAGTGTTACTTTATTACCTTTAACTTAATTTTATTTATTATTAAATAATTATATTCTACTTTTAATTAAATAATAATAATAATAATAATGATTAATGATATTATTTATTTTTTTATTAAAAAGTAGTTTTTGATAATTAAAAGTCAAGTCTCTTTTATTAAAAACACACTTTATGAATGAGTTTAAAAAATATGATATTTTTCTAAAAACCAAACATTTGTAAAATACAAAATATTTTAAAAATCCGTATTTTTAGATAATAAATTTCTATAACAAACAACTTTTCTTAAAAAAAAAGAAAATCTTTAGAAATTAAATAAACTTTAAACATGAGTTTAAACAACGTGATTTTTGTAAAAAAAATGACATTTTAAAAGAAATATGTAAACAATTTTTTTTAATCAAAAGTTATAAAAATGATAGAAAAATATACACTTTTTAATGTTATTTAAAATTAGATCATTTATCTTTATTACTTACATAAAAATATCTTAACTTTCTGATTTGCAATAAAGAAGACTAAATATTTTATACTTTATATCCAACCTTGGTAATATTCAGGGTATCATTTATGTTGTTATTAAAATTTTTGATATATTTTTCTTTATTAAAAGTACTTATTAGTACATAAGTTTTATCATATTTTATCTAATTTTTTTTTATAATTTATAAATTTACCAAATTATTGTTCAAATGTTATTTTCCACGTAGCATTAATTCTATCTAAACAACTTCTTCTCTTTCGAGTTTTGAGCAAAAGGTTTCTTTCATCGTTTCATCTAGGCAAGTATTTTATCATTCATATCAAGTTATCTAAATTTTTGTAGTTTATTTCATTAATATATATCTTGAATGCTTTTTTGTTTAATTTCATTAAGGTACGTACATTTGTTTTGGACATCAACTTTATGACCAAAACATACATGATTGTTTTATACCGCAAGTTTGTCTTCAACTATTCATTAAACCATTGTAATAGCGTTCTTCATTACTTTTGTTATGCTTATGAAAATCTTCCACTTGTTCAATACTCTTGATAAATAAAACATTACTCATAAGTCACTTAGCATAAAACTAACAATGTCAGTAACCTGAAATAACACATCTTCTCTCATTGAATTGAACCCTTTATTTTGAATTCTATGATAGTTAAATTTAACAAGTTAAAATATGTTTTACTTATCTGTTGTTTTAATTATGTTGTTTTATGATATAATATACCATTATTTGTTTTAAGTTAGCAACTCATCAATTGTTTTGAGCAACTTGATTTACCCTTTAGTTTGTTTTTTTTTTTTTTTTGAGAAATCTGATCTACCATGAATTGCTTTAAGTAAACAACTCATCAATTGTTTGAACAACCTGATTTGCCTATCAATTTTTCTAATATATCTAATATAATCATTAGTTATTTTGAGTAAATGACTCATTAATTATTTTATTAAGAGCAAAATATAATTTATCTTTTTTATTTTAAGTTATGTCACTAAACTTTCTTACCATGTAACATCAAATTAATTTTGTATATAACCAAATGTTTACATAATTATGGTTATTATGTGTTATGTATATATTGTGAAAACTTTATGTACATTTTTTTAATAAAACATATATTCGAGATTTATAACTATATATTTTTTCATTGTTTTTCAACTGATTTAATATACGAGTTTTAGACTCGTTAAGATATACTAGTGAGATGTTCGAGCGATGCGGCGGAAAACAAAACAATTAGGCTAATGATTTTGACTCGTAAAAAGTTTAAACCACCTAATTTTTGTCAAATCAACTCTTTTAACTATAAATTTTATTATGATAAAATTAATGATTTAAAATGCCAAATATGATATGACAAAAGTGTGAAAAATGATATATTTGATTTGAGAGGGTTTTTTTTTATAGCTATTATATGACACTTCATTTTTTAAATGTATCAATGTGACACAAACTAAAAAATAAAAGAAACCATTTGTTTTATGGCTTTTAAAGCTTTGTTTGTTATACTTTATGTTTTAAAAGTTGTAAAACTCTTAATTTCAAGAGTTTTTGGTAAGAGACCATTGTTTCCTTTATATATATATATATATAATTATTAAAGTAGTATAGATATAAACAAAGATACATCAAATTAGAAAATGAATTAATTTTTCTGTTGACAAATCAATATAGGAAACTATTGGTAAGCATGAGGAATGTTGGAGCAAGGTGGTCCTACAAGATCCGTGGTGGAAATTGTCCAGATTTCAGCAGTTCAAATTGTAATTAAATAAAAGTCAAAAATAATAAAAAGTCAAACATAAAGACATGCATATAATGGCGAGGCTGCCTAAAAGGCTAAAACACTCCAGCTGTATTTGTTAGTCTTCTTATTATTTCTCAAGTTGCAACCACCCCACCTCGCCCAATTTAATATTATATATATATATATATATATATATATATATATATATATATATATATATATATATATATATATATATATATATATATATAATGGGTTCAAAATACTAACCCTCTCTTACGCGCTAACCCATTAACTTTGGCAAAAAAATCTTGAATTTTTTTTTTTAAACATCATTGTAACACAATTTGAACACCATGTTCAGTTTTGAGTTTTGGCTAATTCATCACCGTTTAAAAAATATCATCGTTGTAAGGTTTTTGCTACAGTACTGTAAGTTTTAAATATTTAAACACCTACAGTACTGTAAGAGCCCAAACGGTGATGAATTAGCCAAAACTCAAAACTGAACATGGTGTTCAAATTGTGTTACAATGATGTTTAAAAAAAAATTCAAGATTCGGCCATTTTTTGCCAAAGTTAATGGGTTAGCGCCGTAAGGAGGGTTAGTATTTGAACCATTCCCTATATATATATATATATATATATATATATATATATATATATATATATATATGGGAATGTTCAAATGGTAACCCACTCCAAGTGTGGTAACCTATTAACTTATTTTCATTGGTTGTTAAAATAAAGTCTTCTGAAATTAGTGGTCCATATTCAATATGAAAAAGTCAAAAAAACATGTGGATGAGATTTGTTTAAGGGCATTTTTAACATTTGGTGTGTTGTACTTGATTCCTTTTTAAAAAAAAAAAGTTTACCCCCAATTTTTTAAACACTCATAACTTTTATATACATTATTATTTTTTTATAAAAATTTCACCATTAAATTTGTCACTTTTTTATCTTTAATTCAAGTATAATTTTTTCAATTTTTTTAAAATTTTCGTAATTTGCACTGATGCAGCTACATTTTACACTGATGCAACGACGTTTTACACTGACGTAACGAAATGCATTTTTTTACACTGATTTGACATTTGGTGGGGTGTACTTGATTTCTTTTTTAAAAAAGTTTACCCCCCAATTTTTTAAACATTCATAACTTTTATATACATTATTATTTTTTTATAAAAATTTCACCATTAAATTTGTCACTTTTTTATCTTTAATTCAAGTATAATTTTGTCAAATTTTTTTAAAATTTTCGTAATTTGCACTGATGCAGCGACGTTTTACACTGATGCAATGACGTTTTACACTGATGGAACGACATTTTGCACTGACGTAACGAAATACATTTTTTTACACTGATGTAATCACAATGATGTAACGAGCTGAATTTTTACAAAGTTTTTGTAATTACACTGATGTAAGGATCTGGATTTTTTCAAAGTGTTCTTAATTTTTTAAAATATTAATGAACTAATTTTTGTAATAAAAAATAATTTGTAACAAGATGGAAAGATTTTACGTTGGTGTAATTGCAAACGCTCGAAAAAATGAGAGAAAATTACGAACGCTAAAAAAACATGTTAAACGAGATTTTGAAACATTTTAAACGAAAAAAATGAGATAAAATTACGAACGCTCGAAAAAACATGTTAAACGAGAAAATGAGAGAAAATTACGAACGCTCGAAAACATTTTAAAGATGGAAAGATTTTGAAAAAACGAGGGAAAATTAATATATTTATTGTTCGTTACGTTGGTGTAATTACGAACGCTTTAAAAAATTCAAAAAAAATTGGCATGACTATTATGGAATTAACGAGAAAAATATAACGAGTTTAATGATGTAATTTTTATAAAAAAATAACATAGTATAAAAAAGTTATAAGTGTATAAAAATCAAGGGGGAAACTTTAATTTAAAAAAAAAAGAAAATGAATATATTTTTATGATGTGGGTGAATCTGATTGGCTTAAATGGGTTAATAAAAAGTCTATAATACCCTTATTAAAGCAAAAGAGAATCTATGATGTGGGTGAATCTGATTGGCTTAAATGAGTTAATAGGTTACCACAAATATGATGAGTTCTTATTTGAACCAAATCCTATATATATATATATATATATATATAATATTTATATGTAATCCAAATATTTATGCATTTTAATTTTCACTTCATGTAAAATATTTCCTTTAACTAGTAACTTTTGTCTTCGCCAACCTAAAAAAGTTACATGATTAACTTGACCCATGAGTTGTTTCTTGTTGTTCCATATTGAAACTTTAAATTAATTAATTAATTAATTAATTTATTAGACTATGTGTGATAGGATATTTCAAAACCCATGTAACACTTACACCATGGGTTATGCTCTTTGGTCCAACTACTTCACATATGCGTCACGTAAGCACCCATCACAACCACCCACTCCACCAAAAGTGGTGAAAATGCCCCTTGCCCCACTCACGCCCACACAACGGTCGAATATCTAGCTTCCAAAGGTTGAAAGTGTCGTTGCCCCACTCACGCCCCGCCCCCGCCCTGGAGGGGGCGGTGTTCCACACCCGTTGGCGCCCCAACTCACGCCCAACCACTGGGCATACCGGTGGGTCTTATGAAGTCTCAAACACCGCCTCCATCTTTTGTTATAGGGGAATCATCACATTTCCATTAGAGACATCGTATAAGTTATTTATTTGACATGTAAAAGCTACAAAAATGTTAAAACGA
Organism: Mikania micrantha; assembly: GCA_009363875.1. Taxonomy (NCBI): domain Eukaryota; kingdom Viridiplantae; phylum Streptophyta; class Magnoliopsida; order Asterales; family Asteraceae; genus Mikania; species Mikania micrantha. Next base: position 67,178,454 of record CM018684.1, read on the forward strand.
ATCGAGATGGAGAGTATTATCGGCCATTCTATTATACATGACCTTATGAAGTTAATACTTTCTTTTTGTCATTTGATGCAATAAATTAGATGTATTTATGGTTTGGTTTTGTTTGAAACTTCAAATCCATGTAAAGTGGTCACCTATTTAATTTTATGGTTGGTTTTTTGTTTAACTTTTCAATTTGATTTCAACAGTTTTAAACCTTAACAAATTAGTATATATTATAAATTTTATATGAGGCATAATTATTTAATTAGTTAATGCATCTAAGCTTAATTGAATTGAAATTTGCAGTAGATGAATGGGTAAGTGAACTAATGAAATAAAAGCTAAAGAACGGTGAACTATTTTTTTTTTCTTTTTTTATTATTTTGTTCTATATATTAATACTAGCTTAGAATCCCGCGTATTACACGGATTGAGTAGTAAAAAAACATAAAATTTTTAAATGTATATATAATAAAAAATGAGATAATCTTTTAAAAAGAAAAATCGTACAAGTAAAAATCACTTAATACATGAATTAAGGTTTGCGTTTAGTTTATTGAAAACTTAAAATAAGGGGTTTATAATTGGGTATAAAATGATTAATGTAAAAATTATTTTTGGATTAAGTAATAGGCAGGAAAATGAAAATTTTGGAATGCTAAAAAATTGACTTGTGTCCCATAAATATATTCATTTATTAGATTAAGAAGATTTTCTGTGAAACTAACATAAAACATTCCTATAAACTTATTTTGAAAGGTCGGTGGACCTCGTAACTCGTGAAGTATTTCTTTTCGTTTTAGATTTTTTTTACACATATCATTTAGTGTATATACGTAGTTTTACAGAAATATCAATCTGTAGGCCTAGCTTAATTGGTTTCCAAGCATGTTAACATATATTTGGCAAGGGTTCGATTCTAGGGTTCTTTTTTTCTCTCTCTCTCTTTCTCTTTTAGTTTTTCTTGACTTTTCTTCTTCTTTTTTTTTGTAATTTTTAATAACTTTAATTTTTCTTGAGTATAACAAACAAAAGTTTTTCTCTAAAGAAGATAGTAGCAACATATTAATATTTTGTTGGTGACACTGGTTCATTTTTCTATTAGACTAAACTTTTAAAACTCTTCAGTTTTTTTAAACTTATAGTTTATCATTACATTTAATTCGAGCTATCGATGACAGTTTACAACCGATCACTTTTAGCTCTCCAAATTTCAAAGCCTTTAGATTTTTAAACATTGTAAAATGCCAATCTTAACCCTCTCATATTTTTAGAGTTTTGAGTTTTTATCCTCACATCAAATGTCAAAACCTTTTGGTTTCGCTTATAAGCTTTATCTTTATCCCTACTTTAGGTTTTACTCCAAATATTTTATATTTCATTCCTAAACTTTGTAAAAGATTATTTGACCTTCGTGGTTTTATAATTCAAGGTTTATCACAATACTCAATTTGAAGTGTTAATGACAGTCTGTTGACAAACTTTCTTTTTTATTTGCAAATAAATCATGTGGCAACTTAGAGGAGTGGTAAAGGCAATTGTATTTTTTGGAGCCTGTTGACAAAATGAACTTTATAATCTAATATATATACACTAGCCTAAAATCCCGTGTATTATACGGGTTGGGTAATAAGAAAACATAAAATTTTTACATGTATATATAATCAAAAATGAGATAATCTTTTAGAAAAAAAATCGTACTGTACAAATAAAAATCACTTAATACAAGAATTATGGTTTCTGTTTAATTTATTGAAAACCTAAAATAAGGGGTTTCTAATTGGGTATAAAATGATTCAGGTAAAAATTTGTTTTGAGTTAAGTAATAGGCGGGAAAATGAAATTTTTGAGATGCTAAAAAATTGACAAGTGTCCCTAATTATACTCCTTTATTAGTTTAAGAAGATATATATATATATATTTGTTGTCTAAAAACTAAACATATGAGTTAGAAGAGGTGGAAATCTCACCCTTTTCTTTTTGCAAAGAGTTAAGTAATCATCCTCATTTTAGGCCTCATTTCCTTTTATTTTTTATATTTTTATAAAAATAGTCTTATGCTATAATTTAAAATTAATCTTGTAACATTCTTTTAATAACTGCATTTCAATATAAATATTAATCAAAATAGACTCTATTTTAGCATTTGTTCCGGTTAACTCTAATGTATTTTTACCTTTATACGTTTTGCCATAAGCATTAGTCAAAACCAATTCAATCTGTGTTTCCGATCGGGTTACATACGATATATTTTAACTTTATTTAACATGCTTTCAGGTTTCGTATTACACAACATGATATTTTAGCCACATTTCGATTGTGTTTGCTTTTTGTTTAACATTTTATTATAACGACGTAACATAGTCATGATTTTCGGATATCCTGTTGTGACATGTTTTGTAAAATTTATATCTTATCTCCTATATTATATACCATAGTAACATCTCATCATTTTATAATTGTTTTCTATATATGTTTCGATCTTCAAAATTAAGTTGCGATAACTTTATACATTATTTTATATACATAGGACGCACCATAGATAATTAAATTCATAAACACGCTGTTTCACGTGCTTTTGTTTTGATTTGTCGTATACTTCTTCCAATTAATTTTTTTTTCTAAATTCATATACCACAATGGATATAGTACAATATATCTACGTTTAAAATTTTTTAAACTTCATATACCACAACGTATACGAGAGTCTTAATCATATCGCCCGCAGCCCCGCAACAGTGCGCGGGTAACTTTTCTAGTTTTTCTGAAAACATACGTGCTTGTATTTTCTAGTTTCATATCTATGTCATGTGATTATAGATTGAACTCCTGCATTTTCACACGTTTTTTATTTGTAAAATTATTTTTATATATTGATATATTAGCCTAAAATCCCGTGTATTACACGGGTTAGGTAGTATGAAAACATAAAATTTTTAAATGTATATATATAATAAAAAATGAGAATATTTTTTAAAAGAAAATCGTACAAGTAAAAATCACTCAATACAAAAATTAGGGTTTGTGTTTAATTTATTGAAAACCTAAAATAAGGGGTTTCTAATTGGGTATAAAATGATTCATTTAAAAATTAGTTTTGGGTTAAGTAATAGGCGGAAAAATGAAATTTTTGGGATGCTAAAAAATTGACAAGTGTCCCCTAAATATATTCATTTATTAGTTTAGGAAGATTTTGAAAAAGCGGTAAGAGAGATATAATGTTTTTTCTTGATATTGTTTATTATAGTGATTCTAATTTTTTTTCGTTTTTTTCTTTTCTTTTTATTTGATAGTTTGATAAAGTCGTCAAGATCGGCCCAAGAATTTTGGGTGCCTTAGACAGGTGATAAAATTGGTTCTTTTTGGGGAAAAATATTTTGCTTTTTATTCAAATAAATGTTAACACCACACTTAACATATTAATCTTTTGATAATAACATAACAAATGTTTAATAACTAAATTACAAACAGAAGCAACATAATTGTATTAAACATGAATAAAAAGTGTAACTAAAGAAAATATCATGTATTATTATCATCATAACAACTTACAATTGAAGTTTTTAACAAAACATATGATCATAAACATTTTTTGAATCTATGTAGAATAAATGTTCAAAAAATAAAATGAACATTTAATTAAAGTGAGCATTTTTTAACAAAACTTCGTTGCATAAAGTTTAGAATTATTGTACTATTCACCCATATTTTTTTATTGTGGATCAATTTACAAAAGTCAAACATATATAAAAATTTTGCTAAAAATCGAGGTTCTAAAATTTTTTAGGCCCAAGCCCTAATTTTACACTTTAAACTCGTTTCAGCACCCATGAAAGTAGAGGTGTGCAAATGGGGTTTTTTTTTTTAACCGGATCCGGTTCCAATCGGTTCCAGTTCCGGTCAACAAAGTCAAAACCCGGTTCTGGTTCCAGTTCCGGGTTTCGACCGGTTTTTGACCGGTTCCGGTTCGGGTTTTGGCCTGTTCCGGTTTCGGTTTTAATTTGTCTAAAAAACCGAACCCGTTGTACCCATCGGTTCGGATATGACCGGGTCCGGTTCCGATTCGGGTTCCGGTTCCGGGTCCCTTTTTTTGCCCACCTTTACATGAAAGTCGTATAATTAGTTTGGGGGTCATAAAATCCAACTATTTGACTAAGCACCTATATAAAAGGGAGTGTGGATTCACCTGAAAGGCACGGAATTTTAACTTGACTAATTTATGGTCCTACGTTAACAACGTAACAAATATATATAAATCCCATCTATATGAACAAAAAGGAAAGAAGGGTTTAACCGCAATTAGGTCATAATTAAAGCCTTCAGTTGATATTTCTAGAAGAAAATAGATTCAAATCACCATCAATATATGACTTGTACACTAGTTTTCCATTCTACAAGCGTGTGTAGTATAAGTTTAGGTACTTTGATTGTTTGTTTATTAAGCTGGTCACAATCATGATTTTGAGGCTATGTGTTAGAGGGCGTGAGAACGGGTTTGATCACTCTCTATCATGCCCTCACGCATTGAACACCCGTGCCCCTTGGGGCATGATCAAGAGAAATAATCAGATACGTGACCATGGTCACGGGCCTCACGGCTTGACCAAACATCCACAAATCATTTTTAAAAATTTTTTTAAACCAATAAAAAAAACCTACATCACTCTTCACTTTTTCACATAGCCTGAAATTGTCTCATGTATATAATCTTAAATGTGAAAATGATAGTTTGGTTTGAAACTCAAATGAATTTGGATAGTTCATGCGATCTCAATACATATTGCTGTTTTCATCAAATTATATATCTAGTTCATTCCGTATTTTATGCATACTTGAAGCCATTTTCACCATCTTCATATTTACCTACAAATTCTTACATGAAAAACTTTATTCTCTTCTAAACTTTTTATATATTTGTGTGTGTATTATCATGCCCGTGATTCTTTTTTTTTTCTTTTTTTTTTAAAAAAGTATTTAACCATATGCTTCCAACAAGACTCTTTATAAGCCAATTTTAAAGAAAGGGAACAAGAATTTGCAGACTTGAGGAAAAGAGAATAGAGGTTGCTCATGGGAACATGTTGTTGTGAGTGAGTTTGATAAGCTTGAGCTCAACTTGTTTGATTTACAATAGATCTAGTTTAATCTTGGCTTGAGTCGGGTCGGGATTGGTAGTTTATTGTTAGTTATCTATTTATTAATTCTAATTAATTATAAACACTTGTAGTTTATATCTATATCTATATCTATATCTATATCTATATCTATATCTATATCTATATATATACTATATAATAAATAAAGGTTTTAATATGCCACTTGTTAATATTCTAGGCCACTTAAAGACTTTTTTTCCCACTTTTCTCTCATAATAAATACTTTATAATAAATATCAATGTTGTAGAAATCGCTAGTCGCTAGTTGGTGGGTGGGGTGGGGACTAGGGATTAATCGAGATTATTCAGGATTATTCAGGATTAATTAGCTAACTAATCGGCCTAATCGGATAGCGGGCCTAGTCGGGGATTTTTACAACCATGATAAATATTATATGTCATTATTTATTAAATTTTGATTTTTTTATCTTCTCTCTTTTATTAAATATTAATGATTTTATTTAACTTAGTAAATAATATAATTAAATTATGAATCAATTCTTTATTTTTTTATAAAACGTCTTTGGAAAATATGTATTATGTTATTTTAAACTAATAATTTTAAAATTCAAATATTAAACATGTGTAAATCTTTAATACATCTATGTTTAATGTTATATATGTGTGTGTGTGTGTTTTAAGAAAAAGTTTTTATAAATTTTTATCTTTAAAGTTTTTCTATATAAAAAAGGTATAACTAATATTATTAGTATTAATATAAAGATGTAAATTTAAAAAGATATAATAAAATTATTTTAATTATCTAAATTAATGAAGACATCATTATAAAATCACAATATTTTTTATTCGCAAACATATGTATTACACGGGTTTATAACCTTTTTTTTTTATAATTTACATTTAACAATATCTATCATGTAAATATGCATTAATTATATTAAATAAAAATTAGAAAATAGATACTTGGTTAGGCTCGTGAACTTACCTGGAATTGACAAGCGAAGCTTCAACTCGGACTTATTTGTTTAACAAGTTAATTTTATTAAACGAACAACATTAACAAACTTGATGTCAAACTTATTTGAAAAGAAATCAATTCTAATTCAAATTACACAAATTCCTTTTAAAAACATTTTGTGAACCTAAGTTTGAGTTTCATGCATAGATTTTTTTTAACAGAATTAACAAAAAAAAATATACACAGTAAATTACACAGGTTATATTTAGAATAATATGAATTAAAATTGTAAATGGACTATGGTTTATACCGTATGTTGCGGCGGTAACATTATTTAAAATCTAGCGTCAAATAAAACGAATCTAACGTAAAATAACATAAAAATGATAAAACCAAAATAATAAAAAATGTCAAGATAACAGGAACTTAACGCTAGAGCATAACATAAAAATCATAAGACCAGATATATACTGTTATATAATTATTATAAGTATCATATAAGTTAGAAATATAGAGTAGATTATCAATATAAGTTTGAGATGTATCTATAGTATATTGTCAATCCTTGTCCATTTTATAATTTATTATAGAACAAAAAAATATGAAGGAATGAGATGAAATTTGAACCCAAGATTTATGATCAGGGGTGTTCATGATTCAGTTTTACAGTTTTTATATGAAACCATAAATTAAACCGTTAATAACAATTTTTAAACAATGATACCCAAATCAAACCGCTAAAATAAAATAGAGCGTTAACAACGGTTTATTTTACGTTTGGAGCCTTTTGGGTTTGGGCATTTTGAGCCCCCTAACAATAAAAACCAAAACGTTTTACTGTTTGAAACGAAATAATTACACTGCACGCTATTTTTTTTGAATGGCACGAAAGCTATGATCAACCTAATCTTATATATATGTGTGTGTATACTTATATAGATATATACATATGTACACACATAGGACTGTAAACGAACCGAACGTTTAACGAACATTTCCTGAACCGTTCGGCGGTAAGTTCGTTTAATAAACGAACGAACACGAACAAGAACTTTCGTTCGTTTAGTTAAACGAACGAACATGAACAGAGGTCGTGTTCGTTCATTTGTGTTCGTGAACGTTCGGTAACATGTTCTTTTATGTTCGGTTAAGTTCATTTATTATATTTTTTCATTAAATGTGTTGTTTATTTTTAATTTTTAGTTTAATACCATAATACTTAAAATTATTTTTAGTTTAATACTATAATATATTAATTTATATATTTATAAATGAAATCTCTATTGCTTGAAATTAAAAATGTTGATTTTTACTAGTTTAAATAATGTGTTCGTTAACGTTAAGCTAAATCCTTAATGAACGAACACGAACAAGAATTTTCGTTCGGTAAGCGTTCGTGAACCGTTCGTGAGCAAGTTAAAAGTTAAACGAACGAACACGAACAAGGGCTGGTTCGTGTTTGTTCGGTTCGTTTACAGCCCTATACACACACACACGATCTGGTCTGATTGGTTTGGTGAAAACAATAAATTAAAACTTTAACTACAATTTTAAAAGCATGAAACCAACCAACAAAATGTTAGAGAAAAAAATCGACCATAAACCTGAAGTGGTGACTATTTGGGGAGTTTGAAACTGAAACATCAACACCTCTGGAGATGGTTCCCTTGTTAACCCCTCCTTATAGCATTAACACGTTAACGTTGGCAAAAAATTCCCGAATCTTTGAAATATTTTTACATGGTCTTTATTATACATAAATAGGGTTTTTTTTTGTGTTTTTGCTAATTCATCAGCGTTTAGAATTTAAAACAATTGTAAGTTTGAGTTACACTATCTGATGTAAGGAGTGTAACTTACACTTGATTTAAATTCTAAATGGTGATGAATTAGCAAAAACACAAAGAAGAAACCTCCTTATTTATGTCTAATAAAGGCCATGAAATTTTTTTTTAAAGATTCGGGCATTTTTCGCCAAGGTTAACGGGTCAACGCTATAAGGAAGGGTTAACATTTGATCCTCTCCCTATATATATATATATATATATATATATATATATAGGGAAAGGTTCAAATGGTAACCCACTCCAAGTGTGTAAACCTATTAACTCATTTTGATTGGTTGTTAAAAAAAAGCTTTTTGAAATGTGTGGTCCATATTCAATCTGAAAAAGTCAAAAAAATATGTGGATGAGATTTGTTTAAGGGCATTTTAGACATTTGGTGAGGTTGTACTTGATTCCTTTTTTAAAAAAAGTTTACCCCCCAATTTTTTAAACACTCATAACTTTTATATACATTATTATTATTTTATAAAAATTTCACCATTAAATTTGTCACTTTTTTATCTTTAATTCAAGTATAATTTTTTCAAATTTTTTTAAAATTTTCGTAATTTTCACTGATGTAGCGACATTTTACACTGATGCAACGATGTTTTACACTGATGTAACGAAATGCATTTTTTTACACTGATTTGATGGGTGTACTTGATTTCTTTTTTAAAAAAAGTTTACCCCACAATTTTTTAAACACTCATAACTTTTATATGCATTAATATTTTTTTATAAAAATTTCACCATTAAATTTGTCACTTTTTTATCTTTAATTCAAGTATAATTTTTTCAATTTTTTTTAAAATTTTCGTAATTTGCACTGATGTAGCGACATTTTACACTGATGCAACAATGTTTTACACTGATGTAACGAAATGCATTTTTTTACACTGATTTGATGGGTGTACTTGATTTCTTTTTTAAAAAAAGTTTACCCCACAATTTTTTAAACACTCATAACTTTTATATGCATTATTATTTTTGTATAAAAATTTCACCATTAAATTTGTCACTTTTTTATCTTTAATTCAAGTATAATTTTTTAAAATTTTTTTAAAATTTTCGTAATTTGCACTGATGCAGCGACATTTTACACTGATGCAACGATGTTTTACACTGATGTAACGAAATGCATTTTTTACACTGATTTTGAAACATTTTAAAACGAAAAAATGAGATAAAATTAAGAACGCTCGAAAAAACATGTTAAACGAAAAAATGAGAGAAAATTACGAACGCTCGAAAACATTTTAAAGATGTTAAACATGTTAAACGAGATTTTGAAACATTTTAAACGAAAAAATGAGATAAAATTACGAACGCTCGAAAAAACATGTTAAACGAAAAAATAAGAGAAAATTACGAACGCTCGAAAACATTTTAAAGATGAAAAGATTTTGAAAAAACGAGAGAAAATTATTATATTTATTGTTCGTTATGTTGGTGTAATTACAAACGCTCGAAAAAAATTCAAAAAAAAATTGGCATGACTATTATGGAATTAACGAGAAAAATATAACGAGTTTAATGATGTAATTTTTATAAAAAAATAACATAGTATAAAAAAGTTATAAGTGTATAAAAATCAAGGGGGAAACTTTGATTTAAAAAAAGGAAAATAGATATTATATTTATGATGTGGGTGAAATCTGATTGGCTTAAATGTGTTAATAAAATGTCCATAATGCCCTCATAAAATCAAAAAGGAATCTATGATGTGTATGAATCTGATTGGCTCAAATGGGTTAATAGGTTACCACAAAAATGGTGGGTTCTTATTTGAACCAAATCCTATATATATATATATATATATATATAGGATTGGGTTCAAATGCTAACCCTCATTTATGGCACTAACCCATTAACCATCATAAACCAATCAGAATTGAACACATGGCTTTTTCCTTTATTATTTAATAAGGGTAAAGTAGTAATTTGCTATATTAAATACTTTACCCCCTCTTTTTTTATACATCGATAACTTTTTTATGCTATAATATTTTTTTATAAAAATTGCACCATTTTACTCGTCTTATTTTTCTCTTTAATTCTGTTATAGTCTTGACTAGGTTTTTTTATTTTTTTTCGTATGTTCGTACTTACACCAATGTAACAAGTATAAAAATAACAAATTATTTGTAACGAGTTGTAACGAATTTCGGTTTACATTGTTATAGAATAAATACGGTTTACGTTTAAGAGTGTAAACGACCCAAGCCGATCCCGAGCTAGTTAATTACGTTATATTCTTGACTAGGTTTTTTTATTTTTTTTCGTATGTTCGTATTTACGCCAATGTAACAAGTATAAAAATAACAAATTATTTGTAACGAGTTGTAACGAATTTCGGTTTACATTGTTGTAAAATAAATACAGTTTACGTTTAGGAGTGTAAACGACCCAAGCCGATCCCGAGCTAGTTAATTACGTTATATTATTGACTAGATTTTTTTTATTTTTTCCGGATGCTCAAAAATTCGTTATATCTACTAGATTGTAAATACGTTTTAATACTTTAAAAAAATTATATCTACAAGATTGTAAAGACATTTTAATACTTTTAAAAAAATAATATAACATTTTGTTGATAAAAACCAAAATTCGTTATATATACAAGATTGTAAATACGTTTTAATACTTTAAAAAAATTATATCTACAAGATTGTAAAGACATTTTAATACTTTAAAAAAATAATATAACATTTTGTTGATAAAAACTAAAATTCGTTATATATACAAGATTGTAAATACGTTTTAATACTTTAAAAAAATTATATCTACAAGATTGTAAAGACATTTTAATACTTTAAAAAAAAATAATATAACATTTTGTTGATAAAAACCAAAATTCGTTATATATACAAGATTGTAAATACGTTTTAATACTTTAAAAAAATTATATCTACAAGATTGTAAATATATTAATACTTAAAAAAATAATATAACATTTTGTTGATAAAAACCAAAATTCGTTATATCTACAAGATTGTAAAGACATTTTAATACTTTAAAAAAATAATATAACATTTTGTTGATAAAACCAAAATTCGTTATATATACAAGTTTGTAAATACGTTTTAATACTTTAAAAAAATTATATTTACAAGATTGTAAATATATTAATACTTAAAAAAATAATATAACATTTTGTTGATAAAAACCAAAATTCGTTATATCTACAAGATTGTAAATACATTTTAATACTTTTAAAAAATACTATAACATTTTGTTGATAAAAACTAAAATTCGTTATATCTACTAGATTGTAATATATTTTAATACTTTAAAAAAATAATATAACATTTTGTTTATAAAAACCAAAATTCGTTATATCTACAAGATTGTAAATACATTTTCATAATTTAAAAATTATATTTACAAGAATGTAAATACATTTTAGTACTTTAAAAACCAAAATTCGTTACAAAATCAAGAATATAACGTAATTAACGAGCATCCAGAAAAAATAAAAAACCTAGTCAAGAATATAACGTAATTAACGAGCTCAGGATAGGTTTGGCTTGTTTACACTCTTAAACTTAACCCCTATTTATTATACAACAATGTAAACCCAAATTCGTTACAACTTGTTACAAATAATTTGTTAGTTTTATACTTGTTACAGTGGTGTAAATACGAACATCCGAAAAAAATAAAAAAACTTAGTCAAGACTATAACGGAATTAAAGAGAAAAAAAAGACGAGTAAAATGGTGCAATTTTTATAAAAAAATATTATAGTATAAAAAAGTTATGGATGTATAAAAAAAGATGGGATAAAGTATTTAATATATCAAATTACATTAATACCCTTATTCCCTTTTCTTTTAAATCAATTACATTATTATATTATAGTTTAATATCAACCATTAGATTAGCATCTTGTAATTTGATCATTCAATATGGTAGGGTTAATGGGTTATTGATGAATCTTAGAGTTAGTATTAGATCCACTCCCTATATATATATATAGGGTATGGAATTTTTGATAACCTCATCTTTTGTTACAACTCATTAACCATCATCCAATGGTTACTTGAAAAAGGTAAATGTATAGGATCGTGACACGTGTCAATTCCTTTGTCTTTAGTATGAAGGGCATTTAGGACATTTGTTATTTATATAAAGTTTACCCCCTTTTTTTAAACATTCATAACTTTTTTATAATATATTATTTTTTTAAAAAAATTGCACCATTATACTCGTCTCATTTTTCTCTTTAATTTCGTTATAGTCTCGACTAGGTTTTTTTTTTATGTCATGTATTTACATCATTGTAACGAGCTTAACGATAACAAATTAATTAGAAATTTTTTCTAACAATGGTAAATTACAGTAATGTAACACAAAATGAAGTAATGTAACACAAAATGAAGTAATTTACAATGACATAATTAACGGTGACGTAACATATTATTTACAGTGATGTAATTTTCTCTTTAATTCCCGTTATAATGTTGACTAGTTTTTTTTAATTTTTTTTCTCATTGCCCATTATTAACATCGATATAACGAGCATAAATATAACACATTATTTTAAATTTTTTTCTAACAATGATAAATTACAGTGATGTAATTAATATAACACATTATTTTACTTTTTCTCTAACAATGATAATTACAATGGTAAATTACAGTGATTTAATATAACACATTATTTTGATTTTTTTTCTCTAACAATGATAATTATAGTAATGTAATTTATCATTGTTCGAAAACAATTCAAACTAATTTGTTGTATTTAGGCTCGTTACAAACTAGGGATGAGCAAAAAGCCAAAAAAAAAAACGAACCGAAACCGAATTAACCGAAAAAACCGAACCGGAACCAAATTAACCGAAAAAACCGAAACCAAATTTTACGTCAATGTAAATTACATCACTGTAATTTATCATTTTTAAAAAAGTTTCAATTAAATTTGTTATATTTAAGCTCGTTACAATGATGTAAATATAGGGCATCTAAAAAAAGTAAAAAAAATTAGTCGAGACTATAACGGAATTAAAGAGAAAAATGAGACGAATACAATGGTGCAATTTTTTTTAAAAAATAATATATTATAAAAAAGTTATTAATGTTTAAAAAAGATGGGGGGAAAAACTTATAAAGGTAAAATGACTAGGATGCCCTTTTTAATATTTTAATAAAAAGCTTATGTGTAAATTTATGATTGGTTGAAATAGGTTATGTAGTTGTAGCAAAAGATGAGGGTTATTTTTTGTATCCTTCCCTATATATATATATATATATATTATATCATATTATTTAGGTGTCTAATCAATGTTGTGACATTTTGAAAATTTAGATTTGTAACCTTAGAAGTTTTTTAACTTTGAAAAACGATAAACAGATAGATTTGGGTTTTTATTAAAGTTCAGAGATTTGTTAAGAGGTTTGGGTTTTTCTTTTAATTCAAACTATTAGTTGAAGGTGAGACGGATTTTGCGAGTAATTTTTTATAATTATTTTTATAACATATTTGTGAGTTTTTGGATGATCTTATGTTTTTGATGAAAAATTTGTATAAAGTTCGTGATAAGATATTTTGATTTTGTCATGTAGCTTATGGTTATGCAAATGATATATAATACTCATTCTCAGTAGTGTACTGTGATAACCCGCCGTAAAGCACACGGAAATAAACCTAGTTTAAGTTAAAACGAATTAATTTGTTTGAGAGTTTCTTCGGTGATAAGTTTGCAAATTATGAAAGGAATTAAAATGTGTAAGCGAGTAAATTATCGTATACCCACTTCCTATTTCCTGTTGTTTTGCCCACTTGCCCCTGTTCGTATTGTTTTTCGCATCAGCTTTCCTTCACTTCATTTCAATCAATTGTTGGCTTCATAGTCATGTTTGTTTGATGATAGTTATTGTTACACCCATTTTTTTTACTTTGATATATCACCAACATTTTATGTTATGTATAAACTTATACGAGGTGTATAAAGGGTGTAAAGTTTGAAAATTGGGTGTAAGAATAACCTAATTATTTTCATATCATCTTCACCAACTAACCAATTCCATAACATTCTGCACCTCAACGCCTGCTCTTGTGCTTTATTTGTCGGTTGAAAGAACTCGTCACAATAGTTTGTTTAGGTTTCGATTCTCATTCACATAACTATCTGTTATAAGACTATCAACAATGTTAAGAAAACCCTTCCCACGTGCATTCTAATCTCCATGTCACGTCAGCTATACGAGGTGTATAAAAGGATGTAAAGTTTGAGGCTTCAATGTGAGAATAACATAATCTTTTTCACTATCATATATCTTCACCAAGTAACTAATTCCATAACATTCAGCACTTCAACACATGCTCTTGTGCTTTATTTGTCGGTTGAAGGAACTTGTCACAAAAGTTTGTTTGGGTTTTGATTCTCATTCATGTAACTATATGCTATAAGACTATCCACAATATTAAGGGAAACCCTTTCCACATGCACCTTAATCATCATGTCACCCTAGTTTTTCAATCATCATTCTCACACACATGGGCGGATCTATGTAGGGAGTGGGTCACGCGAACACACCGCGTTTTGAAGATTTAGTAGGAATTTATTATTTTCAAGAGACTTAAATGGGTAAGATGAACCAATTAATGTTTTTAAAAGTAAATCTTAATGTAATTATTCTAACAATTTGTAAACTTGAATAGGCTAAGTGATTATTGTTTCAAAATTCTTGATAATTAATGCTTGCATTTGTATAGGGTAATGTTAAAATCACCACGGGCTCCACCCCTTGCACCTTGAAAGGGGTGCGGTCCCAATGACCTCGTTTGTTGTAGAGCTCATAAATCTTAAAGGAGAGTTTACTTTATTCATTCGAACCCTTTAATAACAACGTTTTTTATTTAATTTATTATCCTAATATATCGTGTTGTTATTACATGATAAATTTTACAAGACTCAGATCATTAAACCGACCCTGAAATTTTTAAGTTTGCTTGTATATAGTTGAAACGTCAGAAAATATTGAACAAACTGAAAAACTTTTCTGAATCCATCACTCCTCTCATGCATTATAACAACACATTTTATTTTCAACTTATCATTCTCACTTGCACAATCTTTCTCTCTCTTTCACATCATTATTTCTTTATATATATTTCTTTTAAACATATCTTATTTTTAATGTACACATATATTTAATAAATAAATATATATTAAATAACTTTTATTGAATGTAATGAAACTTTATATTTTAATATGTTTCATAAGGTCGTTGACGTGAATTTTGCTCATCTTCTTCATCATTTTGATGAACAAAAATGGACCTCTTGAATCTGTTTAAATTGTGAAATTTCAAATAATTTAATAAAATTTGGTGTGAAATTTTAGTTAATTTGAGTAAATATTTACATGAGAGCATAAAAAGTTGTTAGAATTTTGTTTACAAAAGAGTCGGTGGATTTGTTTATTTTATTAAATATTGTTTATTTTTTAAATTTATTTTTTGTGGGTTCAACCATCATCCGCACTTTCAAGCCCTTTCTCACATTTGGACCCCTCCAACGGACTCTCTTAGAGCCACCAAGTGCAGCCCCCTAACCAAGTGGTTTAATTTTCATGGCAAACAAGGCGTTTTGTTCTAGGAAATTAGAAAACCAAGTTGAAAGCAATGTTTTAAAACCGGCATTTTAGGTGTAACGGATTTAACTAAAAAATGGTTCAACCGGACACACTAACTAACCATATAATTCCATGAAAATACAACTTATACTCAAATAAGTTTCCAAAAAGTATACAAATTTATCCAAAATAAATTCAAAAATTACTAAAATTCATTCAAAATCAATCCAAAAAGTACTCAAATTCATCCAAAACAATCTAAAAGTACTCAAATTATAATATTTTTTTTTAAATAAAAGTGCATAATAGGATTATGACATTGGCGTGTTAAACGCATCAAGTTCACGATTGATTAAAAGCCGAAATTTTGTGATTTTTTTGAAACCGGAAATATTTTGGAAAAACCGGTAAAACTGGATTAAACCGTCAATACGATCGATCGAAAGAACATGCATAATATCGGAGGGTTTCATACTAGATTACTAACCGGCAAGCGGTCGAACCGGCCGGTTCGAACGGGTTTTTAAAACATTGGTTGAAAGTGAGTATCACGCGCCTTGATGGGAGTGGGATTGTAGACTTTAGGTAACAGGTAAAACTTAAAGGAAACCTTAATTAATGAATGTACTTGGAGTTTACTCAATACCCAAACGCATACACATCTCATTCTTTTAGTCAACGCTCCAACACAGTAAATGAAAGGTGAGAAGACACAATTTAATTTTGTTTTTATGATTTCAAAATCTTCCACCTAAAGTCAACTCTTTCTCTGTCATCTATCAACATTCAACCATCTTCACCTTCATATCTTTCTATATCTTCAAAACACAAATCCCTCTTCTCTGTCTTCTGACTTCCACAAAAATCAACCAAACATTCACAGCACAAATCTGATCGGATCATCGATTGGTTTGATGAATTAGACCACACCGTCTTTTTTACCGGAAAATTCATCCATGGGAAACGGTGTAGGAAAGCTGACGCTCTGTTTCAACGGAGCCGACGTTGTTCACAGGCGGAAGAACACGGCGGTTGTCGTTTCCGATCCGTTAGACGATCTGGGTCACTCGTTTTGCTATGTTAGACCCGACCCATCTCGATTATCTTCCTCGAAAGTGCACTGCTCAGAGGAAACGACGACGTTCCGGTCAATCTCCGGCGCTTCCGTCTCCGCCAACACATCGACTCCTCTTTCGACATCTATGATTGATCTATACTCTTATAATTTTATCGATAAAGCTTCTGCTTTCGAGAGCTCAACATCATTTGCATCGATTCCTCTGCAACCTTTGCCCAGAAGCTCGATCTATTCGGGCCCGTTGCCGTTGGGTCCGGTTCCGTATTCGGGCCCGATAGAACGAGGTTTCCTTTCTGGCCCGATCGAGCGTGGGTTTCAATCGGGTCCTCTTTTTTCTGGCCCGATCGAAAAGGGTAATCACGATCAGTTCCAAAGAAGCTATTCTCAAGGAGGTTTTAAGTTTAAACATAGATCAAGAAAAAGATCTCTGACTCGGTTCATTCAAAGGGTGATTTCAAAAAACTTTGTGACCCGTGGGCAAAACTCCATTGTTACTCCTGTTAAACAAAACGTCAGTTCTTTGAAGGTTCCAGATTGGGCTGTCGAGAAGAACAATGAACTGACGATTAGCAGTGTTAATTTGAGCAGTGAGAGTAGTTTTCTTGACGATGATGAGAGTTTGAATCAAAGCCAGAATCTTCAATGGGCGCAAGGGAAAGCTGGGGAAGATCGGGTACACGTCGTCGTTTCAGAGGAACATGGGTGGGTTTTTGTTGGAATTTATGATGGGTTTAATGGTCCTGATGCTCCTGATTATCTGTTATCAAATTTGTACCCAGCTGTTCACAAGGAATTAAAGGGTTTGTTGTGGGATGATGATCTTGATCCATCAAATCCATCGAATCCATCGAATTCGAGTTCGTCGGAGAAATTAGTAGATGTAATCGTATCTCATGTCAATGATCAACAACAAAGAAACGAGAATCGAAGATGTGTTGATCAGCAGGAAAGTTATCCCAATTCAACTGATGATTTTGAAACGAATTTAAATAAGAAAAGAAGCAAAAATTCAAGAGTTAGGAATCGAGGGGCTTCAAAGAAATGGGAAGATAATCACCGGAGATGGAAGTGTGAATTTGACCGTGAGAGGTTAGAACTGGACCGGAGAGTAAAAGAACAACTGAATTCAAACGGGTCAAACTCGATTAATCATTCTGACGTTTTGAAAGCTCTATCTCAAGGGTTGAAAAAGACAGAAGAGGCTTATTTTAAAATTGCAGACCAGATGCTCGATGAAAATCCTGAGCTAGCTTTGATGGGTTCATGTGTTCTCGTTATGTTAATGAAAGAAGAAGATGTTTATGTGATGAATGTAGGAGATAGTAGAGCGGTTTTAGCTCAAAAACCGCAGCCCAATCTTTGGAGACAAGATCTAGAGAGAATTAAAGAGGAAACATTGTATGATCTTGAGGGTTTTGATACAGAGATTGATCCAAATCCAACATTAACTACCTGCCAGCTTACAATGGATCATAGTACCTCAATTGAAGAGGTAAAAGTTGTTCTTATAACCTTAAAAGTTGAAGTATTTGTTTGTCAAAGCTTATGTTTTGGTCATTTGCAGGAAATTCTAAGAATTAAGAGCGAACACCCTGATGATTCGTCTGCTGTTATGAATGATCGTGTCAAAGGCTCGCTCAAGGTCACTCGTGCTTTCGGTGCTGGCTTCCTCAAACAGGTATTGATTGACCATCCACCAATAACTAATGATCAACTTGATTTTATATTTTATTTTTATTTTTGCATAAAAAGCAATGTGGATTCAACTTCTTGTGGGTGCTTTAAAAAGTTTATATTCTCATAAATAGTGGCAAAATTTTCTCTTTTGATCAAGTAACCAATAGGGAAGATGGGAAGATTGGATATTCCATCAAGATTTAATCTTTTAGAACTTTTTTAGACAGAATATGATGGTTGACTATATCACATTGACTTTTCAAAAGTGTAAACAAAAAACGCGTGCAACGATTGTTCAAATTATTTGAATATTTTCCCTGTAGTTAATTGTTTATAATTTGATTCCTGATTTCTTGATTTACTGCAGCCTAAATGGAATGATGCACTTTTAGAGATGTTTAGGATTGATTATGTTGGAAATTCTCCATACATAAATTGTATCCCAAGTCTTTACCATCATAGATTAGGGCCGAGAGACAGATTCTTGATATTATCTTCAGACGGGCTT
Organism: Mikania micrantha; assembly: GCA_009363875.1. Lineage (NCBI taxonomy): Eukaryota > Viridiplantae > Streptophyta > Magnoliopsida > Asterales > Asteraceae > Mikania > Mikania micrantha. The sequence goes on from CM018684.1 coordinate 67,197,194, forward strand.
TATCAGTATTTCACGAATGAGGAGGCCGTTGCTGAAGTCGAGCTCTTTATTCAGTGGTCGCCTGAAGGCGATCCAGCTCAGCATTTGATTGAAGAAGTTCTGTTTCGCGCAGCCAAGAAAGCTGGTAGTAATTAATCTCATTCATTTTTACATAACGAGTTATATTTGACACTGCGTATTTGAAAAGGGTTAAAAATGTTAGATAAAAGTGTTATGGATTAACGGGTACCAAAAAGTTGCATGATAAGTATATAATCCAACTCGACCCGTCCTTTTTGTCACTTACAGTTTATGTTGTTAATCAAAAGTGGCTACAACAAGGTTATGATATGAAATGTGTTTGTTTTTATAGGCATGGATTTTCATGAGTTGCTAGAAATACCGCAAGGAGATAGAAGGCGTTACCATGATGATGTTTCGATCATTGTCATTTCACTTGAAGGAAGGATATGGAGATCATGTGTGTGAGAGACTGCTCGAGGACCCAATGATATGTCGCGACTAAAACCGAATGGGTAAATCCATTTTTTGATAATCTTTTTTCCTTCTTTTTTTAAATCTTGGTCACCTTATGTAACATGGCAATGAAGCTCAAGAACTTAAAAGAGAGTTTGTTGTGAGATGTAACTTGGGTGATCAAGACTTGTAAAGGGTGTGAAAACATTACTCGATGTTTATGAATATAATTTTGTCATCGATCTTCTAATAAATGAAGACATTCAGTTTTATCTTATTCTCATTTTTAAGGCAGTTAGAGGATATATGTTAAAATTTTAAAATATTATACGAAAGCAAGCAAGTCTTGAAAGTATAAGACTATATGCACACATTGATCAGCCATGTCGAGTTTTAACTGGTTTGAAATCAAGCTAAAATAACTTTTAAAAAAAATTCGTCTGAAAACAAACACACGAGTGTTATGAATTAGTTAAATAATATAAAATGTTAAATATCATAAATAGAGAAGATAAAAAGTGACACATGATAAACACAACTTAACGACTTTCGAGAGCATTTAAAAGGAAAAGTATATGAAAAGTGAATTGGCTCAAATTTATACTTGAAAATAACTTATAACAAAAAGATATGACATTTAATGTTAAGTTGAAAAATGTGACCATCGTCGTGCATCTTCAATAATTCATAACATCACTAAGTTGATTTGTTTAGTACAACCTAAAAAACACACGATACAGTAAATGGGGTATGATTTTATGTGTTTTCTTTTAAGCTATGTGAAGAAGGAAAAAATGGTTAGGCATACTTCCATTTGGCGAACATAAAGCCTATTATCGAGGGTAATGTTGGGTGAGGAGCAGTAATGCACGATGACCTTCATGATTGGATGGTGAGGGAATATATTTGAAGATTTAGTAACACGTTTGCTTAAAAATGTACAAAACCCACAAATCTCAATCTACACGAGACACGATCACATCGGTGTTTTCGCATTCAGTGATGCGAAAACAAGCTTGCAATGGCAGCTTTCAATTCCTTTCATATATATAGACACACATATTTAAGCTAAGGTTTTTATGGATCATGAGTCAACGACCAAAGTTATTATGTTTGCTTTTGGTTGGTCCAAGCCATCAGGTTCTTGGGTTGACCAAAGAGATGCTTATCCCTAGCACAATTATGTGTCAAGGACTAGACCAACTCAAAAAAAAAAGTTCCAAAAACAGAACTAAATAATATTAAAAAAAGGACCAATTACAAAATTAATTTGTATATTTTAAAACCAAACCTTATTGCCTCTTTAGTTTTCTCGAATCACTCTGTTTTTCCGCATCAATTCGATTTTTTTTTATTTAGACATAATAATAGTCATAGTAGTATAATAATATATTTAATAAATTGTTCATACTTTCAAAAGTATAACACATGAAATTCTTTTCTTTTGACAACAATTTTTTTTCCAAATTTTTTTATTCGCCGCAGGATTTTAAGCCTCAAGGAATGAACATATTAACATCACTTTGGTACCGTAATTAAATTAATATAATAACAGAGGTAAAAGTTTTTCCAAAACTCAAATATAATTTACAGTGGACGTTTAAATGATATTTAGATATTAATTATTTAAAATAATAATACAACTATAAGTTATAGGGATTTTTGACAATTGAAAGAGATGTTTAAAATAATTTGTCATTGATACATTCAGTGACGGAGCTTGAAAGCTTTGTTCGAAAGGGCCGAAAGTTATGGGGCAATTTTCCTTATCGCTATGTTTCGGGCTAAAATTCGGGTCAACACATGATTATTCGGGTCAGGTCAAACAAGTTAAAGTTTAAAATATAAAATATTTGTTCCATTCAAATATATATATATATATATATATATATATATATATATATATATATATGTTTATATCAAACAAGACATAAAATGTTTAAAACGAAAAGGTGAGTACCCGGAAGAAGAATCACAATTCAACGCGACGAACTTTAAGCTCTTTGAACTCATTGATTATACACTCCGAATCAAACTTATCAGCAATTTCCTTTGCGAAGACGATTATTGAAATAGCTAATGTTCAATAGTTAAGGCCCATTTTAATTTTTAAGGCAACCGATACTGTGAACCCTTAAAGGTAATGTTAAAACTTACAATATTAGTTCAACTTCATTATTTTTTAAAATCTAAGGGAGCCCAAGGAATTTTATGAAGAAAAACCAAAGGAGCCGGGCTCAATACCTATAAAATTTTTTCGACCGAAAACTATTATATCGAGACTTCTGGCGAGAAAAACGGCAGAGGCCGGGGCACCCCGGGCCCCTTAAAACCTCCGCCAATGTATACGTCTGAAATTCATTTTATTAATTAAGAATGATTCAATATGAAATGAAAAAAAAAAAACCCAAACGTACGGTTCTTCTCCCTCGTGCACTTAAGTTCGACCGTTATTATTGTGACATTACAATGAGATTTAATATGCCACCTATGAAGATTTATTTTAGTTCTCATGCATTTTTTTATCAAACTCAACCTAATCCGAATATATTCTATTGCATGACTTTTATTTATTATCTGATCATTACTCATTCCCAGAATCGATTTGCTTGTTAACAATCGACACATCAAGAAATTTGGAGTTACGAATCTTTCAGCATGCTGTTATTCTATGACTAATATGCTTGGTGCAACCCATATATGAACCACCAAAATAACTACTTTTATACACGTTCCGTAGTTAGAAAAAATGAACAAACATATCTAGTATATTCTCTCTTTTCGGTAGAGTTTGAAGGGAAAGATGAACACAAACCTTACTCTTATCCCAGTTGGGATAGAGAGGCTGCTCCGAAAGAGTCCCGGCTCAAAGTTATCGTTTGAAATTGATCATCCCAACATTTCGTTATTTTCACAAAATAAGTAAAATAACGTTAAAATTAGTGCAATTTTATTTTGTCTTCTTGATGGCCCACACATATATACATTCGAAATGTAATTTATTAAATTACATTCGAAACCAAAAATAGTATTACCATAAAATTAAAGCCAAATCGTTAAACACGAGAAAAAAATCCCATCTTTAATAAAAACCATAAATCAAATAAAATTATTAAATGCAAGTTGGAAACCATCACGTAACTGTTGGAAACTGCCGAAAAACCGACGCAACCGTTGTGACGTTAAAAACCGCTACGTAAGCTCCAGAAACCATCCTAACTAGTTTTATACCCGTCCGGTAGACGGGTATTTTAATGTCATAATTACATAATTTTTTTTTATTTTAATTATAAAAAAATATATTGTTAATGAAATAAGTACATCACAAAAATGACATTGTATGCTCCTCTATTTTGATTGTAGGTATCCTTAATTGAATATACAAAAAATGACATGGGCAAATGGTGTATTTCCTTTATTAAAAATGTGCAGACATACAAAAATAAACTAATATATCAAGAGATTGATGCAAATGCCTCATAAATTGTAGTAAACAAACTAATTCATGCTCTAAAACCTTAAAATATAATCAAATAAAGAGAAAGTTAGTTAACCAAGCTTGAGGAGCACTAGTCTTTTTGGTAGAAAAGTTGTAGTACTCATCTTGGCCTACAATACTTAATAAGATTAGTCAATAAAGGAGCTGCTTCCATGAAAAAATTAGATGCATCAGATGGAAGATTGTTGCACATGTTTGCAGCAGTGAATAATGCCACATGTTGACCATGAAACAAAAGTCAATATTAAAATTAAACTTGAGTCTCAACATTCTGTTTCATGCATCTTACATAATGAGTAATGAGTATAAATTTTACCTAGACTCCCTTTGAAATGAAGTCAATATAAGAAAGCATTGTTATTATCAAATGATCTTAAGATATACTGAACCAAAATGATAATGATAAAAAAATTACAAAAATCAATAATGTTACAGAATTTCACATGTACCAACTCAAACTTAGAAGCATAAACTACAAAATGTAAACCATTATCAAACTTGAAATAAAATAATAAACCACCAATAGATATGAGTTGCCTAGATTACATGTGGACTCATGTAAAATAAAAAGAAATTCCATAAAATAAAGACCATCTTAATGAGATTGAAAAGGGTTGTAAGATCAATTGTAAAACTAACTATTGAAAAGACACTTCTCTCAAGCATTTCATCGAACATGTGGTTTGCATCTCTAATTCACCCAAGCTTTTCAAACAATTATACCTACAAGATTAAGGCAGAAGAGTGTAAAATGAACGAAGATAATAATAATTTAGAAGATACAAAGAGGATACATACTTGATGTATTACGTAATCATGAACAAAGACAAGTAATGGCCAATCAAGTAGCATATAAAAAAGCAGAAAACATGAAGATAATCAAATCGAGAAAAAAAATAATATCAATCATCAAACTACAAGCATTACATCGACTGTTGGAGTTCGGTTGTTGATGCTGTGATGGTTGATGACAGATGCTAGTAAGCTTGTGGTCGCGAGCGTGGTGTGATCGTGTGATGGTTGTCTTCGAATACAAGCATATAACCTAAATGGTTACCATAATACCTCAAATCCTGTCCAAATTGTTGGATGATATGGGTTAGATTTAACAGCAAGATTGAAGACAATGGAAGAAATTGGAGAAAATGCAATGGGAAGCAAACTGACCCTAATTGTTGCTCTGAATCGCATGAACCAAATGGAGGAACGATATTGCAGGTGAGTTGGAAGAATGGAGACGTATTTACGGTTTTTAGTATGTAGAATGTGAGTAAATCGTGGGGTTGGAGCAACGTGTGAATCCATGTGATGTTAAATGGATTCAAACCTTCCTAATTTTCTAAACAACATGTAACCGGCCCAAAAATTCAGTAACTACCTATTTACTATGGTCTAGATTTAATATGAGTGAATTTTAACGGTTGAGATCACTCGAAATAGTAGTTGAAAAGACCAGCGTCTATATATATATAATTGTTGGAAACTACCATGTAAAAGGTATGACCATTAGAATTCCCCACGTAACCACTGCAACCGTCAAGCGTCAGAAACCGCCACATAACCGTTGAACCGTTCCGAAACCATCATTTAACTGTTTTAACTGACTATTTTAAACGGTCTTTTGATAGATGCATTAGTACACTGTGGTATTTTGATCACCTATAAACTTTCATTAGAAGCTAAATGTATTAGCTATACATATGATAAATAATGAATCTAATTTATGCTAATATAAAAAGAGAGAAGTTTAACTTACAAATATGTTTATAGCCCTTTAACTTTACAGTACTTGGAATGTTATTTTGAAATATTCATAGCATTAACCTTTGTACACTTAATAATAACAATAACATGTGTTATACATATTAATTAAACTGTTAATTGTCAGCGTGACGGATCTAAATAAGTATACATAATCAATTAATTAAGACATGATGATATTATAGGTTTTCACAACAACCTTATCAAGAGCATGATATATCATATAGCTCTGCTTTCGCAAGAATTTTGCATTTCATATCATAGTATAATATTTTACTAGTTCTACAAATTCTATTTTTCTTAACGTTATATATAGTATGAATTCTATTTTCCTTTACTTGTATGGATTTCTGTTTCTTTACATATATTTCGGATATCCGAATATACGAAAATTATCCGGATATCCGAATTTTTATCCGAAAAAAGTATCCGAATGCTCGAAAAAAAAACTATTTCGGATATCCGAACTTCCGGATATCCGATTTTTTCGGATATTTCGGATACGGATTTTTTTGAAAACGCCTACCTGAGCATACCCCTACTTGTGAGGATGATAACAAACCTATCGTTATGACACTAAAAATGTGAAACCATTGTGACTGTTAGTTGAACTCGTGAAAAAATGTGAAACTATTGTGACTGTTAGTTGAGCTCATGAAAAAAATGTGAAACCATTGTGACTATCAATTGAGCTTATGACGTATCTATTAATATAACGATAGAACATGGGCCATATTTTGATTTTATCTTATGAGGAGATGTATGAATTAGTACTATAATATATATACTATACACTTCTCAATTCTAGGAAATGGTTGTGTATCTTTCACTTATATGTTACAGATTTGGCTCCTAGTACAATCTGATATGATAAGATCTGTTTCATATTTTGAAATCTTGTAAACTGTAAAGATTCAGATTCTAGTTTACAGATTTTCGACTCAAGTACTTGACAATATAATATAATACTATCATTTGTGCCTTTTAAATATATAGTCTTTGCTAGTAAACAACTTTTGGCTCATCTTTATTTTCTTTTATAGCATTTGATTTTTGTATTTGGTAATCAAGCTAGGAACTAAGGGGATGAATTAAAAAAAGGATTACAAGAGTTTTGTTTAAATTGAATAATGTAATAAAATACCCTAAGTCTTATTTATATTTAAGATTTTAACTTAGTCTTATTTACAGCATGGTTGGTTACATTTAGTTTTGATTTTCATATAACTAACATGACACTCCTAATCAATTTGAGGTGTTACTAAGCAATATGTGAGATGTCACAACCAGTGGCGGAGCTTGGGGATTTAGAAGGGGGGGCGAAATTTTACGGGACCAAATTTCTTTTTCAATCGATCAGTATGTTCCGGGTCAGTGGTTTGGGTCAAACAATAAGAAACTATAAGTATCTAATTATTATCATGATGCGTGAAAAAAGTGTACCTGGAAAGAGAATTAAAATTCAGCTCGACAACTTTTGAAAATTTTGAATTCATCGTTTATGTATTCCAATCAAACTTTTCAGCAATTTCTTTTTTGAATTCATCGATTATAACTTAAATTCTGCATATAATCAAATTAAACACTTAGTTATTCACAATCACATTGCAAAGTTTCATAACCTTTCAGTCTTTCACAAAATCAAAAAATATTGATCATCCAAACTAAATGTCTAAATAACCTAAATAAACACATCAATGACCTTTCAATAATGACATTATTGGACAACCTATGAAATAAGAGGTATTGCAATCACAGAATTTCAATTTACTTAAAAACACTTATCAATTCACAGTTACATTGCAAAACTAAACACACAAATCAACATATCAACAACCCATGGTTGATCGCTACCTGCTTCTGCACCAAATCACCAACATATACACTAAAACACATAGAAATTCATCAAAAATTCACCTAAACTAAGTTTAAACACTAAGGTTAAATAGGAATTCATCAAACTCCAAAAGCCTAAAACAAAATACTGTAAAAATGAGGGATTTTGCATTTTTGCTGAGTTACCTTAAAGGCTTAAAGCCCTTGATGTTGCTGCCGTGAGGACTGGGGTGAGCCGGTGTCCGGTGAGGCCTGCTGTCGACTGCTGAAGTGGAGGGCCTGGAGGCGCAGGGGCTGCAGTGAAACGGTGAGGGGGCGACTGGCGAGGGGCTGAGGCGGTGGCTGCCGACTGGTGAAATCAGAAGTGAACGGTGGAGTCGATGGACCACATGGCTGCCGGTGCAGGCGTGCAGCGGTGCTTGTGGCTGTCTGGCTGAGCGCTGAGCGAACTAGGGATTTAGGGAATCAGAAAATAAAAATTGGGGGGAATAAAAATGGGGGGAACTGTGAGAAGAAGGGGGGAAGGATTAAAATGAATTTGGTATTTTAATTTTTAATTTGGGTTATTTTTAGAGGTATTATTTGGTAATTTTTAAAGTAATTTTTTACACAAACCAAATACAGTTTTTTTTTTATTTAAAAAGAGATGGTAATTTTTTTAAAGTGAGGGGGGGCGAAATAAAATTTTTTTGGTAAAAATAACCTTAGGGTCCGAAAATTAACACTACTCACGAAAAAAAGAGGGGGGGCACCCTTCGCCCCTGGTCACAACAAAGGTTTTAATAAACTTGTTAAAATGGTTGATACTTACTCGAATAAATGGCGTTCACTGTGCCTGACAAAATGGGCGGGTTGGGTTGGGTTGGGTAACTGGTTAGAACGGGTGCGGGTTAGAATGGGTGCGGGCCAAGACGGGTTTTAAAAAAGGTCCGTTTGGTTTTAAACGGGTCGTTTTATTAAAAATAAATTTCGCTCAACTTAAAATAAGTTGTAACTAAACTAATAGTTTATTTGAATAAATTTTAATGATTTTCTAATTAAATATATTATTGATCATTCTTACCCATTGAAATCAATTATGTTCACATGGTTTTTAAGTTGTTCAACTTGATCCGCTTTGTGTTAAGGTGCTACTCATCTCAGCCCATACTATGTCTTAATTTTATCCATTTCAACCCAAAATGCAATAATTGTTTACCCAATTCTATCCATTTATCTTGCTGTGGATCAAGATTGCTAGGTATAGCGTTCACCTAAAGGTCAGGAGGGACACATTTGTTATTAGTAGGATTGTATTAGCATTCGACCATTAATATAAGTGCGTTGTTATTTATAATTTTACAGAAAAAAGAAACAGGGAGAGTGAGTACCATTTTCTACATCTCAATGAAGAACATATTACCATTTTCCCACAACCATTTTTAAGCCCAAGAAATTTGCGATAAAGATAATTGTACTGGTAGGCACCTAAAATCAGATTACATGAAACTGAAATCCAATAACCATGATCAACAAGCCACACTCACAACACGTCAAGAATTTAATATATAGTATGTTTTTTGGGTTTTTTACTTAATTTGACGAAGCGTCACTTTTTCTTAATTTCGATGTATAACTTTGAGACATATTTTTTCCATGTTTCTCCTTGAAACCTTACGTGCTTAACTACATCGATGTCTAGAATATTTTGCGCTTTAATGCGTCGCAACACACGTGGGCATATCACTACTTATATATAAGATTAATTGTAAGAATACATAAATAAGATATATAAGTTAAATGAGCTAAGCCCAAGCCTAGATTGAGCTTGATCTCTTTCAAGTCCAAACGAGTCGAGTTCTAGTCTATACAAGCTTAGGCTCAACACCTCATTTCCACCGCATGTAAAAAATTAAATTGTTATTTGATGTTTGATAAAGTGAATTAAAATAGGTACACATTTGTTTATAAAATAAATTAAAATAGGTAAACATGTAATATTAAACTTTAAGAAATCATATATTCGTAATTAAAAGATTTATGAGTTGGCATATTTGAGAGTTTATTTGAAAAAGACAATAATAGCCATAATTTAATTTGAAAATAAATGGCGTTAAAGAAAACCGACTAAATATAAAATAGTTAAAATCCAAGTAAAAATACTTCTAAATATAGTTCTTATGGATATGAATTACGATATGAACGTAAAACAAAGCGTATGAAGCTGTAATTGAAAATCAAACATTGAAGTAAGAACATGACCAGACGGTACATTTGTAAGAAAAAATGTATGAAAATGTAATTATAAATTAAATGTTGAAGAAAAAGCATGATAAAACAGTACATTCCTTAATCAATCAAACATTATGCAGTTGTAAAACTTAGTGTTTAGAAAACACGAAAGTGCACTTATAAAAATTGTACAAAATTTTATCCCAAGGTATGTGTTGTCTCATAGATTTAACACCCTCGTTTCACATAGGAGACAAACCGATTTCTAAAACATACATGAAAACTTGACGATAACGTGGTTTTAAAACCATGCGATGCTCCAATGTGCTTTAATCTAGAAAGCGGATGTGTGACGTTCAATGTGTGTTGTGCATGCATCACGTATGTAAAATGTTCATTCATAAAAAAAAAAAAACTAAATAGTTATATATGTATAACTTTTGAAATTGTTAAGTTTTAAATATTATAATAAAATACATTCTCATCATCTTTAGTTAGATTTGTAATCAATGATTATTTTTTTTTTCAATTGATGGCTAGATCTATTTAACAAGACTCTACAAAAACACAAACCCAATACAATTTATAGACATGATTCTTTAAGTACTTGTTAACTGTAATAATATGTTGCATCACACCGTACCATACATCATATTGCATAATGCGAGCATTATGAAATCACATAGTTTCAACCGCAATAATGTAATATTATCATTTCATCATTGCATTCTTTTTTTTTTTTTTTTTTGTATATGTACATTTTAAATCAAGATTGCATGTTCAAGAAAGGCCACAACGACTTTGTAAGCTAAGTTAATTCGCAAGAGTAATTATTTTGTTTATGTTATGGCAATTACGATCATATATATGGTGTGTGTATGGTACATTCTAATTTTTAATAGTAACAAACGACATTCGAAATATTAGGATTGGTTGTGTGTATTGTTACTTTATAGCTTGTAATATATTGCACTATTTTAAATATTAACTAATAGTGTCACAGTTTTAAAGGTCATTAATCTAATAGATAAATTGCAAACTTAGCATTTGCAAAAACATCCCTAAAATGGTCAAAATGGGCAAAGAATAAATTTATATATATAAAGGCTTATAAAATATTAATGCATATACGATTTAACTATATAAAACTATATTGATATCATTTGTTTATAAAATTTAAATTTTGGTTAAATAAAAAATAATTTAAAAAGTTCATTATTTATTTAAACAATAAATGAATAAATTGCTGGTTTAAAACAGTTTAAGTTCTTAAACATTACATTAACCCAGAATTATAATTCAAAACGAATCATAACTTGCTCATTGGGCCAGGACTTGGGTTGAGACCAAAATAAAGGATCGCGGGAAAGAAAACAAAACTTAAAAAAACTTAAAAGTAATGCTCATCAATAGAGGTGCGCAAATCAGGTTTTTTTTGGAACCGGTTCCGCTTCTGGTTCTAGTTCCAGTCAACAAAGTCAAGACCCGGTTCCGGTTCCAGTTCCGGGTTTAGGCCGGTTCTAACCGGTTTTTGACCGGTTCCGGTTCTGGTTTTGGCCGGTTTCGGTTCGGGTTTTGGCCAGGTACAGGTGGAACCAGTTTCAGTTCCGGTTCTAATTTGTCTGAAAAACCGTACCCGTTCGTACCCCACCGGTTCGGGTATGGCCGGTTTCGGTTCGGGTTGTCAGTTCCGGGTCCGGTTTTTTGCCCACCTCTACTCATCAACATTAAAGTCCAAAACCATTTCTCTACTTTTATTTCCCTCCCTGTATAGTGTATACCACTCATCAAACCAAAAAAGTCATAGAATTTGAGAATTCTAACTTCTTTCAATTTTAAAAATCAAAACAATGTGCATATAAATAAATTATATTGTAAGAAGAACAAGATCAGAAATTGAGGGTCAATTTTGTACGAAAGTGAAAATTTTGGCATAAATAAAATAATGAATTAATTAAATTAAAGTTCTTTTTTACTTAATTATCGATCAAAGGATTTATCTTGTATGAATCGTTTTTGTTTTGATACTAATAATGATAGCTGCTTTAGTATGTTAAGGATATATATGTATTACTGACTAAAAATTTTTAGTATTCATCGTATTTTGTTACTAATGTAAGACTAGTATATTTGGTAGAGACACTATCACTTCAATGTTAGGTCTTGGTTCAAATTCAAACATGGGGTAATTTATTTGAAGCAGTTTAATACGAGTAAAAGTATGATAAAAGTTGTTTAAATTATAGTTTATCAAACATACTTTTTTGTTGTTTGTGATATCTAAGTATACATGTTATATGTAATAACCCAATGCACACATGTACTCTTTTACATCTCCGTTTAGGATAAAAAAATAAGAAAATAACGTAACAATTAAAAATGTAAATTAAAAATCTGTTGGTATTTGGTAGACTTGAAAGACAAGTGTTAAAACTACTTCTAAACGTTTTCTAATCTTACTTTTTAACCTTCTTCTCAACGTACATATTTTGTATTTAATTGTTGGGAAAATGTTACTTGAAGAATGCATATAACATCTACAGGTTCATCGTGATTAAACCTTTTGTCAACCGTAATGCAAATCACTTAAGTTTCAATATACACAAATCGTTTTGAGCTCTAACTATATTAGGAGACTAGGAGTCGTCTCAAAGTTCCCCACTTTTCCCCGTTGCCACATCAGCGCCACATCAGCTTTCCTCACTTTTCCCCACTTTTTCCCATTTTGCACGGTATCATCCCACTTTTTCCCATTTTCAAATCTTATTTTTAATTAATTATTTTAACAATAAATAATAATAATAATTAAATAGATTCATTAAAAATAAAATATAAAATTACATTAAAATTTAAAAAGATATTACATTAAATTAAAAAGATATTACATTAAATGAAAATACTAATTATTCGGGTTATTGGCGTGATATTGTTGCGATAAATGCTCCAAATGCTCGATAAGGTCGGCTCGAAGATTTTCGTGCGTTCTTGATCGTAGCTGATAAAGAATGTCTTCTTCAGGCTGTTCATCGCTAGGAGGGTCCTCTATGTGTTCTGGTGATATTGCTGACCCATTCCATTTTAAAATCATATTGTGTAGAATGATACAAGCATACATAATTTTTCGTAAACTTCGTGGATGCATTTGTTTTGCGGGACGATGCAATATATTCCACCTTCCCTTCAAAACACCGAAAGCTCTTTCAACATCTTTTCGTGCAGCTTCTTGTGCTCTCTTGAATCGACGACGTTTTAAATCATTTTCGGGAGGATGCTGCAACGATTTCACTATAGTTGCCCAACTAGGATAATTCCCATCACCAAGATAATATCCAAGCTTGTATTCGACGCCGTTAACCATAAACGGGCACTTTGGGGCTGATCCATCAAGTATGTTGCTGAAAACATACAAACGATCAAGAACGTTGAGGTCATTGTTGGAGCCGGGAGGTCCAAAGAAAGCATGCCAAAACCAAGTGTCTTGTGATGCCACCGTTTTAAGCATCACCGTCGGAACCTTGTAATCACCCCGTGTGTATTGTCCGCGCCATTCAATCGAACAATTCTTCCAAACCCAATGCGTACAATCTATACTTCCCAACATCCCCGGGAATTTGTGTCTTTCAGAATGCGCTTGGTATAGCAACTGAACATCATTGTAAGTGGGTTTTCGAAGAAATTCTTTTGCATACAAAGAAATAACACCGTCACAAAAATGATAGAGGCTTTCACGCGACGTTCTTTCAGACATTTGTAAATACTCATCAAGAGCATCTGGAGCGTCACCGTAAGCTAATTGTCGTATCGCGGACGTGCACGTTTGAAGTGCAGTAAAACTTTGATGACCTCTTGCATCAAACGATGTTTGAAAGTATTGATGATTCATTTCAATATCGTCTACGATACGCAAAAATAAATCTCTAGGCATACGAAATCTTCTTTCAAATAATTCGTTGGTGAATGTTGAGTTAGTTTCGGTGTTAAAATAATGATCGACAAGCCTCTTGTGTGATTCGGCACGATCGTCCCGACATATATACCTTTTAAACAAATTGTAACATATATATTGTAAAACACATAATAAAAAAAATATAAAAAAACAACTATACTAAAAAAATTGTGTATACCTTCTCGAAGAGGATGCGGTGGATGCAGACTCGTTTAAACTCGTGGCGACGATGGTTGACAAAAACTGAAAGTTTCGTTGTTTGATATGATCTCCTCTTCTTCTGAACTTGACGAATTACTTTCAAATGTGGGAAGCTTCAATGTAAACGGATCCATTGTTTTAAACTTTATAAAATTTGAGTGTAGAATGAAAGAATAAAATGATAAAGAGTGTGAGTTGTGATTGTTTTGGAGTTGTTTAAATAGAAAAAAAAATTAGATTTTTTTTTTTAACCCACAACGGTCAAAACCCACAACGGTCGACACACCCACTTCCCATTCGGCTTGAAACGGTGAGCGGCCCCCGATTCACCCCACCCCACTTCCAGGGGGGTGGTATTACTAGCCGGCCCCGGGGCTCCCCGCCTCTCTCCCGGCTCCCACTCCGACCTCCCTTATAAAAGAATAACAATATGTAAAATGGCGTCCTTGTCTTCAATCCACATCACATTTTTCAGATGCTTTTTTCTAGGCTATTCATATGACATATTTTATTTAAATATTAATAAAAATCCAATAATTTCTAACTTTTCATTTGCAATCAATAATTTTGAAAAAAACAAAATTTCCAAATCTTATTTGTATTGTTTAAAGAAATGTTTAGAGATTTATAAAATATAATTATCTTTCATTTTTTAAAAAATATTAAAAAAATTACATTATTTGTATATCTATTTTTTATTAGTGATTGATTTATGATGATAATATTTTATACAACTCTATGTAATACATTCATCAATAATTTATTAATAGAGAAATCAAATGACATAAATAGAATAATTATAAACTTTATTACTGAGATGTGATATTGTGTAATTTTGTTATGGTACACCAGAGGTAACTTCATCCGTCTTTGATAATTGATATATATAATCGTTTTCTAATGTTGGCTAGTGTCATGAGTAGCATGGTGTAGAGTTGGGCAGAAAACCCGGTACTGGAACAAACAACCTGAACCGGTCGTATCCAAACCGGTGGGTACGGGTGGTTTCGGATTCTTAGAGAAATTGGAACCGGCAAAACTGGAACCAGTTCCAACTTTTCCTGGCAAAATCCGATCTGAAACCGGCCAAAACCCGAACCGGAACCGGCCATAAACCGAGCCGAAACCAGTTGTTGACTTCGTTGACCGGAATTGTTTGGAACCGGTTCTGGTTTCAAAAAAATCTGTTTGCCCACCTCTAGCAAGGGGAACAAACTTCAAACCATCATCGAAAATATCTTCATTTGGAGGAGTGAAACAACATCAACACTCTATTTTCGTTTGAGTTATGAGTCACGCATGTTTGGTCCATAAACAAAATCTCATAAAAATTTAAATGACAAGAACGCAAATAATAATTTTAAAATTTAAGAAGGAAAATTGATTTCGATCTAAATACAAGGGACCAAAAGTCCAAAACTAACTAAATGTTTATTTCAAATTCACAACGAGTCAAAGACACATATCTCACTTTTGTGGACTCTTAATTTTTAACCTACTTAAATTTTCTAAGCGTGACGCAACTTTGAATTTGAATATCATATAACTCCAAGATTTGACCCCCTCGGTTCAACAATTTCTTGGTTTCTCCATCACATTTCAAGATTTCAAGAGTTTCTCCCATGAAAACATGTCAATCTTGGGCAACAATGAAAATCTGGGTTCATCATCTTTCCATGAATTCAAAAAGCAAGCTTCTTTCTTCTTTAAAGAAAAGATCAAGACTGCTCGATTAGCTTTGACCGATGTCACACCAGCACAATTGTAATTTCCTCATGCTTTATTATGATTTTGATTTTGATTTTGATTTTGGTTTTGGTTTTGGTTTACAAATCTTTGACTTTTTGTGACTAATTGAAGATTGGTTGAAGAGTCAACAAATGATAATCCATGGGCACCAGATGCCCGGACCTTGAAGATGATATCAAAAGCTGCTTTTGAAATTGATGATTACTGGAGAATCGTTAATGTTCTTCACAACAGGTTTTTCTTGATCTATTATTTTTATTATATTCTATTTCCTTTTAGTTCTTGAGTGTTGACTTTTTGAGTCAAATTACAGATTGGTGAGATTTGATGCAAAAAACTGGAGGATACCA
This sequence comes from Mikania micrantha, assembly GCA_009363875.1. NCBI lineage: Eukaryota > Viridiplantae > Streptophyta > Magnoliopsida > Asterales > Asteraceae > Mikania > Mikania micrantha. Next base: position 67,213,203 of record CM018684.1, read on the forward strand.
TATAAAGCTGTGGTGGTATTAGAACACTTATTGACACATGGTCCAGAAAGTGTTGCTGAAGAATTTCAGAATCACAAAGATGTAATTCAAGAGATGACCAATTTTCAATATGTTGATGAAAAAGGGTACCTTTTTTTATTATTTTTGAAATTAAAAACTATTCTTTATTGGTAATTTAGGTTCTTCATGATCTGGGTCCTATCATTTTATTATAAAGATTTGATTTTTAACCTAGGTAATAGTTGTAGGAGCACTCAAACAGGGTCGTCTCAAGCGTTTCCGAGGCATTAGGCGAAATTTAAATCCGGGGTTATTCACAAACACCTAATAGTTAATGTTAAAATCCTTCTCCTTTATTCGGGCTAGGTGACTCATGGCTGGTGAGCCACCTCAGTCCAATGTATTTAAAAAATAAAAAGCGAGAACCTCAAGCAAGAAATTAACAAGCCATTTTAGGGGTTTCAAAAATAATTTAGGTTTTTTTAGGCTAGTTTTAGGACATTTTTAGATGCTTCAAAAAAATTAACTGTTTCAGACCTATTTTTTCCCTAAAATTTGGCCGAAATCCTAACCTAAGTGACTTGATAGATGCAAGGCCTACTTGGATTTTAATAACATTTATCAATTTCTATAATGTTTTCATTGTGCTAGATTCAACTGGGGACTTAATGTAAGAATGAAATCAGAAAGAACCTTAAAATTTTTGAATGATTTGAGTGTTTTGAAAGAAGAGAGAGCAAAAGCAAGAAAATTAAGCAGAGGAATTGAAGGGTTTGGTAGCTTTAGTCACAGGAATTCTTCAGAACAACATTTTCTTGAAAAATTCAAAAGGTCTAATTCTCAATTCATTGAGCATCAAAATCTCCAAGAAAACCAGATCTTACCCATGATCCAAGATGAGAATTCAAAATCAAGAAACTACATCAAAGAAAAAAGCGAACATTCCGATTCTAATAATAGATCTTGTGACAATATAACAGATGAAAAGTTGGGAAGTAAATGGAGTTTTAAAGAAAATTTGGTTCCAAAAGAGGATCATGTTCTGATTCCAATAGCAGAATCGAATCCTTTGTTGGGTGATCGTAAAAACGATTCATGGGTGATAGTAGATGAAGAGAATCATCCGTTCAATGGCGAAGAGATTGAAGCAAAAATGTCTCTGATTTGATCAAATGCAGCAAGAAAATTTGGTTTGCTTGTTTGATTTCTTGTTGTAACAATTCTCTTGTTATAAGAATGCGTTTAGATTGGGGGAGATATCATACTCATGTACCCATATGCCTTTAAAATTATTATGTTGTGTGATGAAAATAAAATACAATTGGAATGAATACAGTATCAATGTTGCTAATAAATATGCCTTCTGATAAGGGGAGATTCAATCTTTTTATCCATCAAAGTTGTTCAATGTATAACCTGATGTGTAAAAAATCATATACAAATTGAAATGGATCTCTAGTTAGAACCTTTATGGAAAATCACAAATCAACTAATTTTGTTAAATAACTAAGGGTTACAACACCGGTTTTACTGGCCTTCCACCATCGTGCCTTTGGGTGGGTGCTTTGGTCGGGTTTTCCCCGGGAATTGGTGGCTAGTGGGCTAGGGGCTCTGTCCGTCTGGACTAATGGCTAGCTTGGGCATCCTTTAGCCATTAGGGGCCGCGTACGGAGTACTTGGCGGTTAATTAGTTGGTCGTTGAAAAAAAAACTAAGGGTTACAACAAAATGGTTACCCCTTGAGGTCTTGAGTTTAGTCTAGGTCGAGGCATATTTGTCGTGTCATGGGCAGGTAGTTTATCCAGTTGGAGGGTGTCACTGAGCTCGTGTGTTACTGGTGTATGCCCCATATCGTCAAATACGAGATGACGGTTGAAAACTTGTCTTAGGTGCCGTCATACCAAGTGTACGAATAATGTTATCGCAAAACAAAAGACTAAAATTTACCTATTTACTCCTTGCAATAGACTGGAGCATCATCAAAATTTTAAAACAGACGCATCTATGGATTCTTCAAGACATAGAAGCCATCATAATTTATTACAACATATAAATTATAGTAGCATATTTGAAACTAATCTACTTGACAGATGTCTTGGCTTTTAGACGAAATGATGTTAGTTTAAACATAAACATACAATAGATTAGTTTAAGATAATTTAAAAATAAAAATTGAAAATTTTTGCAATCCCAAAAGAATCTTAACAGTGGAAGCAATTACCAATAAAAGAAAGCAATGTTTCACTTATAATACACACCAGTAAAATCATTTTACTTATAATCATATATAACAAACTTAATTAATGTAAAATATGTTAAATAATTAAATAAAAGTATTGGGGGTTTTGATTGCGTTAAATTACCTAATATGAAATTAATCTTATAAGATGCAACTAGTTTGTAAATAAACATATATCGTATCACTCGTAAAATCATGTTTTCTCAGTTATATCTTTTAAACCCATTTGGCTGATAAATGTAAATCAAAACTCAAATTGATCCATATGATGGTAAACAGATTGACATTGACATGTTTAGATAATAAACATGACCAACTGATGGACCATTTTTCCTTTACAGTTTAATGAATTTGAAAAATAGACAGACGAGGCAAAAAAAATAAACAAATTCAATAGAATCTGTATCTAGTTTGGATAAAAATGCTCGAGTTTTGCATGATTAAAGTGATATATGATAAACAAATAGATTTGACAATCTTGACTCAAAATAAGATAAATAAGTTGGTTTTTGTGAATAATTATTGTATTTTGAGTTAAAATGGATAACATCATAACATAGAACGGGTTGAGATATATAACAACTTAATGCAATATAAGTCAAGATGAGTAACCAAAAAGTATGAGAATAAAATAGATTCAAACGAGTAAATCATCAATATTATATTTGATGATATAATTAGTAAATATTATGCAAATAAACAATTTGTTTACTTACAACTCGAACTAAATGATGTTTTTTTTAAAAACGACTCATTTAAACCCAAATTGATTTTGTCAAAACTCATCCTGACCCAAACCCGTTATGACCAGTTACCCGCCCGATCCAACCCGCTCATTTTGTCAAGCTTATAAACAAAGATTGCAATTTTCATCAGGATCCAAATAAGCTACTAGACCCATGAAACACTTTTTTTTTTTTGATAAAGGGCATTTAGCCCGGAAAAATATATACCAACCAAACGACCAATTACACCCTCATGGAGGCATACCTCCTTAAACACATGTACCCATGTCCAAAACAACCTTTGGGCACCCAAAAAATGGGAGGAATATAGTTAGAGTCATCTCCCAACCTATACAAAAACCGGGAGTCAATACTATAGCTAATGCTAACTATAAACATTAACCACCTATAAAGTAAACAATACAAATACTGATACAGTAAGAAAAATAAAGTATTCCAATGATGGCGCGTGTTCCCAAGCCTTCCACAAGACTCTGTAGTTTTAACAATAGGAACCCAAGTCATCACCATCCAAAAAATAATCCCACCACCAAAAGAAATGATCTTCAACGCAGCATCCAAATAAAACCACCATATGCCCAAGGTAGTTATCATCGATAACCAAAAGAATTATGGGCCACCCCATTGCCTAAATGGCCAACCCAAGGCTCCCTTCGAAGCTTAAAGCAGGATCCCTTTACTAAATGCCTGCCCATCAGTCTTACCCCACGAAAATTGGACCTTCAAAATAGGAATAAGATCCCTAGCACAGCAACGATCTTTCCAGGCCCTGGATGGCACACAAGAAGGGCCATGAATGCAAAAGTCAACCCCTGCACAGGTTCTAGTACCACCAATCAACCCCTGAACACAATGGGTCCTCGAATCCCCACCAACCCAATTGGTATGGCCCCCCCTATTGCCAGCATAGGAGCCCCTAGCATACCAATAGGCACAATCCTTCCAGCCTAGAGCCCCCTTTGCATTATCATCAGTTTGACTACAAGAAAAAACAACCCTGCAACCACCCATATGCCAGCACATATAGCAGATCATACCGCTGCCACAGAGAACCCAGCAACCCTCTGTGAACCCACTGTAGTAGCTGTCTTTACTCCAACCATAGCTCTCCGTTTGACCCAAATGGAAGTCAACTTCCCAATTACCCTTGATCCAATAATATTCCATCTGGTAGGCCTTCAAACCATGACCATGGAAGCAGCCAAACAACCACCAGAACCCCCTATTTCAGTCCCCAGTAGTATCAGTAACCGTACCCCCCAGCAAAAAACCCACCCGCAGCATGAAGTCGCCAACATACCAGGTGCCATACATCCAAGTACTACAATTCTTCACATCATCAGGCCCGCCCCAAAAGCATCTCCACATAAGGTTGCCAGTAGCTAGGCGATACACATCCAGATCCCCTAAATGGGCAATCCCAGCAGGAATACAGCTGAAGGCTTGCACATCCCAAAACAACCTGTACATGGAATTAGTACATCCCCCAATCCCAGACTCAATGTGATCCTTCGTACTAAAACCCCGAACCATGGTATCCCAACCCGTATCCCAATTAACCCTTTTGCAGTTAAAAGCATAGGAGCCATTTGACCCATACTGAATCACCCGGTTCCCAGCCCAAAACCCACTCTCAGTATGTTTCATTTTCCCAACCCAACCCATCCCATCCATATGGTAATTCAGACTAGCCCCCCTAGCCTTAACCCCCCCTATACCCCAAATGATGTACCAAGTCCCCCCTTGACTGGCACCCAGAGAACCAATCCCATCCCTGTAAACCTGGCTGAAGATAAACCAGATAAACATCATATTAAGAATATAAAGAAGAATAAGGATTTTCATAGGAAAATAATTCTCTAACACACTTAAGCAGCTCCAAACAAAACCCCTAGAAATGTTGCAGCCCTTCAACCATACAATAACCCAGCAAGTCCAAATGACATAACTACTATAAGGATCCATTACATAGGGTTCTCCCATTCATTCAAATCCACACAGTCCAGCCTATCCAACCTCCAATCAGTCCACACTTGGTTTTTCACACTAGAATTGGAGTAGGGGAGACTAAGTAATCTCAACTTGACAGCTTCCAAAATCAAAGCGCTAACATCCACACCTGAACGTTTTTTGGATTCAAAAAGTCGGAGGTTTCGTTCTTGCCATATATAATAGACCACCGCCCCAAAGACTAGTCTGTTCACAACACTCCAAAGAGAGTTATTAGACACAGACTCAGAAAAAACTTGTAAGCGGGTGTCCCACCCTCCCGCAACATGGGCCCATTTTGTACGAGCACTGACTCTTTCCCAGACTTTAGCCGGAAAATCACATTCAAAAAACAAGTGATTCACACTATCCCTAGCGTGGTTGCAAAACCTACAAGTGGCCATACCTCCTGGGTTCTCAGCCTATTCCTAATCGCCAACCAAAGAATGAAGGCGTGTCTAGGAATATTCTGGGTGAACCACACCAACTTAACCCACAGCATATCATTCCCTGTTTCCTGAATGTCCTTCCAAACAGTAGCCACACTAAAATGTGTGTCCTTGCCCTCTCTCGTTCTCCACACAATCCTATCAGGAATACCTTCCCTAAGAACACAAGGTTGGGCCAAAGCCAGGTTGGGAAACCTATCACTCCACCCATCCGGCCAATTCCATTGATTATTAGAAATAACATCAGCCACCCTCGTGTCAGCACTAAACACGCCTTCATTCATATTCCTGTGTGTAAGAACTCTATCAAGAGGCCCCGAGGGATGCCAATTATCAAACCAAGCCGAGGTGGTTTTGCCATCCCCTATAACAGACACAATATGACTCCTCAAAGCATCCCTTTGGTGTAGAATTTTCCTCCAACTCCAACTTTCCTCCTTCTTAGGCACAATGTCCCAGAAACTTCTTTGCCTCAAGTGGTACTGCTTGACCCAATTCACCCATAAGGACTTTTTATTAGTGATGATGTTCCACGTATGTTTTGACATCAGAGCATTATTCCAAGTCCTAAGGGATTTTAACCCCAAACCTCCATGCCGAACAGGGAGGCAGCAATCCTTCCATTTAACTTTAGCCTTTCCCCGGGTTAGGATTACTTTACACCACAAAAAACCCCTAACCAACTTCTCAATAGACTTAGTAACCGCAACCGGGAGGATGAAAACAGAGGACCAGTACACCTGGATAGAGTTCAACACAGACTTAATAAGCTGTAGCCTACCAGCAAAGGAAAGGGCCTTAGCTTTCCAATCCTGGACTTTCTTTTTGACTTTTTCCACCAGGGGAGTACAGTCCCTTTCAGTAAGCCTAGAGAAAACCAATGGAACCCCCAGGTATTTCACAGGAAATACCTACTCTAAAATTAATGAGACTATTGATATCCCTCTGGGTTTGAGTGTCCACATTACCAAAATAGACTGTACTTTTGGGGATACTGGGAGTAAGGCCTGACACATTTTTGAACTCTTCAAGCACATCCATGAGAATCTCAACAGAGGAAACATCTCCATGACAGAAAAGAAATAAATCATCTGCAAAGCAAAGGTGAATCAGGTCCACTTCACCACATCTCTAATGGAACTTGAAGCTAGCATTATCCTTGGTACTCCTAACAATCATCAAACTAAGAACTTCCATAACCATGGTGAACAAATAAGGCGATAGAGGGTCCCCCTGACGAAGACCCCTTTTACCCTTAAAATACCCCTTCTGTTCCCCATTAACTGAAACAGAAAAGGAAGGAGTGATAATGCAAGCCATGATCCACTTAATCATACGCTGGGGGAGACCAAAATGAATTAGACATTCATGCAGAAACGTCCATTCCACCATATCATACGCCTTTTGGATGTCAATCTTAAACGCACATCTCTTTGGACCACGTTGGCGATGATAATTCCTCATTAATTCCTGAGTAATCAAGATGTTATCACTAATCTGTCGGCCTGGGACAAACGCACACTGATTATCACTAATAATTTCCCCAAGGGAGCCCTTGAGACAGTTAGCAACAATCTTGGTAATACACTTATACACCACATTACAACAGGATATAGGCCGAAAATCTGACAAATTCTTTGGGGACTCTGTCTTAGGAAATAGGAACCAAAGCAATGACTGTGGAATTCACTTCCCCAAGAAGCCTACCATTCCTAAAAAATTCCTTAACCGCATTGGTAACCTCCTGGCCCACAATCTCCCAAGCCGCTTTGAAAAATTTTGAAGAAAACCCATCTGGACCTAGAGCCTTATTAACATCAATATCAAATAAAGCCTCTTTAATTTCCACATCCGACACCTCCCTGGCCAAATTTGCAGCCATGTCAGAAGGGATATTCCTAGTGAACAACGTCTCCGGATCCTCCAAATTTTGAACAGTAGCGGAGCTACCCAAGATGGTTTTAAAATGGTCAATAAAAGTGTCCGCCATCTGAGTACCTGTCACCCATTGACCCCTACTGTTCTGGATGGCATGAATTCTGCTTCGATTGCAATTGCTTTTAACTACCTTATGGAAATACTTAGTATTGTGGTCTCCCTCACTCAACCAAGTCACCTTAGCTTTCTGCCTTAAAAACCTTTCCTCATCTTTCAGCGCCTCCTTATAAGCCTGTAGATACACAACCTCTTCATCCCTAAGTTCCTTATCACCAGGGTCATCCACTATCTCCCTTTGGATACCCAGTAACTCTTGCTTTAAAGTATGGACGTTCTTAAAAAGATTCCCCTGATTGAAGTTCAACTTACGTAAATGGGGCTTAAGATGTTTCAACTTAGTGACTAAAGAATACATGCTAAACCCAGCTACCTGTCTTTCCCAAACCCCAGCCACAGTAGGAATAAAATCCTTCTTAAAGACCAAGTAGTTAGGGAACTTAAACGGTTTTGGGGGGAGGGGGCAATCTCAGGGATAGACACAATCACAGGACTATGGTCAGAAATCATAAAAGGAAGGAACTGAGCATATGCTTGCTGGTACTTCTGCATAAAGGCCTCATTGATCACAACTCTATCAAGTTTTTTCAATAGGCCATTAATCTTACCAGGCGACTTATTCCAGGAATAGCGCAAACCTGTACTACTCAAGTCCTCTACTTCAATATCAAACAAACACTCCCTTAAATCACTCATGCTCGTAGTAATGTGAGAGGAACCTATAGAACTCTCTACAAGATCCACAATGGCATTAAAATCCCCTAGGAGCATCCAGGGGTTCACACCAACCACCCCCTTGTGGATTCTAAGAGCATCCCAACAATCCCTACGGGGGATATGTCTATGAAACGCATAGACAAAAGAACAATAGAACTCGGGACTACCATTGACCGGTTGGACAAAGCAATGCACAACTTGAGGGTGTCGATCAAGAACCATCAAGTTCACCACATTTGCATCACAACCAATGACAATACGAGTATTCCCAGTACAAACACTACTATTCGAATCCCAATTCCATCTACCAAAAACATAAGAACACACCTTACTCACATTTTGCCTAGCCAAATGGGTTTCTATGACACTCATAATACTAATCCTACTATCTTTCACATGCTGCCTAACCAGGTTCTGCTTAGAGGCAGTAGACATGCCTCTAATATTCCACACTGAAATTTGTAAACCCATCTAACCCGATTTCAGAGAGGTAGAGGCCCTAGCTGCTGCCTTATTTCTACCCCTGGCCCCTTTTTTCCCTATCAACTGAGCCATGCCATTATCCTCACACTCAACATCCTCCACACAATAATTAGGATCAATCTTAAGAGCCCGGACCTGGTGGTGAAAGAAAGCCCATTCCCCTGGCTCCCAATTATCCTGATCACCTGCCCGAACAGCTTTAAACTTAATTAAGCTATCAGTAATTGCCCATTTTTGAGCTGCTGTAATTCCAAAATCCTCCTCTCCACTATCACTCCCTGACTCCTCCATAGTATCCTGGTTTAAAGAGTCCTCCATAGTGCCCACTCCCCTGGATTCACTAACCTGCATGCCCTCAACAACACCTGCTGAAACTAAATTCCCTTTAGCCAAAGAGGTTTCCAGGTCCAAGACCGAAAATGTTTCATCTCCCAGAATTGAAAATTGGTTGGACACAGGCAAGTCTTTGGGGTTACTACCTTTCGGCTGCCAGCTGGTTGAAGCCCCATGCTGCCCCAATTTCTTCCTGGCCATTCTTCCATTATTGATCCTCGGCCTTTGTGGGGAACCCTGGTGGCCATTTCCTCTTGATTTTTCCACTCCCTCTTTACTAAACCTTTGATGCAATTCAGCCATTCTCCTTTGAGTCCCAAGATTACTTGTGGTATTTATCCCTTCCTTTTGCACAGCTACCCTCTGCGAAACCCTAACATACTGCATGTTTTGTTTACTCCCTACTTGCCTAAGAGGCAACCCCATATACTTTTGTTTTCCCACACTCTTTCTATTCATCCTGACCACAAAACCATCTGTATCTTCCGCTTCCCCTGTCTGTCCCTTGTGGTTCTGTTTGGTTCCAGCAGCATGTCTAGTCGCTTGGGTAGCAACTTCACTTTCTGATAGTGGCCTAACCTTACATCCAGAGAAAGAGTGTCCAAAAACCTCACAATGAGTGCATTGGGGAGGTTTCCACTGATAGGTGACATCAAGAGAAACCACCCTAGACGGTCTATTATTGATCACTGGGAACTCAACCTCCAAAGTGCTAGGTAGGGGTGTCGAAGCTGTTACCTCCACCAACATTCTTGCATACCCTATTTTACCCATTTGACTCTCACATCTTTCCTCTGTAATTCTATCCATAAGCAAAGGGACTCCAATACCACTCATGATCTTACTTAACCCTTTCCCTGTCCAAAGCTCCAAAGGAACATTGTGAACAGTAACCCAAAGCGGGATGGCCCTAGGTTCTATCTTTTGAAGACACAGACCTGGTTCCCATACTTGCAGTAATATGGGAACATTATTTACCAACCAGGGACCATTCGCTATGGCCTCATTCATCCCCTGTTCACTCTTGAACTTAAAATAATAATACCCTGTTGTGCTTTTGGAGATACTATCAATGCCATAAGCCCTCCATAACCTTCTGAATGTAGCATTAACTACATTAAAATCCATGGGCATACCTAAGAAATAACCGTACAGGTGTAGAGAAAAGATTGAAGCCGAATATCTAAGATCCTCATCCGATATCACTACCTTCTTACTGCCATTGGAATCAACCATTGGAGGGATGAATTCCAGCCTAGTTCTATCTTTAGCATTATTTTCCTTAATTTTGCTAGCATAAGACGGCTTACCTTCAATGTGATTTCTCCACACATTCTGTTCCTCCACATGTTGACTTTGCCTCATCTGCATGCCTTGGGAGTCCCTTCGGTTGGTAGCCCTAGTATTCCCAGTCAAATCCTCCATCCCTGTTCCAGGAACCCGATAATCCAGGTATGTTCCTCCATCTTCCTCAGCGTCCGCTTCTCCATCCTCCAGCTCCCCTTCACTGCTAGAATCCATCACTTCGGGCTATCTTCATCATATGCCGAAGAGGGGGGCACCGAAGCTACCCGTTTCATGCCGCAAACTTCCCCCTGCCCTTCTGTCCTCCTAGCTTCCATAGGAGCAATCGGCTGCCCCAATTGATTGGGTTGCGGGCACCTAAGGTTGAGGACGACTCCAGATTGAAGGGTGGCAAGACCAATTCACCTTCAATCGGCTCTTCCTGCTCATGATGAGCGTTCGATTTCGCCATCTCTTGTGCCGAGTTCAAGTTACAATTAGGGCTATTTGCTTCCTTCATGAAGCCCTCAACATTAAGTGGAACGAATTTGGGGTTCTTGCCTCCAATTAACGTACCAGTTGAATCTTTAGCTTTCTTCGATTTTGGATTCACTGCCAACGATGACACCCCTCGTTTCCCTACTGCCAACTCAAGTGGTGGGAAGGATTTAGGATCAGGTGGCCTTTCCTCAGTGGGTATTGAGTATTTGGAAGGATCCATGCACAAACCATATAATTTTAAAGGTTTTATTAGCACATAGCAGTATAAAGAGGCAACCTAATAAATTCAAAAGACAGAAACATACAACAAAACAACCCAAACGGTTTATCAAAACCCCATCAACAATTTGCCTAGAATTAACCAAATAACACATAAAATAAGGAGATGAAAAAAGAGTAGCAGAGGAAAGAGGCCAAGAGGGTAGATAATAACAACAGCCTTAAATGTTTATTATTAAAAGAAAAAGAAAATAGCATATAATTTGATTCTGATGCTAAAAAAGAAATGATCAGCTTATTATTACACTGAGGTTCTAACTTCTAAAACCCAAAGACAAATGTTGACTCAGAAAGTCAAATATCAGGTGAATCGAGGATGTGGAATTACTGGCAGTGATCAATGTAGCTGAACCTTAGATGCATCACTAATTCACTATGCATGTAACAACTAAACAATTATTAAAATGGAAAAAAGATAACATCATTAGTTAAAAATTACAAGGAATCCTTAATTTGAACCTGGTAGATCTTAATACAAAACAAAAATTCGTGCTGATATAATTATAAGATAGATCACGCGTTATAAAACACGTTGAACAAGTAGATTAGAACACAACAACTTATTAAAATATCGGTTTGCAATTAAACATACAGAAACTTTGAACAACACTGCGTAGATTTAAACCTTTTAGACGAACAGAAAAGCATAAGATTAGAACCCTTCAAGCAAAATAAAATATTTAATGTTGTTAGCCAACCATGTCAAGATATTATGCAAAGGTCTATTGACGTATGTAGAGTATTATAAACAAACAAACAAACAAAAATGTAGAGATAATCTAATATGCTAACAAAGAAAGCGCAATATCATAAAAAGATCATTCAATTACTAAAACATGTTGACAGAAACGATCATTGAAATGTTTATTACACAAGGGATGCAGCTACAAGTAAAAATCTCTATTAAGCAACATCAGCAAATGATCTTACCAAATGATTTTACTATGCTTCCTGCTAGAGATCATGCAATTTCATCACAAACATTTACTGAACAACTTTGCATATATCTTCATATTCAATAGCCTGGATAACTCTCCCATCATACACACCCTTTTCAATCTGCACCTTTGCACAAAATTTATCAGTGTTAACGGACAATAATCTTGCATTAGATCCACGATATGCACCATTTACAATCCTCACAAGCCCACCAATTTGAGGAATAACTGTTTCAAGCTCTTCTTGGTCCACCCTCAGCTTATGCTTGCTTTCAAGAACCTCAATTTCCCCTACATACTTATCAATTACCTTACGGATGACACCCTTTTGCTTATAATAGCCTTTATCAGCCAAATCTTTGCTCATAATCTTCACAATAATCCCTTCACATAACCAATAATCTTTACGATTAATCCTCTCTTTGGCCTTCTCTTCTTCTTTTATCAACTCATCCAAAGCTGACCCACCACCAGTTTTTCCCCTATCGTCTTTCTCAAACTTCTTGCCATCATCAACCTCATCAAAAACAAATCTAGAGCTTCCCTCTCCTTTCTTTACCCATATTTTTAGTTGAAGAACCGATGCTGAGCTTAATCTTCTTCTCACCACCATCATCAGACCTTGACAACAACTTTGCATCTTCATTCTCTGAGATTTTGTCAACCCCATTTGCCCCTGATATCAACTGTTCGGCTCGTTCAATTTGCCTCCTAATTTCCCTTTCTTGCTTTTCTTCATCCACAATATCTGCTTTTGCCCTCTTGTTCTTCATCTTTTCTTTAAAAAGCGTCTCTGAATCCCTATCAATATATGTTATAAACCACCCTTTTGGTGTCTCATCAACCTTACACTTCCCTGTTCTCCCCAAATACTTGACAAACTCAGTCAAAGTAGCCCATTGAGTTGAATTCATGTGAATATGATGTCTATCAGAAATGTACTCATTGTAAACCACAGTGGCAGCAATCCGACTAAACCTATGGCTGCGTTTCATATGCTCAAGGAACATTGATTCGAACTCTTCAGAATACCCATCGACGATCCGATTAGGGTTTTGACCGAACACTTCCATCTGGCGTTGGTGGCTCTCGCTCATACAATGGCACTTGAATCCGTTCTCGTCACGACATTGTTTTTGGCACATCTGGCAATACCATCGGAGCTTTTGAAGCCCTTTGGCTTTGATTCGATTGGCGATTGCTTTCGGAGTGAGGAATTCGTTCTTACCCATTGGAGATTTGAGATTGAATTTGGAATCTTAAAGGGGGCAATTATTTCTAGGGTTTGCGATTTTGGAAATAATAAAAGGAGCAATTGATCATGACATGATTTGCAGTCTATACATGTCAACACTCAACACCGAGGGTCAGCGGGTCTTCTGAATCTTTTCGTGGATTATATTTTATTTTCCTGTTTTTTAAAATCAGATTGTTTACTTTTTCCGACAAGAACATGTTTATATAACTGAACCATAAAATAAAAGATAATTCAAAAACCAAATATAAACACAAGTATAAGTTGTATGAACCCTAATTTATACCTAAAGCATATAAATAGCAAGAACCCACCAACTAACGAGATAGATGGAACATATTGAAGCGACCACCACAACAAACAACAACAATCTACTACAAGTAGGGGTGTTCAACGGTTCGGTTTGCGGTTTAAACAGTTTATTCGGTTCGGTTTAAACGGTTTTGAAATTATTTTTAGTCCAACCGTAAACCGAACCGTATTCGAGATAAGGTAAACCGAACCGAATTCAACCGTATTCGATTCGGTTTGGATTCAGTTAAAAACCGATTAAACCGTTTTAAACCGATTACAACCGTATTCATGTAAATGACTTTTTTTTCCCAACAAATTATACAGGCCAACACTGATGATTCTGATGAATAATAAATTTTGTTCGAGCGTCAAAATTTACCAAAATGTAAAAGAAACTCTTGCTAAATGTCCAATAATACCTAATCGAACGGGGTGAGGGTTGCCGCGAGCGAAGAAAACAAACTAATTGAAGATAAAAGTACCTGTTGAAGCAAGACGCCAGCGGCTCTGTGACAAGAAGAGGAACAACCGAACGGGACAGTGGTTACAGCTGGTTTGGAGACGGGGATCTTGAAGACGAGACAGTGGCCAAACGGCTCTGCGGCTCGAAGACGAGAAATAGTCGAACCGCTGAACAACCCTGCGACTAGAAGATGAGGATCTGGAAGACAAGAGAACCAAATCAAGTTGCAAGTCGGTGTCTTCGTTTGGTGGTAGTTGGTGGGTTGCTGTCACCGGCTAAGCTTTGAAAGAAAATTAGGGCTAAGTTATGAACGGGAGGGGTGAAAGTAATTGGGGCTGGAAGAGTTTAATTAATGTGTTAAATAAATAAATAAAATAATTAAATATGAATTTGATTTAAACCGAATAAACCGAATTTCTAAAAATACTAGAACCGTAAACCGACCTGAAAACCGAATTTTTTATACGGATACGGTTTAAAACCGAACAGAAAACCGAATTCGCAATTCGATTCGGTTTATTTCGGTTACGGATACGGTTTGTATAACGGTTTTAAACGGTTTTCGGTTATTTTAAACACTCCTAACTACAAGGGTATAGAAAATATACCAATCGTCTTAATCGGAGCTTCGATGCCATAGATCTGTAGTTTCGTGATCGCCCCCAAATGTATAACCTTCTGGTCTTCTAGATTTCAGGTGATGCGAGAGAGGAGTACAGATATGATCTAGGGTTTACAAGAATAATTTGTCCCATCTCAATTCTTTGGGCCCGTGTTAAATATTTGTATTCGTTGGCCCAGATGAAATATAGAGTTTTTTTTTATATTAACGATCCAATATTAATATATGGCTCATGCAAATTTCCTTGGTAATACACGTGTGAGACTTTATCCTTGGACAGACTTATCCTTGGATAGACTTATCCTTATCCAAATTTCCTTATACACAAAAATCTGCTACTTCAAAATATAATATATATATGCAATGAAAAGGCTAAAATTATATGATATGAAATGGGGTTAAATAAATTCAACCTTTTAATTTTTTTACCATTTGCCCCTGATATCAACTGTTCGGCTCGTTCAATTTGCCTCATAATTTCCCTTTCTTGCTTTTCTTCATCCACAATATCTGCTTTTGCCCTCTTGTTCTTCATCTTTTCTTTAAAAAGCGTCTCTGAATCCCTATCAATATATGTTATAAACCACCCTTTTGGTGTCTCATCAACCTTACACTTCCCTGTTCTCCCCAAATACTTGACAAACTCAATCAAAATAGCCCATTGAGTTGCATTCATGTGAATATGATGTCTATCAGAAATGTACTCATTGCAAACCACAGTGGCAGCAATCCGACTAAACCTATGGCTGCGTTTCATGTGCTCAAGGAACATTGATTCGAACTCTTCAGAATACCCATCGACGATCCGATTAGGGTTTTGACCGAACACTTCCATCTGGCGTTGGTGGCTCTCGCTCATACAATGGCACTTGAATCCGTTCTCGTTACGACATTGTTTTTGGCACATCTGGCAATACAATCGGAGCTTTTGAAGCCCTTTGGCTTTGATTCGATTGGCGATTGCTTTCGGAGTGAGGAATTCGTTCTTACCCATTGGAGATTTGAGATTGAATTTGGAATCTTAAAGGGGGCAATTATTTCTAGGGTTTGCGATTTTGAAAATAATAAAAGGAGCAATTGATCATGCCATGATCTGCAGTCTATTACATGTCTAGAGCTGGCATAACGTGTCACATGTGACACGATAAGACACGAACACGAACAGGGTTGACACGAACACGACACGATAAGTATTCGTGTCATTTTTTTTCAAACACGAACATGTTTGGAAACAGGTTACACGATAAGACCTGTTTAGGGACACGATAAGAAATACATATTTTTGAAAAAAAAAGTTTCCAAAATCACATAAAAGTCTAAAATTAAACATTCCCTGAGTTTGGCCGTTCAATATACTCGCAGATGCATATTTGTTTTATTTATGTGATAATGGACCGAGTCATCACATTACTGTTTTGTAGGATGGAAGGGTGATCTCGTGTATATATCTAGGCCTTTGTTGTTAAAAAAAAAAAGCAAATCTTAAATGCACATGACTCCATTATACTATTCTTGCTATTTGTAGGAAAGCTTCCAAAAACAAATACTAGTATTATCCGGTTTGACAAGAATCCGAACCGGTCTGAATCCAAAAATATAGTTCATAATTAGCTCTTGAATTGTCATATTTGAATTGAAATGAATCTGGTTTAATTATAAATAAACCTTGTCAAACCTTAAAAAGATCAACTCTAAGAGCTCAGACTTAGATTAAACGTTTAAATAATTGGATGAATATAAAGAATTGCTCGCGATTCACGTGCTTTACGATGCTCCTAATCCTTGTTTGGGACTTTGGGTATCAGTTCCAACGACTTGGGCTAATAGAAAACAATTAAAGCTTCTTTTGATTTATAATTATAATTTGTGTTTAAGTTTAATTTAATTACTTCCCAAGTTTACTTCACAAGTCTAGGAGTAACTTATTTTCCAATTTTCTCTTTACCATATAGGTCTTTTTTGAAAGTTAAATAAGAAACTAAAAAAGTCATAAGTATGTCAATTTAAAAAAAATGTCAAATTCTTGTTTGATTCCAACACTTTAGAATAACAAACAACTAAATTAACCACAAAAGTCACAAGGTTCGATAGGTGGTCAAAAATTTAATGATTATGCAACTAATTATAGGTTTTTCTAGAACAACGTTGATAACATAAGCAAATGAAACTAGCAAGGCTTTAGTTTTTTTTTTTTTGAACGACGAAGGTCTCAATCGTGTGAACCAACTGTTTCCAGACCATGTCATCAAGGTCTAGTTACCTGGACCTCCCATGAGCCACCACAACCACCCCAGGAGGAAACCCTACTGGGAAAACCCCCTGACCCCCCACAGACTCATTTTCGCTGCGGGAGGGATTTGAACACAAGACCTTACATTTGGAAGAATCTTGGGGTACCATTGAGCAATGCCTCTTTGTTACTAGCAAGGCTTTAGTAAAATCTAGAACACAAAGATCAGACTCAATATATATGTTTTATTATAGATTAAATGAAAAAACAGTAAATATTGAAAAATAGAAAATTAAAATCTTCAATTTCAATCGTCCTGTAAACTCAAAGTAAATCATAAAAAGGCAGATGTTTGTCTTTAGTACTAAATTCCCGGAGTCATAACCTACCACACTTGTTCGTTGAGATGGAAGTAATGAAATCCAACTGTAACTATTGTGATGTTATGTTATTATTATTGTTATTAAACTAATAAGCATCATGTTTATCGTGGATTAATGATAATTATGTAGTTTAATATGTAACTTTTGTTTTGGGAATAAAAGTTATTTTGATATAAAAAAGAATGAATGATAGTTGTAAATTTGTATATATTCCATCTTATCTAGTATTTAATGTATATAATATAGTAGTTTCTGAAGATATGGTGTGATATTATAAATTATAAAAAATAAATAAATAAAGGACGCGGTAATTTATTTCATGATCAATAGCTAAAATATAATAATATTTTTCATTATATTTAATTTTGAGAAGGGAACTACTACCGGAGTTAAATAGTAGTAAAACCATGCGTAAACCCATATAAGTTTTATTTTAATACAATATATTAGTAATTTAATAATATTTGTATATACAAACTCTAATTAAACTAACCAAATCAAACAAAATCCAACACGGTAATTCAAATTTTAGAGAAAAGTAATAAAATTCGGAATTCTATATATATCCTAACAAATAAACCGAATCAGTTGTTAATTTGTTTCATCTATCATCTGTTGTTCGTAAATAGTTTATGATCTGTAAATTATATTAGATTTCTAGTCCAATGATATATTTCGAGATACTTGCTGCATCGAATTTGTGATTGGTGAATTATTTCCTTTCCAAGGTAATTTTTTATTTATTTATTTATTTTTAGTTTTGCCCTGATGTCTATTTGTTTCATAACCACACTATATGTATGCATTTAATTAATATATATCTCACTACTGCATGGTGTCTTCAATTTTAATGCAGATTGATTAATAGAGGTGACCCGTTTACCTAAAAACGCATGGGTTTGGGTTGTGGATCACCAAATCCATTTGCCTGGTTTCTGATTCTGACAGATACATATTAAACAGTGATTGCATTTGTGACTAGAGAATTATAATCAATATCTTGAGGAGAATGAATACACAATTTGTGGGTATCGGTCCAGATTAGAAACCAGTCAAATGGATTTGGTAAATTCTGATGGTAGTGCGGACAAAAGGCTGAGTCTAACTAAGGAAGTTACTAACTCGCATCCTACAGTGTAGCAGTGCAATTACAACACGTGTATTGAAGTTTCATGGTACGTTAAAAAAAATATGAATATGGATATTGAAACGTAAATATAAAACATTATTATACCAGTTTGCTATGATATAAGAATTAAAAAATGTATCTTAATACATACATGTGACGAAATGTATTTAATATATGATATTATATCATCAATAGATTTTATCTCGACTATTCATATTCTTTCATATTAATTCCATGTGTTAAATGACCAGTGTTGAAATAGAAAAGAATATCAAATAATTCTTCCGTGAATAAAGCCACTAGCCGCGCTGTGTCTTTCACTGTTCCATGTAAATCACATTTGAGAGGTGAGACACACTCCAACGCAATGTTTTAAAAATCGGTTCGAACCGGCCGGTTCGACCGGTTCAACCGTCTGCGCGGTTACTAATCCGGTACGAAACCATCCGGTGTTAAGCAGGTTCCTTCGATCAATCATGCCGGCGGTTTAATCCGGTTTTACCGGTATTTCCGGTTTCAAAAGAACACAAAATTTCGGTTTTTAAGCGATTTTCGGCTTTTAAGCGATCGTGAACTTGATACGTTTAACACGCCAATGTCATAATCCTATTATACACTTTTATTTAAAAAAAATTATTAGAATTTGGGTACTTTTAGATTGTTTTGGATTAATTTGAGTACTTTTTAAATTGTTTTTGGATGAATTTGTATACTTTTTAAAAATTTATTTGAGTATAAGTTATATTTCTATAGAATTCTATGTTAATTAGTGTGTCCGGTTGAAGCATCCGGTACAACTCAGTTCAAACGGTTGAACCATTTTTAAGTCAAATACGATGCACCTAAAATACCGGTTTTTAAAACATTGCTCCAACGAAAATAAAAGGAAAGAAAACATTGTCGCCCTAATTTTGTGACTACAGAAAAAAGAATTAAAATTGGTATGCTAGACCACTCTCATTAGCATGTGACACACGTACATCGCGAGGTTAAAACACAGAAGACAATCAGTTTACTAAATACTCATAGCCGGGTGTCAAAGGATACTTACGCTTAAGCATTACCCTTAATCTTTTGCTCTCCACCCCAATCATCAATGACGGATCTAGGATCTTTTTCAAACGATTTCACTGTATTTTTATGTTCTAGTTTCATAGTACTGGACATAAAATTATCGGGTCGGTTTAACCATTTGGGTCGGGTAATCCTCATCACATAATAGAAAAAAGATACAATAAAAATTATGAATCGAAATTAAAAAAAAAAAACACATCATATAAATTCGATAGTTTTTACATATTAAAAAAGCCTACTTATAGTTGTTTCCTATAAGTTTTTTCTTTTGAAAACATAGCATTACAACTTCTATGGAAACTTGTTAGAATATTTTTTTTTCAATATAAAAAATGCAAGAATCTTTCAGGTATTAATCTCCTATTCTATTACGTAGTTTTGTTTTTACATATTTCATTGAGGAAAAATTCTTCCAACACTAGCAGTTGCAACCGATACTGTCACTAGTTCAAAAACCGATGTTGTCACTTGAAAATTTCTTTCATAAATGTCCATATAAACCGAGAAATTATTGTTGTCCGGGACAACATATACACATACATACATCCACCCATGCCAATCGTTATTGGTGACTGTCTATCATTAGATACTTAGTTGTCCAAATAATATATCAAATGAGCCTAAAACGACCAAAGAGCTTATAGTCAGTCTAGTGGTAGCCACTTGATTTTTCTTATAAGAGGTATTGGGTTGGAGTTTCACCTAAAGCAAATATTGTTATGGGTTGAGCTAGGTGGTTTTCCTAGTTTTAGGTTTCCTTCTGAGCGATTGGATCAGGTCATCATGCTTTGTTATTCCGGCGGAAGGATAATCTATTTGACTGAACGATCCCGAGTGACCGTACATATGTTGTTTAAATAAAAATGAGCCTTAAACGAGAGTCATTTTAAACACCAGGCTCTAACACCAATTTCCTAGTTTATTTTGTGATTGTTTTTTGTGACCAAAGGAGCATCAATTTGTGACATTTTTAACATTTTGTATGCCTAACCTTAACTTGCTTTAATTATACTTGCCGGAGAAAAAGATTAATGACCTTAAAAACCATATACAAATTTGAATTAAGGTATTTGATAAAATAATATATAGTAATGTCTGTAAAATGATGTAGATATAAATTATTTTTAGTAGGTGTTTAAGTTACCCAAAAAAAAAATACATTTGTACAAATGTGTGTTTTGGCGATTTTTTTTACTAAAATGCTAAGAGTGCAGGTCTTATGATAGACAAAAGTTTGCAAATTAGGACTCGATTTAGAGATCAGGAGCTATTGTTACTAAAAACTATCATAAATATTATTATTTTTAATTTTTATAATTAGTTGAATTAACGAGATCTATAAAATTAACGGGTATTGACTTAAAACTAAGAAGCATATGCTATGTGGGAAAAGCACGTGAAAAGATTCATTAAAGTTTGTGGATATCACATAAAAAACAAACAAAGTAGATAAAGAAATAAAAAGAAGATATAAAATATGTAGATGCATTATGTTTGTTTGATGTGAGAGAGCATTGGAACACCCCTAATGTTTCTCAAATATACTATCCACACCTAACATGTTTGTCGATGACTTTGACACCAGGGGCGAAGCTTAATAGAGTCGCCCCCTCTTTTTTCGTTCGTAGTGTTAATTTTTCGGCCGAAATGTTATTTTTAGTTAAAAATCGCGGTTTCAATCCCTCGCTTTAAAAAATTAACATGTATTGTAGATTTTAAAAATTTCCGCCCCCTTTCACTTGAGTCATGTGATGGGTTTATAAGGTTACACCTTGACAGAACGATTGTAATGTTTCAGGCCATTTATCTTCACGAGAGCTCTTCCCATCTCCATTTCCTATTCTTCAAAAATTTATTAAACTTCAAGGGTGACAAGTGGCAACGTACATTATTTAAAAAGTAAAATATGAAGGGGTGTTTTTTTATTTAAACAAACTACAAGGGTGTATTTGTAAATTAGAAACAAAAATAGATTTAAAAATACTGTAGTAAATATGTCTTTGTGTTTGTTTCTTTGTGTTTATTGGATTGCATTGGATCCTTCGTCGAATTGGATGGTTTCTATGCTTGTTGTGCAGGTGTAATAACACGCCTTTTTTTTCATTTTTTTTATCTTCTTTCTTAGAAAACAAAAAATATCTTGGTGGTGTTATTGTACTCGGTGGTTTTTTGTATTTGGTGTCCGGGCGCGTTTTAGCATCTTGCTGGCTCGCTTCGGTTTTTAATGAAATTTGCCGTTCAAAAAAAAAAAAAGAAAACAAAAAATATCATTTATAAATTTCAACAACTTAAGGTTTTAAAAGAAATCAAACCCTGTAACGCTTAATTATGGATTGAATTGAAGAACCTTCAATTAATGCACTCAAATAATTTTAATGCATCATTATTCAATGCAAAAAAAACTTTTTTTCTTTTTTTAACAGCAAATGTCGGTCACCAAGAATCATCTTGACAAATAGATCACTCTTTCACCCATAAAACATATTATGATAACTTGGTAACTTGAGTCACTTGACTCACCTACACATGTGTAAACCTACAATTAAGAAAATGTCATGGCTCAACCCAACAAGGCAAAAAACAATTTCTAAAACATCAAAACTTATTGTTTAACTATAATAAAACGGTTATTTACCTTAGCAACAAATCTTTCTTTTTTTCGTTTTTATTATAACTTTTCTGTATCACGTATAATAATATTTATATGAGTTTCATTATTTTCTACTTTATGGATACAAACACATCATATGTGTTACCATGGGGATAAAATTCGAAGTTTGTTTCTATTTGTTTTTTTTTTTAAAAACAATCACTTAGTATGAATAACTATAACAAGATATCGATGCTAATAAAATAAATTGTAAAAATTAGTATGTTGGTGTTTTTATGTTGTTTTGAGTGATAATAATTAAAATATAAAATGTTTTATATGAAGATTGAAGAGTAAGTATTTTATAGGATAAACATAAATGTATTTTATTCTATGTTAAAAATTTTGGGTGATCACATATTTCCATATCAGAGGATAACATAGTTATTTGGCTAAGAAGTCATTGTACGTAGTTAGTAACTACTAGTTACTATCTCATTTAAACACTTTCTTTCTTCTTCCTGAATTAATAACACATTTATTAGATTACTTTCAAACTGATTATTTAATCTTTAATTAATAAGATAAAAAAAAAATTATTTTTATTTTCAAACAAATATAAATATATATACTCTATCTAATTCTATTTTTGAGTAAATTACTGATATGATCCATGCGGTTTGCTCATATCTCACTCTTAACATCTAAGTTTCATAAATTACTCATGTGGTTCTAAAATTTAGACATTTGTAACACATATAGTTTTTAGGCCATCAAATTACTCTTACAAAATTGATCAAATTACCCTCAAATAAAAACTATATGTGTTACAAATGTTTAAAGTTTGAGATCATATGAGTAATTTATAAAATATAGGAACCAAAAGTGAAATACTAACAAAATTAATGTACCATCTCGGCAATTTACTCTCCATTTTTAAATATACATATATATGCATTATTACATTATAACATATTGTTAGTAAAATTTGAACAATTCATCTAAAAGATTGAAGCAAAATATCTAACTATAAAAATGTCTAATTGGAAACCAAAAAAATTATATATTTATTGTTTATTTCAATAATATTTATAAAAAAATAGCAAAAAAGCTCTAAGATACCACCAGGCAACAGCATTCATGATTCATATCCCACACCATTAGTATATCATATGCTACACAACTCTCTTTCAATTCGCCTTGTTTTCAGAGCCCTTACCGAACCCAATCTCTAAACTCCGATCAACGCCGACCCCGGCAAACGATGAACTCCGATGGTACCTGCGATCAACGCACTGCTAAACAAACGAGAATTAGCGATGTACATGAATGCGATTCGTTAAAAGGGCTCTATGCATTGGAATTCCGACACCAAAAACAAGAAGATGAAGTGAATTCATCGTTATCCATCAAATTGCCGTCTGTTCGAGAATTCAACAATGGTGTCGAGGAAGACGATGAGCCCACAACTCCAACGTCCTCCGATCAGAAAATTCCGGTTCCAATCACGTGTCCGCCGGCACCAAGGAAACCTAGATCGGTTCCAATGAGTAAGAAGAGAAGGACGCCGAGCGTCCGGAGAATTTCCGTTGACTTGATGTTAAAATTCAATGCGATTTTTGTTCCGCAGGCGGTTATTGTCGTTCCTGATATTCTGGCCGGAGATCTTGACGCCGGCGATGGTTTTAAGAAAGTCAAGAAAGCCAATGTCACCATCGGCTCATCAACTTAGTCCTAACATCTTACGATCTGTCTATTTTAAATTATTATTTTTTTAATTTTTTTAAAATTTTATTTTTATTTTAACTTTTATGTGAAGCAAATTATGTGAATTTATTTGAAGCTTAGCATAGAGATTACACAATACATTGTTCGATTGCAAACTTGATAATGTGAGGGTGACCAAATTAACAGAATCGAAAACTAAATCATAAAGAAGAAAATTTTAATGGATAACTAATATTGGTACCAGATGGTTATGATTATGAAGCTTTGATTAACAAATATAACATAAAAATAACTAAACTTGAAACATGTTGTTCATGTTGTATGGGGACATTAAACACTATCATTTTTAAAAAAACAAGTTTATTAGAATAACAGAAATAATATTTAGAGTAACTTACGTTTTTTATTCATGAGGTTTATTAGCCTATTTAATTTTATATATGTCTCAATTATTATAAAAAGCACTCTATAACATATCATGTCTTGTGGTTGCATTTCCGAAACCATTTCAGATTTTGGTGTTAAATTCGTTAAATATTTCAGTAAACTTGAGATGTATTTCAGTTGTTTTACATCATTGATCGTTTGATTAACTTATTGAAACCATTTAATAGTTGAAGTAGTAATTATATAATTTCGCTAAATAATAAATAAATAAACAAGTAAATATACATAAATTCTTCAAATTTGTTGAGAGATAAAAAAATATTTTCTCAAACAAACCATTCGGTGACACTAAACTATAAAATCAAACGCTTAGTATCGGTTTGGATTCATATTTTAACAGTTTGGCTTTGGTTTTTGATGTTATCGCTACTAAGGCTTGACTCGATTTGACATAAAAACCATAGCAACAATGGTGTGCAAGTGTGCAACCTCCATGTTACATATAAAATTTCAAAGTTACAATGGCATTATGGCAACCTCTTTAAATTTTTCCTTAATTTCTTTATTTGTTGGTTTTTATGTGAAAAGTATATTTTAAAACTTTATATAAAATAATTATCAGTTCATAATTAATTATATACTACGGCGCCGTTTGCATAAGCATAGGGTTGGGTACGTTATAGGAATTAATAATTTGAGGAAAAAGAAAGGGAGGTACAAGACATACGGCAGAAGGTACCAGTAGCTACATGCGTCTTAACGTGTTTGATTAATTACTAACTAATTAGTATTTAATTATGTTGATGGATTAACGATTTATGCATGTTACTATCTTAAAAAGAAAGGGCAGATCATAGATGTGGATAAAATGAGAGAATATCCTGCTCCCTGTCTACGGGTAAGTAGGGTGGGTAAAAACCAAGAAGCATGTTCTTTTGTTTCTTATTATAACTTTAAGAAGTTAAATATTTTTAAATATACAATATTAAATATACAATATTAAATATACTAATGGAGTGTTATATTTTTTTTAACAGCGACGATCCTACATACCATGTATATTGTTTTAATAAGGTCTACCGGGCAGAGGTAAGATGCGACCATACCAGATGCACGGGAACCACTGGATATTAAGCTCAAGATTCATTCCATCACCTGAATGTCGTTTAAATCGCCCCTAACAGTGTTTAAACTCATGACCTCTCAGTCACTTTGTGAAACCTTTACAGTATGCTAAATTCGTAGGACAAGGGAGTGTTAGATATCTCTCTAAACTTGAAAAACTCATATATACAATAATTTTAATTCTTAAAGTATGTTTTGAATAAATATGTAATTGTGAAAGTTTAGAAAGGAATATATAAAACTGTCTCTTAAATGGAAATAGAAAAACAAATATTACAGATATGTAATCACGTATGTAAATTGTTTAAATTAAGTTATGAACATCTTTTGTCTCTTTAAGCTAGCTAAATTTAATTTACTATTGTAATGTTATCTAAATACTAGCAACAAACTAACAGTATTTTTTTCTTTATTTTTTTTCTTCTAATGCTTATTATAATTTTTTTAATCTTATTTTTTTAGAATAATACATAAAAAATGCAAATGCCATTTTCTGATAAAAATATGTATTATATTTTAATTTTTACATGCTAAAAAAGTAATATTATGATTTATTAAAAAATATTTTTTAAACTTCAAGTTGATTATTTTATCATAAAAACGTGTGTTTTTATTTTTTAATTGAAAACCACATGTCATTGTACATATTTTTAATAAGAAAATATTTAATATAACCTAACATGTTATCATTGGTGATCTGATAACTTAGTAATTACATAATTTTAAAACACTAAATGAAATTTGATGGCTTTAAAAAGACAAAATTAAAAAAAATTAAGTGACTAAACAATTGTCAAACTTAAGTATATCTTTATAAAGTTTAGTTGTCATCGTTCTAGGCGATAAAATTTTGATTTCCAGATCTCTTTTATATTTAATTTTTGATATTTATTATTTAATAACATATTATAAATTATAAATATGAATAATAATTAATATATTATTAATCAAATAAATTTAATATGAAGTTAAATCTGAAGTTTCTAGATAAACTTATTATTTTTTTATTTAAAAGCTTCAATTTAAGTATTTAAATCACCAATTCAAATTATGTTGCAAAAAATTCAAATTTTATATCTTAATTTTTTATATGTATTAATGTAAATAACAATTGAAGTTAATTTAACCATTTAAACAACATATAAAGTACCAAATATAGTTTAATTTAACTAAAATTCATCAGCATGTGAAAAAAGATCTTAAGAGACAACTAAACATAATTAATAAGTATCTCATCAAAGTAAATTTATTTCTTCAAATACATATATTGATCACTAGGTTATAACCCGTGTGTTACACGGGTGGAATAAAAGAAAAGATGTAACTAATCATATGGTATTAAAATATTGTTTTAAAGATTGTTACATATCATATAAAAAAGATGATGAACATTTCATACTTTAGAAAGATAAATTGCATACAAAATTTTAAATGTATTACAAGTTTCTAAAAGTTTCCTTGTAAACAATATTTGACGTCTTATTTGTACGTTGACTATTTCTATCTAATATTAATATTTTCACTTCATCTTTGTTTTTTACTCTTGAAAGTGCATGATAATTGCGCATTTGTGAAGACCGGTTCATTCAAATATAATCCATCTCGTGAAATAGATTGTTTGTAAATTTTATTATTTGTCATTGTCAAGCAAACTAAAATTGGAAATTGTTTTCTTTGAAACTTGAATGGTACTTTGTTGTGAGATGGTATCAAATTGATTCATGGAATGAATGTTTTGGTACCAACATTGCCACCACATATGATATATGCTCTGATTACATATGACATCCCGTAAATTCCAGGTCAGCTTATTATTTATTTAAATGATTATGTAATTGGCATTTGTACACATGATATATGCTGACAAACGCTGCAAACCATTGGAATTCCAGGTGGGAGACAAAGTGTTACTCAAGGTATCGCCCTGGAAGGGAGTTATTCAGTTTGGCAAACAAGGTAAGCTGAATCCTCGTTACATCGGACCTTTCGAGATCACCAAACGAATAGGCCATGTAGCCTATGAACTAAACTTGCCAAACGAGCTGAGCAGCGTACACAACGTGTTTCACATCTCGAACCTCAAGAAGTGTTTATCTGATGAAACACTTGTCATTCCTCTTGAAGAGATACAAATCGACGAACAACTGAACTTTGTTGAGGAACCGGTAGAAATTATGGACCGGGAAATCAAGAAGCTCAAGCTCAGCAAAATACCAATTGTGAAAGTGCGATGGAATTCGCGACGAGGACCAGAATTCACGTGGGAACGTGAAGATCAGATGAAATAGAAATACCCGCACCTGTTCGCGGAACAGACAAACACTGGCAACGCAAGCTGAATTTCGGGACGAATTTCTTTCTAACAAGGGGATGATGTGACACCCCGTAAATTCCAGGTCAGCTTATTATTTATTTAAATGATTATGTAATTGGCATTTGTACACATGGAACTAGAATTGGTTTAATTCAGTGTGACACATGGCACGACAGTTCGAACACTGACACAACAAGATAATTCGAAGGATTATCGAGAAACTGCATGCACGTGTCAAAACACACGAACGTTGTGAACGTTTAGCACATCGTGTAGCAAAACACGAGAAACCTCACGAAACGCTCAAACATTGAACTTGGAAGTTCAAACAATGCCAAACGATAGTTCGTAATCGTGAAAAAGACGACGAACGGATCAAACCCATGAAACTGGGCCTATTGGGCTCCTCTGGGACCCATCGCGGTACGCGATGGCCCACTAAGAATAGCATAGCGGTACGCGAAGGATCTCGGGGAAATTTGAATCCCGAAATCCATCGCGGTACGCTGAGAGGATCTTGGACCCTCTCAGCGATACACGGCGAGGCCAACACGCAAAATCTTTATAAAACCAAGATGTAATCATGTCTAGCCACCCTATACCACCATTTTCGAGTCCTGGTCACTTCTACTCGACATCATCACCCTCTAGAGCCATCTTGAACCTCTGGATCACCTCTTGGAAGCCATTGAAGGCCAAGTTGAAGCTCAACACTTGAAGATTGAAGCTTACCATCCACATTGGAGCTTGGAGACCACCATCACCACTTTGTTGCTGCTCAATTCCTACTATCCAGAGGATCTAAAGGCTGTAGAAGCACCATCTCAGGATTTAAAAGCTTTAGAAGGTAGTTTTCATGAGTTTTACACACTTTCAACACATCTATGCTCACATGCAAGCTCTAAAACTCACATGCAAGCACATGTAGTACACATGCATGAACTTTGCAACTGGGTTTGTTGATTTAAACATGTTTCTTGATAATCTAAGATGATTTGATGAAGTTTTATAATGATCCATGATGTTGTGTATGTAGAGATTTCATGATTTGGTCACATGCATGAACTTTGCAATTGGGTTTGTTGATTTTAACATGTTTCTTGATAATTTGAGATGATTTGATGAAGTTTTATGATGATCCATGATGTTGTGTATGTAGAGATTTCATGATTTGGTCATAAGCAAATGAAAAACCCACATGCATGTATGATCCATGGCTTGTGGGATGATCTTAGATATTAAAATGTGTTTCTTGATGATATTGTAAGTATATTGCATGATTGGTTAACTTTAAAATGGTTAAAATAGGGATTTTTGATGAACTTGCTATTATTAGCAACTTTATGGTAACACTTTGATGATGATGATGATATTATGAACATGCATATGTGTGTGTATGTTATTAGAATGATATTAGGATGGTATTAATGTTTAGAACATGATTTCTATAAATAAGAAAGGATTATTTATGATTCTTTCTATTTATAGTAACTTTTTAGTTGCAAAATGATGAAATGGATTATATCGATAACATGCATGCGTATAGATTTGCTATTTGGATGATAATATGATGCTAGAATGCTAAAGGAATTTGATATTGATTTTGGTCATATTTGTCACACCCCGAGAAACCCCGTTCCTGCTGGGGCGCGAGCGTAGGCAGATTGTCAGGATCGCAGTCTCCGGTCACACAATATGCGAGACCTATATGTCTGGTTATGTACGTACATCCAAGAATTTGGATAAAATAGTTTAGTAATATCAGAGTTGCGGAAGTAGAGTATAAGTTATCCAAAACAGATTTAAAATTCATGATCAGCGGAAGCTGTCGCACCCCGAGAAATCCCGTCCCTTCCGGGGCGCGAGCGGCGGCAGATTGTCAGGATCGCAGTCTCCGGTCACACAACATGCGAGACCTATATGTCTGATTTCTTACGTACATCCAATAATTTGGATAAAACAGTTTAGTAATATCAGAGTTGCGGAAGTGAAGTATAAATTAACGAAACAGTTTAATCATTCATAGTTGCGGAAGCGTTAAATCAAAATGGTTTTCAAAGCGATACGTGACAATAGTTGCGGAAGCGCTTTAAGTTGATTAACATTACATAACAACCAAATGGTAACAAATGTTTGATAAACTAAGACACTTAAATAGATGCATGCGACTCCGGCCTAGCATCCTATTCCTGGTGCGCGTGCCTTAGTTACCTGAGAAAACATGCGAGTAAAAGGTCAACACAATGGTTGGTGAGAGCACAGGTTTGTAATCAGCAGTAAACATCAAAATGTTTAAAGTAAAGTTTGCAGGTCTATTTTTCAATACAATGCAATATCAATTGATAGCTAGTCAATATGTTTTATATCATATGCGGGTTCGCAACCGAAGCTAACATGCTGCCTCCCGCCCTATCCATCCAAGATATGGCAAATGTTGTTTGGTCAATTATGCACTGTTCCGACCTCCAGTCGGGGTGGCCATACGGCTCGCAACAGTGGGGCTTGTCAGGCCCAAATAGTACTATTCAGAATTTCCACGCTGAGCGCAACGCGCTATTAACGGTTCGAGGTGTGTTTAATGAGGACTTATCAGTTTGTGGATGAATACCACACATATGCATATATGATATTAGCATGTACAAAAATAACCAAAAGCGTGTAAGTTGTTCCAAAGTAGTTTGTATGCAATGTTTTCTCCCCCAAAGGTAGAAAATGTAAAAAGGGGCCGTGAACTCACCTTAGCGAAGTAAACAACGTAAGCGTAAGCTCCTGTGTAGTCAGGTAGTCAGTCACCGGCTACCTATATCGTATACTATACGTGAGTTCGTGTAAGTGATCGTGTTACGTGATCGATAACTCTCGGTCGATCATGTCTGTCCGTGTCGGTCTACATTGACCGTGTTTGACCGTGTGTGTCAACGACCCGTTGGTGAACCTTGTGTTGTTTGTGTTTTGTGAAACATTCGTGTTAGTGCTCGTTGTGTGCAAAACGCGCAAGTCGCGTCTATGGACAACTTACCATTTATAGTAAGTTTCCATTTATAGCAAGTTCACTAGCATATTGATTTTAGAGTTCTAGCATGCCCATTAATCCTACGTGATCATGTTAACACATAACACATCATCATACAAAGTCACATAAGTCATTTACAACATGTTTGCACATAAAAGTTTCCTAAAATGGAAAGTTTCCATTTGTAGTATTCGTGACAACGAAAACCATCTAACTTAGTATCTAATCATCATACTACAACATAATAAGTCATCTAGCATGCTCGAATCACACATCATGTTTACAAATCGGTTTTTGTAAAAATAAAGTTACCATAAATAGTAACTTTGTAGTTTTGCAAAAAATGACCATCTTAATATTTCTAAACCAATTTTCATGTCACCAATCATCATAATAACCAATCTAACATCATTTAAACATGTCCACATGGTCCATAACATCATCTAGCAATATTTGGTCCATAAAAGTTACTATTAATGGAAAGTCAATCAAAAATCACATTTCTCATCATTTTAATAACATCTAATCATGTAGATCATCACCAACAACAACTATAATCATACAACAACATCCAATATCATCTAAAATGCCCTAGATCATACATGCATGTCATGATTTTATCATTTCATGACGAAAACAAGTATTTTAAAGACACCCATCATCATAGATCATCACTAATCACCACCTAAGCACCATAGATCATTATTAAACACATTAAAACCAACAAACCCAGATCAAAATCTTAAGTGTGTACTCTATAGGTGCTTGCATGTAAGTAAATCACTCATCCATGACCAAATCATGCATTTTACATACACACATCCTCATGGATCGTCAAGATTCATCATAATATCACTCTAGATCATCAAATATCATGTAAACATCATCAAACCCAGATTATAAACTAAAGAAATTCGTGCATTGTGATGGGTGGGTGCTTGTATGTGAGTGGATCTTCATGCATGTGGGTTTTTACCCATTGCATGTTCGATCTAACTATCAAGAAGCAAATAAAACTACCTTAGATGCTCTAGATCGCTGGAATGAAGTTGAATCAGGGATTTGGCAGCTCCAAGGGTGGCTGGAAATAAACTCTTAGTGGCTTCAAGTGGTGGTGTGTTGATGGTGATGAGTTCCAAGCTTCCTTCTATGCTCCAATGGCTTCCTAGGAGCTTCAAAGCTTCATCAATGGAGTTTTCTGGTGAAATGATGAAGAAACAGAGGTAGGAACTCGAGATGGAGGTGTTATGACCGAGAGAATAGGATTAGAATGATTAAAGTGAGATAGGTTGAGTGTAAATCTTATTTTTGCGATCTGTGCATGTCAGGCGTAACGCCTGGCGTGGGCTAAAGGTCTTAGGCGTTACGCGCGGATGCAAATTGTGTCCGGCCGAGTTCTTTGTCCCGCGCGCATCGCCAGGGATGGGTGCTTCGGGTCAGGCGTAGCGCCTGGCCCATATGTTAGGCCCACTAAGCCTGTTTTGTTGTTCTAGGCCCGTTCTCGCCCGTTTCTCGACTGTAGAACATCGTTCGAGTGTCGTTTGGACTCGTTTGAGCTTCCCAGTTCACTGTGTGACTGTTTCGTGAAGTTTCGAGTGTTGTGCTACACAATGCGTTTGACATTCACCAACGTTCGTGAGACTCGTGTGTGTTTCGATAATTCCTCGAATTATCGATGATTGTTTGTGTTCGTGTCTAACGAAGTGTTTGCACGCTTGATTAATCCTAATCAACGTGTGATGCACAATTCAATAATTCCCCGAATTATTGTTTTGCGTTAGTGTTGTGTTTGCCACACTACCAATGTGCAATGTACGATTCGATAGCTCCACGGACTATCGTTTCGCAGTAGTTTGTGTTCAGCTCATCTAATTAAACATAATTAAATGAAATGCAACAAGTATGAATGTGAAATGTAAAGAATATAAGAGCTGCAATTTACCTGAAATTGCCGGGTGTCACAGAAGCATTCATAAAACGGTTTTCAAAACAAAACATACGGTTTCAGTTTGCGTAAACGTTAAAAGGTGTTTAATATTACATAACATGTCAAATAGATATATGTTCTCAAAATATACTAAGACATTTAAGCAGATGCATGCGACTCCAGCCTAGCATCCTAATCCTTGTGAGCGTGTCTTAGTTACCTGAGAAAACATGCGAGTAAAAGGGTCAACACAAAGGTTGGTGAGAGCACAGGTTTATCATAAGCAGTAAACATCCAATGTTTACAGTAAGAGTTGTTATTTATGTATCATTACAATGCAGTATCGATTGATAGCTAGTCAATACAGTTATATTATATGCGGGGTCGTACCGAAGCTGACAGTTGTGCCTCCCGCCATGTCCATCACAAGACAATGGCAAAGTGTTGGTCAATATTGCACCCATTCCGACCTCAAGTCGGGTTGGCCTCCCAGGCGCGATGGGTGGGGCTTGTCAGGCCCAAATAGTACTATTCAATATTACCACGCTAGGCGCTACGCGCTACTAACGGTCCGTGGAGTATCGCGAGGACTTTTAGTTGTGATGTGGTTCCCACATATACATATAGTGATAAAGCATGTCCATACATAAATGGAATAAGTTGTTTTCCAAAACAGTTTATCATGCAATGTTTTCTCCCCCAAAGGTAGAAAAAGTAAAAAGGGGCCGTGAACTCACCTGATTAGCAGTTCCGGTGTGTTTGTGTGTTCGCGTCTGCGAATGCTAGCAATCCCGCTAGTAGGCACCTATAACCATATAGGTGTGAGTATGTGTTTTGTGATGTGTTGTATCCCATACAACTCCAAGTGTCGGTGTGCCCAACCGAGTGTTTTGTGGTGTGTTGTATCCCATACAACTCCAAGTGTCGGTGTGCCCAACCGAGTGTTTTGCATGACAAGGATTAATCAAACTAATCATTTACATAGTCATAATCAAATGGTTTAAACCATTATAACCATTATTATGATCCCATGCAAACCGGGCATTACAACGGCTCAAAACAAGGATTTACCCGTTAACAGTTTGAGTTTGTCATTCAAAATCAATCCTAGCCATCATCTAGGCGAAAATCAACAATCCTAACTATATCATTACGTTCAAAACTAAGATTTAATCATTCATAATCAAACCAGAAGGTTTAAAATGAACCATTACCTAATCTGGAGAAGTTCTGCGGATAGAAAGATGATCAGAACTTGTTTTAACGGTTCTGGATGCGATCTAAACGTCGTGAGGCCTTCAAATATGAAGAAATGATGAATTTGATGAAGATTTTCGTGGATGGGAACTGGTTTCGTCGAGAAGAAGCAAGATAATGAGATAAGAATGAAATTTGAGATTTTTAAGCAAGTTGGCCGTCAAAATCACCCCAGGCGTATCGCCTGGCGACCTGCAGCCAACCTAGGCGTACCGCGCGGACCATTCCCGGCCTTCCAGAAGCTTTTAAACCCGCGCGCATCGCCTGGCTAAGCCCTCGACTTGGGGCGTAGCACCTCAGGGCAATTTCACCCGTTTTTCGACGGAAACTTCGTTTCGCGATTCCGGGCAATCCGTAACTCCGTTTTGCGCACCGTTTTCGCCCACGTTCATCATTTTCTGCGTACTATCATCCCACATTAATTTCAGTTGTCAACTCCACATGGATTCTAAGCACGATCAACTGTGCTCAATTCATTGCTGACGTAACTCCTCATACGCAGTTATCATCGATTGACCTTGATTACTAATATTCGGTCATCTGTGACTCAATTGACATTCGATTGTTTGTTCACAAACTTCGTGAGACTCGTGTGTGTTTCGATAATTCCTCGAATTATCGGTGATCGTTTGTGTTTTACGAAGTGTTTGCACGCTTGATTAATCCCAATCAACGTGTAATGCACAATTCAGTAATTCCCCGAATTATTGTTTTGTGTTAGTGTTGTGTTTGCTACACTTGGTTTCCAAAACCAATATGCGTTGTGTTTGCCACACTTGGTTTCCAAAACCAATGTGCAATGTACGATTCGATAATTCCACGAACTATCGTTTCGCAGTAGTTTGTGTTCAACTCATCTAATTAAACATAATTAAATGAAATGCAACAAGTATGAATGTGAAATGTAAAGAATGTAAGAGTTGCAATTTACCTGAAATTGCCGGGTGTCACAATATTTAGCCAAGTTACTATTTTTAGTAACTTTTGAGAATAAATAGTGATTTTGACTATATGAGCATGTTTAAATGGTGTTAAATGGCGTATTATGATGATATGTGATGTAAAAACGAACTAGAAATGCTTAGGATGATTATTTGATGCATTTATGTCAAAGTTGTTATTTTTAGTAACTTTATTTTTAGAAATATCGATGGATGAACGTTTTGGATGTTTTGAACATGCTAAATGTTTTAATATGCTTTAGGATGATGATTGTATGCTAAGTTAGATGGTTTCCGATAATAATCATGCTAGAAATGGAAACTTTCCATTTTAGGAAACTTTTGTACACAAACGTGACTTATTCGATTCGTATGATAATGTGCTATGTCTTAACATGATCACGTAGGACTTAACGAGCATGCTTGAACTTTAAAATGTTATGACTTGTGAAACTTGCCATAAATGAAAACTTACTATAAATAGTAAGTTGTCCATAGACACGGGTTGCGCATTTTGCACACGACGAGCAGTAACACGAACGCTACACGATTCACAACCGACACACGGTTCACCAACGGGTCGTTGACTTGACACGGTCAAGCACGATCAATGTGGACCAACATGAGCAAACACGGTCAATGTGGACCGACACGGACAAACATGAACAACCGTGGGTTGTTGAGCTCAAACATGAGCACTAGCACGAACACGGGCACGGTCGCTTACACATACTCATGTATGGTATACGATATAGGTAGCCGGTGACCGAAATGCTTTATACACGGAAGCTTACGCGTACTTCAGTTCTTGATCACTAAGGTGAGTTTATGGCCCCTCTTACTCTTTTCAAACATTTTAAATAGGGGGGAATACTAGTTGAATCGAGTCAAACAATTATGCTATTACAAACATTCTACTGTGTATGCTGGTTTATTAGACAAACTGTAGGATCAGATGTTCTCAATTGATAAATCAGTAGAGTATAGCAGCGGAAATCAACACAGAATTAGCATAAGTAAAGTAAGAACAATATCAATCAAACAGTAACGCAAGTTTGTTATAGAGAGAGAAGGTTTTCTGTAAAAGGAATAATTCTTTCAATTCATTAACTTCGTTGTTCTTACAAACATGTCAACTGCCTATATATATAGAACAGTGACGTCTGATGATGTCACATGATGTTGACATCTAACAGACAAAACAAAACAACTGAAATAAACTAAACTACTGAGAATGTCTTCAACATCTGAAGACAAACTCTACAAGTACTGAAGAACAAAACTACTGAAGACAAAATTACTAAAACATCTGATGAGTAAACTACTCATCAGACTTTTACAAATAATAAGGAAACTACTGAAGACTAACTACACACTACAACTCCTGATGACTTACACATCAGCTGTTGTATATATCTTCAGATCTTGTAACTTCTTCACATCAGCTTTTGTGTTCTTCTTCAGTTGTTGTAATGCTGTGAGACTTAGAGATTTTTCTGATCTGGCTTATTGGTTCTTTTAGTCCAACACAAACATTAAGTGTTGAACTCGTAACAAGTCCTCACAAAGTCTTACCGTTAATGTACGAACAACGTGGTAGGTTTGAATGGATCCTTTTGGGTGTGACTAACCCCATGGTACACAATTTTGACTGGAGGTCATAACCCGTGAAACTTTGACCTAACTTGCCATGTATACGAGACATAGCGGAGGCAATGACAAACAAGTCTAGTTCGGTAGTGACGCACTGACACTTGGAGCCTAGGGCTCGGTACTAACATTATAATAAACAACATGACACATGTTTTCTTATTATACGTATATATCAAAACCTGTGAACTCACCAACCTTTGTGTTGACACTTTCTTTTAAACTTGTATTCTCAGGTAACTGACAGGCATATGGATTCAGGAAACACACCTAAGGACTTGAGCTTAGGATTTGCATACATTTATGTCAAGTCGTTTTGATCAAACAATTATAATTTGTGTTATGTATTTCTAAACAATGTCGTGTCTAACAATCTAAATTCCGCTGCTTAATGATTACATTTCCGCTGCATGTTTGAACAATTATTATTCCGCTGCAAACTATTTTATTACTTTTATATCAAACAATGTATTTGAAAACGCATATAGAGTTGTTCTATATGACCATGAGTTGTGATTCTGGCCACGTCACACCCACGTGGACTAACACCACGAGTGGGAATTTGGGGGTGTGACATTACATCTTTACCAAGTGATACTATTTGAATTCTAATATCATTACATAAACCATTTTTTTTCCAATATTTTTACCAATATGACAAGAACTCCAACCTTGAGTACTAATTTAGGATTTGACAAACCATATATTTTAAGACCATTTAGTACATTAGGTAGGGTAAGCTTTCTTGTACTGGCTTATTCAGTTAAATAAATTGTTAAAATTTAAAGGCATTTTAAACACGTTTGGAAATAACCGTTACGAATGTAATTGTCATAAATTTGATTATCATTAGATTTAAATAAATAAATATTATTATATCTATGTAATATATTAAGCACATATATTTTTGGCAAAATAAATTCATTGAAAACAATTTATTATTTTAGGATAATTGTAAATACTTGATTAAATTTATGTATGGTAAATTAAATCAATCTTATAAGTTGACTAAAATTAACTTATAATAATGATAATGTTATGTTAAATTAAGTTGATGTATCAAATTAGTTACTGAAAAAGATGTATTATATTAAATAATTTATAAGACATACATTATGCATATCTATTGTAAATTAATATTTTATTTAAATACAAAAGATATTAAAAATATACTTTAAAAATGTAAATGATCAAGGAAATAAAGAGTTAAAATTGAAAGCATTTTAAAGATTTTTTTGAAATAATAGATATGAATGTAAGTGGCATAATATTGATTAGAAATATATTTAAATAAAAAAAATAAATTATACTATATTGTATGCTAAAATCATAAGTTACGGAAAAATAAATTATTGAAAATGTTTTATTGTTTAGTTAAATTTAAATGACGTGATTCAACATATATATGTTAAAATGAATCAATTACATAATTTGAATAAAATTAAAATATCATAATAATGGTAGTTTTATATCAAATAAAAATTGTTGGATCAAATTAATTAATGAAAATAGAAAATAAGGTAAAGCGAGAAATATAGTCCAAAACATGCTTAATAATTGCCCGTGTAACACATCCTTTTTATATCACAAAATGCATCATAAATTAATCAAATGAAAAACAAGCATCACCACTTGCATTTGATATGAAACAAACACACATAAATCCAAATCTTCTTTTTCTTAAATATCAAATGCTAAATTACATCAAAATCTTCCTTCAAACCTAAACACTGACACCAGCAGCTCCTTGGGGTTGTTTGTGTTCATATTTTTAATACAAAATGATAATATATAACAAAACCAATTCAAATTTTCAAGTGGTAAATTAGTAAATATATAAATTGTTGTAAAAATCATTTTACACGTGGGTCATTCATCTAAACTTGAATATTTTAATTTTGTTAATATGGGTTTGAGTGATTTTGACCTATTTAAAATTAAAGCTAAAACTTGAATGTTTTTACTACATGAAAATGATGGCAAGAGTCATGATTTAATACATGTAATCAAAGCATGTAAAATAAAGAGTCTTTATTCAATTAATAGATTAACATGAGAGTTACTAATTTAGAATTTGAATAAAACATGTAATGTAAATAGTGTTGTAACAGCCGAAGATTTAGCACATTTGATTGCGCATGAAATCCACGTTGATTTGACAATCGAAATTATTACAGGATGATAGTACGCAAGAAATGGTGAACGTGGGCGAAAACCGTGCGCGAAACGGAGTTACGGATTGTCCGGAATCGCGAAACGAAGAAAAATTTCAAAGTATGGAACTTCTGGACTCGTCGCGGTACGCGACGACGAGGTTGAGGGTTCTCAGCGGTACGCGATGGTTGAAAAATATCTAATTTCTCCGGATTTCTTCGCGGTACGGGAAGCTTTGTTTTGCTTCTTGTCGCGGTACGCGACGGGTGGAAACCGACTTTAAGTTGATAAAATCATCAGATTAACATTGCAGAAGTTATTTTTCTTCTTCCTCGAACTCAGACCTCCAAAATACGATCTGATCGAATTTTGATCATCAAAACCTTGATTTCAAGCCGTAGAAACATCATAAACGAGCTGGGAATGATTGTTACAACATTGGATCATCAGTTTTCGATCGAAAATTCATTTGAACATGTATTGATTCGATTTCTTCTACTAGATTGATAATGATTGATTGAATCTTGTTTTTGAACGTAATGATATAGTTAGGGTTGTTGATTATTG
Source organism: Mikania micrantha (assembly GCA_009363875.1). NCBI lineage: Eukaryota > Viridiplantae > Streptophyta > Magnoliopsida > Asterales > Asteraceae > Mikania > Mikania micrantha. The sequence goes on from CM018684.1 coordinate 67,252,258, forward strand.
CCTAGATAATGGCTAGGATTGATTATAAGCAAGAACTCGAACTGTTAACGGATAAATCCTTGTTTTGGGCCGTTGTAATGCCCGGTTTGCATGGAATCATAACAATGGTTATAATGATTCAAATCATTTGATTATGACAACGTAGGTGATTAGTTTGGTTAATCCTTGATATGCAAGGTTAAGTCCAAGTGTTTTAAACTAATCACAGTCAGTAACATACTCACTGGAACGAGTATTTGATGTTTATGATAACATGCAGATTAGTATGTTAAATATGGTTGTTAAACCTATTCTAATACTACATTGTGGTATTTCCTGACACCTGGGTAATCAATAACAAGGACTGATCATTTCTAAGCCATTAATCTGTCTAGGAACCTGTTTTAGCATTATAATCAACAACATTAACTATTTGGTTAATCAAAGATTATTCTGACTAATCAAGTGGGTCATCAACCTATTATTAGGAACCTGAATCAATATAGGTTCCTATATTATCATACCTTGTCTGATATGACATTAACATAAATAGATAAAAATCTAATACCGGTTTGATGACTATCAAGGCAATGTCTTTGACATTGGCTGTTCAGAAAGATTCAATTAGTAAGTTTAGCAACGCCTAAGACGAATTAATTAAATAAGAGAATACGCTTGTCTAAGTTGAGTAAGTAATGTAAAGTATGAATGTCAAATATGGGTATGAGTGGTTAGGATAAGTCATGTGTGTAAAGACACGGTTTAATTTAACCACCAGCCCTATTAGGTTTACGTAAGAATGCTTGAATTATGTATTAAAGTAATAATGTTATACATGTTATTAACAATTCCTAAAGCCGAGGCTAGTTGGGAATTTATTGTAAGTCAAGCTTTGGATTAAGGTGAGTTCTTTGTAGCCCTATTTTAAATGTTTTACCATTTTGGGCTGATATGCATGTTATAAAGATATTTTATGAAATGATTGTTTTATCTGATTACGGTCGGATAAAAGAATATGTATGTTATAAGATTATTGTATGAAGGTGATTGATTTACTGACTACGGTCAGATAAAAGAATATGTTAAAGTTATTGTATGAAAATGATTTTAACCTGATTAAGGTCAGGTAAAGAATGTTTTAAGTCTCAACTGTGGTTGAGAAGTAAATGATTTTAAGAGCCTCAACTGAGGAAAATGTTTTCAAGAAAAGAATGTTTTAAAGTAACGAATATTTTAAGTCTCAACTGCGGTTGAGAATAAAATGATTTTAAGAGTCTCAGCTGAGATGTAAAGAATGTTTTAAGTCTCAACGGTGGTTGAGAAATAAATGATTTTTTTATAAGACACTCGGCCGAGGTCGAGGTGGAAATGTGGTTTTGCCAGCTGCGGTTGGGCAGAACTTAAGCACTGCGTTGAAAGGAGCCGCTTCTGCTTGGCAGAACTTGAGCACTGCGGTGAAAGGAGCCGCTTCTGCTTATGATGGTTTAAATGATTTAAACCATGTTATGGTTATGAATGATGTATGTAAAGAAGTCTTGTACCGGTATGAGCCGTCAACTTCGGTTGATGGATTAAGAGTCCTGTGGAAACACGTGCCTGCCGACTGTGTGTCGCCAGTTGAGGAAATCTTATGCATGTGTAAGTTATCGACTTCGGGTTGATAGTTTAAGAGTCTTGTGCTGCACAAGCCTGTTGACTTCGGTCGGCAGTGAAAGGCTAATGTTTTATGTACAGTATGATTGATGTTATGATGAAATGTATGTTATGTTATATAAAGATGTAAATGAGTAAAGATTTTTATAGAAAAGTTAACTTAGAACTCACCAGCGAAAGCAGACTTGTTTTAGCATGCATGTCAGGTGAAACAAGTTATGATAAGGATATGATGGCTCGTGGCAGGACATGAGAACTACCTATTCAAGAGCTGGCATTCCTATTAAGAATAAATGTTATGTAGTGATTTCCGCTGCTATCGTATATAACTAGTGTACGGTTTAAGAGCTATGCTTTTGATGTTTAACCAACCGAGTGACTCCCGGGGAACGGGGCCTTTCAAGTGTTGATTCAATTTATTAATTAATATGAGAGTTACTAATCTAAATTTTTGAATAGACACTTGATTCACGACTTGACCCGAACCACGTAACACAGATGTGCACTATAACTACGCGCACAGCCAATCCACACAAATTAAAGTATCGATATTACATTCATCTTAGCTTCGTTAGTGAAAACCATAATTTTCGCAAAAATTTCCAACATTTTTTACTTCTAATATCATTAGATTTCCATTAAAAAAATAATCAAATAATAATAAAAACGTGGTTGTTCTTTTTTTTATTTTTCATTAAAATGAGCTTCTCGTATATAAATCAAATTATCTCATTACATGCCCTTGAGAATACCAGTTACAATTTCCATATAATAAACCAAAAAAGACTCGCAAGAAAAACAGCTACAATGGTGAGAATAATATATTAACGTCACTAGGTTAGTATCTCATTTATTACACGGATTAAATAAAAAAATATAATGAAAAATTATCAATGAATAATTAAAACATATAAGATGATTTTTAATATAAAATATGATTATAATCCCGTATGATTTAATATTTTAAGTATTAAAATAATAGTATTCGTTTTTAAACACTATTTTTTATACTTTGTTTTTCTTTAAACATTTTGTTTCAAATAATTGTTTTTCAAAATTTTATAATTTATAATAATTATTTTAATTAAAGAGTCTTTTTAATATTAATATATATTAATGTATAAAAAGTGTATTTAATATGAGAGATGAAGGAAATAAAGTATGAGATGCTCTAAAAACATGTTATGTGGGATTAAAAATGTAACACCCCGACCAGTGGCGGAATCATCGGAGCGTACACGAAGTGTAGATTGTTTAAAAGCACAGGGTGTTTATTGTAATAAATTCAAACCATAAATTCAAACTTGAAATTCCAGAATTCATTACATCAAAAAGGAAATAATAATTCAAACAACTAAATGTTAAACATAATAATAAAATTTAATCAACTCTCTTAGCATGCCTATGTAGCATTCCCACCTGAAACATGTTTAAATAAAAGGGTCAACTATAAAGTTGGTGAGCTTCACAGGTTTAAGCACACACATCAAAATAGTTGAATAAAATGTTGATAAATGTTGTAAATAATATGTGTAATCAAGCATTATGAACATACAATATTGAATTAGTAAATGAAGCAGATCAACTAATGTTAACAGAATAATGTTTGACCATGGTAAGCATCGCAATGCTTGAACTAGTAACTATCACTGCGGGCTTCCCCCGAAGGGTAAATCAATCACAGTGGAATGGCCGGTCAATAGATCTATCATAGTTACTAGGGGTGATCAATGCTAAATGTTAACTAAAGTTCAACATGTATAATGTCATAAACTTGTTTCACATAAATTGTTTAAAAGATTTGATAACATGTTTCACCCCAAATAATAGAAGCATAAAAAGGGGCTAAGAAGACTCACCTTGTGTGATGAGCTAGTCGTTGCAATTAAATGACAAATATGTAGTCCAAATAATATCCAACACGGTTTAGCTTAACCTATAATTCAATCGCACACAACTAATGTAACTATGACTTTGCATAAAATTTAATAATGTATTTGTGTTCCATATGTTTATAACCAAATCCATAAATATAATTTTATAAAAATCATTTCAAGTCGTTTTATTGTTTAAAATTAAAAATATTTATTAAGGTTGAAAAATACTATAATAATAATTATATTAATAATGATAATAGTGATAAAATTAATAATACTAATAATACTAATGTGAAAAATAATACTTGTAATAATAATAATAATAATAATAATAATAATAATAATAATAAGAATAATAGTAATAATGATATTTTTAATAACATCAATAATAATTGTAATAATAATAATATTTGTATTAATACTAATACTAATAATAATAATAATAATAATAATAATAATAATTTTGTTAACACTATGATCATAATAATAAAAATAATAATAGTCACAATAACAATAATACTATTAATAATATTAGCAATAATAATATTAATACCTTTGATAATGGTGATAATAATTAATAATAATATTAACTAAAATAATTATACTAATAATAATAATAACTATAGTACTTCTAGTAATAATAATAAGATGGTAATAATTATAATTTCAATAATAATAATAATAATAATAATAATAATAATAATAATAATAATAATATTTTGTTTTTTTTTAAAGAAATAAGTAAATAAATGAATAAATAATACATAAACTAAATATAACCTTTTATGTATCTAATTAAAAGAAATAAATAAATAATTAAATGAATGAATTAAATAAATAAACTGAATAATATATATTTTCTTTATTAAATTAATAGTTTTTAAGTTTATAAAAATTTAGGTGAAATCAGATTTTAAAAATAATGAGTAAATAAAAAGTTATAAAAAAAAATGGTCCAAACCCGCCGTAGCCGGGTCTTGAACCCGTGACCATCTTATACAAACCACCAAGCTTTAACCGGTTAGTCTAGGCCTCGGCCGCGTTATTGTCTTTGTTTTAAATTGTTTTAACCTCTGATTCATTTTCTTCCCCATATCTGATTAAACAAAACAAGCCCTAGATCCAATCTCATTCAAATTCAATCGATCTAGACATCGTTTGTAATCAGAACCATAGGGCTTTTGTTAAGGATATAAAAACGAGTTGAATGATGTATAGATTTCTTACTTTTTGTGGCCGAGTCGTAGGATTTGATCGAGAGAACCGAGAGCGACGAGGAACGAGTTGCAGGTCTTGATTAGCGATCCTAAGGAGCTTCTGGATGGCTTCTGAGTACGCAGACTTGTTCGCAGGTGTAGAAGGAACGAGTGGGATGATTTAATTTGATTTCTATACTCGTTTATATAGATTCTAGCATACACGATCGGTCCCGGTTAATTAGGAACGAATTCGTTTTGATTTTTGACTTATTCGACGATTTGGTTGATGTTAACGATCCCACGATGTTCGGTTGTTGATAAAAGTTCAAACTTTATCGATTTTTACTCCCGGAATCGCGTTGTGAGTTGAATGGGTCGAAATGGGTCGAAATGGGTATCCATAAGATGAAATGGGTGAAGAGGATAGATAGTTTGAGGATATGGCAGAAATAGCCCTTCCTTGTTTCTTTTTTTTTTTAACTTCTCAGCTTTGACAATTTTGGCCCCTACATGTTCTTAAAACCTTTTATAAAATTTTTATTAAATTTATAAACTTTATAAAATCACCACATTTTTCTAAATTAAATATTTATACCTTTTAATAATAATACTAGTATTAATTTTTATTGTTGTAAATATATATTTATAAAACTTTTCTTTTATAAATCTTAAATACTTGAGATTTTTTTTTTATTTATATAATTGTTATTATTGATATTATTTGTAATATCATTATTAATTTCCATAATAAAATCTTAATAAGATAGATAAAAATTTCTCATTTAAAATCTTGAAATTACATAAATTCGAAATGTTACAGTCTCCCCTACTTTTAGGAATTTCGTCCCGAAATTAAGAAGAAACTATAGAAAACAAATGTGGGTACTTCAACTTCATTTGGTCTTCGCGTTCCCAAGTGAACTCGTGACCATGTTTCGATTCCCAATGAACTTTAACAATCGGAATTCGGCTTCGCTTGAGTTGTTTGACATGACGATCCATGATTTCTACCGGTTTCTCAATAATGTTCATCGACTTGTCAATGCGAACGTCATCGAGAGGTACGTGTAAAGTATCATCGGCCAAACACTTCTTTAAATTAGACACGTGAAAGGTTGGATGAATGTTGCTAAGCTCTTGTGGTAGATCGAGCTTGTAGGCTACCTTCCCAATTCTTTCAAGAACCTTAAAAGGACCCACATAGCGAGGAGCAAGCTTTCCCTTTTTACCAAATCGTATAACTCATTTCCAAGGTGAAACCTTAAGAAGTACCATATCACCGACTTGGAATTCCAAAGGTTTACGACGTTTATCGGCATAACTCTTTTGTCGACTTCGAGCAGCTAACAAGTTTTCGCGAATAAGATGAATCTTGTCGGTCGTTTCTTGAATCAGTTCGGGACCGATGATTTGACTTTCACTAATCTCGTTCCAAGCAATAGGCGACCGGCATTTACGGCCATAGAGAGCTTCGAAAGGCGCCATGCCGATACTCGCATGATAACTGTTGTTATACGAGAACTCGACAAGCGGCAGATGATTATCCCAATTGCCACCAAAATCGATGGCACAAGCTCTAAGCATGTCTTCGAGAGTTTGAATCGTTCGCTCGGTTTGACCATCAGTTTGAGGATGATAAGCCGTGCTAAGATCCAATCGAGTACCAAATGATTCATGTAGAGATTCCCAAAAACGAGCATCACGATCAGATATGATGCTAAGAGGTACACCATGTCGGCTTACGATCTCATCAACATAGATACGAGCTAACTTTCGCACGGGAAAATTCTCGCGAATCGGTAAGAAATGAGCTGATTTAGTCAAACGGTCAATGATCACCCATATACTATCATGACCACTAGAAGTTCTTACAAAAAACCTTTATTTATTAGTATAGGTAGATTATATATGTTAACATTTGAAATTATGTCCTGCAAATCTAGCCTACTGGTTAGGGCTTTACCTTGTGACCGAGAGGTCATGGGTTCGAGTCCTGCCAGAGGCAATTTAAAGGACATCCAGGTGAGGGAAGGAATCTTGAGCTTAATCTCGGGTTCTGGACCAATGGGGGGCAAGGGTTTACCTATTCCACGGGGTTCCCGCGCATCTGGTGTGGCCGCGTCTTACCTCTGCCCGGTGGGCCCTGTTAAGACAACATACGTGGTATGTAGGATCGTCGCCGTTCAAAAAAAAAACATTTGAAATTATATTTTATTCAACTTGTATAATACACAATTATTTTAAAGACGTTTTTTTATTACTATGTATATAACATTTCTATTATTCAATCTATATAACACACAAAATTTTAAAATAGTATAATATATAGACATAACAATTCTTATGATCTTGTATTCTACCAGTATTGATACAAATTCTTTATAAAAAAATAATATGAACTATTATGGTGGTGATAATGATAATTATTCTTTACAAAATGGTATATGTTTAAATTCTTAATAATTTAAAATTAGATGGTATTTAAGGGTAAAAAATATTGTAAAAAAAGGCCATAAAAATATGATATAAGTTAGAATGACTCGAAAACAATGCTAAAACCTAAAACAAGCACAATTTTAGTATTACATACAAGCTAACTGATAAACCTTGAAGGAAACAAGCCTCCAAAAGTTAATCAAACTTGATGTTCACTTGGGTTTCGTGTTTCATAATTGTTCTGAATTATTTTATACGTGGCTCAAGTAGAATTTATTTTCATCAAAGTGCATCTGTCCTAATGGTATTAAAATGTGTTAAGAATGTCCTTCATAAAATAGGTTGAAGGTTCTAGACTATTTCATGTGCATGAAATCAATAATCAATAATGGAAAAAATTTGTTGTTCAAAAAAATTGTACAATTTATTTTCGACTTATAGACTATTTCATTGCATGAAATCAATAATAGGATAAAAAATAAAATTATAACTATTTTTTTAAGTTAAAAAGTTTTGTATTAGGTAGATGGGCAGTATCAATTAAGTTTTTAATTTAAGTGTTGCATATAATTTTTCGTATTATTCAAATTTGCAGTTTAAAAATAAATGAATTACCGGCTAGTAACAAGTATTATTAAAAAATGTGGTTAGAGTAGCATGCACTCTTCCAACTTTTCAGCTTTGCTTTCACGTTTCATCACATGAAACTACGACTTTAATATTCAATATTCATTAATTCATCTTTTTGTCATTGCAAGATTTGACTTTTTTATATTAAATTGACATGAAGAAAATTTAACTTTAAATATTTAAACTATGATATATCGTTTAATAATAATTCGCACTAGTAATTTAACTAATAAAAATCTTATTTTTCCTTTTCGTTTTTAAGGACAATTTTAGAAGCATAATCATCAAATTACTCGATTTCACACATAATGAAAAAAGAAAAACATATATATAAATGAAATTAGTGTGAAAAGACAAAAATCTTGATGAGTAATTGATAATGAAAGTGGGGTTGCTCTTAGCAAAATTTAAGAATGTTATGACTTATGAGTCAAACTAATTGTATGAATTATTATTAACTAGAGAGTAATTTTTTTTTTTAAACGGCGAAGATCTCAATTATCGTGTGAACCCATTGTTTCTAGACCATGTCACCAAAGTCTAGTTACCTGAACCTCTCATGAACCACCACAGCTACCCCAGAAGGAAACCTCACAGGAAAACCCCCTGGCCACCCACACATCCCTTTTTTTGCTGCGGGAGGGTTTCGAACCCGAGACCTCCTATTTAGAAGAATCTCGGGGTACCACTGAGGCACTGCTCGTTGGTTAATTAATAAGAGAGTAATAGTTTAAATTGTTATAATTAAATTTGCATAAATTAATTGATTTTCATTTTAGTTTAAATCAACCCAAAATGAAACTTTTGACACATATTCGATAGCAAAGCCATTATACTTATTTAATGAAGAATTAAAGTGCGAATTAATAAACTATGAAGAGTTTTTAAAAGCATTGATGAATAAACTTTCGTACTATATATTAAGTATATATTTACAAACGTAACCTCATGCGAAACCAACCATTATGGCCTAAATTGTAGCTTGTTAATCAACATAATACACCTCTCAACAACGTGTAATGATATGAAGCTTGTAAACACAAAAATATAAGTATTGTGAAAACATAATTAATTTTTTTTTTATTGGCTTAATCAAAGAGGACTTGAATCTATGTATGAGTCATTTTTTCGCCTAGAAAATGGAAGTCGACCTTCACATTTTTGGTAGGTATATGCAAGAATATATGAACTTACATATATGTTGTTTTAGGAATATCACATCATATTAATGTGAGAACAAAGATTGTAGAACTTTACCAATGTCAAAGTGTTAGTAAAAAATAAGAGTAAAACTTAGTTTTTTACTTGTTTTTGGATTGGAAGAAGATCCCTATAAACCCTAAAAATCGCGTTTTTATACGTCCAAATCCGATGTTACCATAAGCTATGGTATGGCCGTAAGCTACGGTCAACACCTTTTTTAAGATGTATTGTAAGCTATGGTCAGGCTGTAAGTTATGGTTATATAGTTGGTCGTAAGCTACAGTCAGGCCAATTAGGTTTTCTTGTTTTCTTCGTAACTTTCTCATTTCAGGTTCGTTTCTCGACCCATAATAACACAAACCATAGTCTTTCGATTTTCTATCATTTAATCTCCATTTCCCTTCACTTTCAATCATTTTGCGCTTCCATAGACACTTCAAATTCTTGCATTTAACCTGCAAACATGTTGCATAGTTATCTAATTTCAACCATTTAAGCACATGAATTTATATAAAATTGACATTAAGCACATGTGATCACCATTCCAAACCCAATATAAGAACTCACAAAGTATAAACTTGAGCCAAGTAGAGTTGAAAGAGCATTATATTTGGATATGTAAAATATTTAGAAACCTCAATTGAAAACTCTACAACACTATTCTTGAACGTTCTGGGGTTGGGCCTTCTTTTCGTGCTAGTGTCATATGTGAAAATAATGGAAAAATCAGATTCAGTTGTTAGATGTCCCTGTCGGGTATAACATTGACTATGAATTTGATTAATAACACATGGTTTCATAAGGGCACACAACTTTTCCCATCTAAATCAAGGAGATTCTACATTGAAGAAGATTTGGCTTAACGTCTTCTATTCGACCGTAAGCTATATTTTAAAGCTTGTCGATTCTGTAGAACATAAAGCATCTAGCTACACAAACAATGGATATGGAGAAGAAGTTTCTAACATAAAGGTCAACCAATAATGTCTATCTAAGATCCTGAAATATATATTTTACCCTCCTTCACAAATATGTAGTACTTGTTACTTTGTTAGATTGATTTGTTGATAGAAAAAGGATAAGGTTTCAAAGTTATAGAATATTAAAACAAAAGAAGCCCAGTGTGATTTCGGAGTACAAATGAAGTGTTTTCTATTGCTTGTGTTTGAAAATAGCTAGTATATTTGATGAACCAAATTATAGCGGATTTGGTTATCGACAACACAAACAATGTATAAATGATAATCTCATTCACTAACCAGAAGCATTACAGACACCAACCCTTTTGGGGGACACAAGATCATACAAGGAATTGCAAGGGGAAACTCTTTACAAAGTATTACAAACAAATAGCGGGACACGAGACTAAATCTAAGAGAGTTATGATCCTCCTTTCGGGCGTAAGGACCTTCTCCTCTTCTCTGGAAACGGATCCTCTCTTTAACGTGTATTTGATAAGTGGTTAATGAGTATTGAATGCCCCCCTTTGATGCTCTTGTCCTCCTTATTTATAGCTGCATTCTGTGGTCTTTCCCCCTGGGTCTTTCTGAATGTCTCTTGGACTATTGTCCACCGGGTAAGGACCTTTCGTCAGTTCATCAGTCAGAATGACTGATGTGTGGCTGGCCTTCCCTTCATTAACTGGGAGCCATGCCTTTTCATATGGCCTTCATTTAATGCTCTGCTGGTTCATGATTATGTGCTTTTAATACAACCATACTTCATTTATTAGGGTGGCAGCCCCATGTGCTGTCATCAAGTCCCCCCAGTTCAGGTGGTGCCACTCTTCAGGGGTCACTTCCTGAACTCATAAGGTCCATGCGGGGTTTTGCTAGTCTTTTTCCTTAAACCGTCTTTTTTCGTTCTTCATCATGTTATTCCCATTTGTGAATAATGGAATAAGCCTTTTGTGTGGCATTGATATGCCTTTGATCACTCTAAGGTTTTATGCATATGACATTTATATTTCTTTGTGTACGTAGTTCAGACTATGTTATGCTAGAGTCATTCATTCCATTGTTCGTGAAGTGTCTTTTCCTTTAGCGTCTTGAACAACCTCATTTAATGTTAAAAGATGTATGGTCTTCAGGACCTCATATTTCCACTTTTGTTCCAATATTATGTAAGTGGCATGATGATTCACACCCCCTATGGTGTTAATCCATATAGTCGCCAAGATTTGACGGTTTTTCGAATCCTGTGAGAATAACATATAATGAGTTTGCTCATTCGACCATGATTATCTTACTTGAATGATTCCATCATCAACTCCCTTCATGCTTGTTATGAGGGTGTGTTTGCTATGGCTGATAAAAGGGGCTTCGATACATCAAGCAATATTTTATATGTATTTGAATCTCGTGGTCACAATGCAATCTTGTAGATATATGATTCTTGGGGTTGTTTGTCCATCAATTATCACCATGGAATTCATCTAGTTTGTGAAGATATCTTGGTTTCTCCAACATGTAGAACATAGGCATCCAGTCACAGTTTAGAACCGTCGTCCCAATAAAGCAATAAATAGTCTCTTGAACTGAACCCTTGGGTTTACTATGAGAGGTATATGTTGAACTTTTCTGTTTAGCGAAGTCCTTTAGTTCGATTTAGCCTCCTGACAAAGCTTGTTTCTTTAAAAGTTGGTCGCTTTCAACTTGAATAATATTCGCAGCAACATGTGTTGTTACTCTTGGTAAATGATAAATCTTGCGAGTGCGATGAGTGTTGGTAGGTATGTGTTGTCCTCGATAAACATGATGAAGCGATTAACAACCCATACTCTTGCAACGTTTTCCTGATTTGTGGAAACGTTTCGAATTTGTTGCCACTTATTTGGTTAGCCTCAAAATACAATCGTGCCAAAAGGACATCATCCTCTTATCATGGTGCTACACCGTGTCAGCCCCCCAGTTTAATGTTGCTAACATGTCTTAGCAATATTGAACTTGTCAAGGGTAAGGAACATCTGATTATGATTTTGATCACGCTTCATTGTATCCCATAAGTAAGACTTGGAATTTTTAATTTGTTCGTCCTCATTCATTAAATGGCTCGCTGACCAATTTGTTTTTGCACAATGTTTGTCTTGGTGCCCGGTTGATCCTTCGTAAGAGTAAGTATTCATGAACATAATACTTAAGCTCCATGATGTCTTCTTTGAGAAAATCATTCGAATGGTAACAAGTTGTTATGTTGTAAATAGGAACTTGATGATTATTAGAACGTCCTTTAGCCCGACCATCCTGACAATCGTCTCCTTATTTGATGAAAAAATTTACTAAAGCCCATGAATGGATTCCATTCCCATTTGATGTGAAGATACATATAGAGAGGTGATTGTGTGCCATGTAGAAGCCTATTTAGTCGACGCCTATAAACAAGATTTATAAATGCGACAGCCTTTGTAAGTGTTTTCTTGCTCAAATAGCATAATCACACGTACCAAACCATATGTAGGGAACTCATCTTTTGTATCTGGGCAACTTTGTATCATGGCATGTATGAATGGATTTATCTTTTTTGGGAGAAGGTATTGGTTTTTAAACTCTTGAATAAAGCTCTTGGAAGATCGTGCATTGGACTTCCTGGAGTTCATGTGTGAGGTTGTAGCATGTTTGAAAAGAAATTTTTAGGTTCGAGCCTTTTTGGTGTGGATTTGAGCCTCCTTTAAAAGGCATACCTCTTCTTATAGAGTATTCAATAGGAAAACGAGGATTTCATTGGTATACCAATGTCTTCTTTAGAAGAGATGACAAATATGGAAGATGCCAAAAGAAGATTTTATGACTTCTTGAAAGTTCCTTAGCCCGACTAAATATTTCATCCTTTAGTGGCAAAGTTAATCTTTATATGTTAAAATTTTTGAGTAAGCTAGAACTCTTGAATTAGGATTTATAGATGATGTGTATGGAACTCGCAAATACCATGGATAGAGTCGTACACTAGTCTTAAGTTTAAGCTCTTACATAATGTTTTTCAGTCTCTTGTAAGAAGCTTTGATCTTTTTGTATGGGATTAAGACTTCTTCTGTGATAATTACTTATATTTGAGTTTTCCCTGACTAGTTTGCCATTTTCTTATAGAATATGAAGTAGGAAAACATAGACCTCTTATCTTCTTTAAGAGAAGTAATAAGTATGAAGGTCCATACACTCTTTATTCAAGGAGAAAAATATGAAATTGTGTAAGGTTCATCATCGTACGTATAGAGGAAATCCTGAAAGCCTATGTAAGGTCCTTCTCCTCTGATATATATATATATATATATATATATATATATATATATATATTTTGTTTTTTTATGTTTAAGGTTTGACCAAAGGATTTTCCTTATTTTGTTGTCACCGGGTGGTCCTTACAAGGTTTTCCACCCATTCACCCTATTTTTGGGTGTTTTAAATTTTCACCAATGGATTTTCCTTATTTTGGTGTTATTTGGGTGGCCCTTATAAGGCTTTCCACCGCTTTCACCCTATTTTTGGGTGTTTAAAATTTTCACCAATGGATTTTCCTTATTTTGGTGTTATTGGGTGGCCCTTACAAGGCTTTCCACCGCTTTCACCCTATTTTTGGGTGTTTAAAATTTTCACCAATGGATTTTCCTTATTTTGGTGTTATTGGGTGGCCCTTACAAGGCTTTCCACCGCTTTCACCCTATTTTTGGGTGTTGCTTTCTTTTTATATAAAGTCTTTAAGTTCTTAACTTTTCTTATGACTTTTAAAGCGCCTACATGAGACATTGCTTTCCTCTTGAGAAAGTCTTATGTTTTTTACTTCTCAAGAGAATATTTCATTCATATATAAGGATTCATATATTCGTATGTAGGGGTTTCTGACCGGTGTTGATGCGACATGCCATGATCGCCAATTTAGAGTTGTTAATATGTCTATTAGGAGCATTGAACTTATAACATCAAACTAAATTGATGAATGTTGTATATATGCATGTATGCTCTTTCGTATTAGTATTTGTTTTGTTTATATTTTGAATACAAATATTCATTTGAAACATGAAATAAATCTTTAAATAGAGTTAACATGACAACATATTATTGTCAATTACTTTTTTTATTCCAAAGTATTAGTTGTAGCATTTAGCTTAAAATAGATTTATATAAATCTTTTGAGTATAATGACCGGATGGGCCCTGCCCTCTTCGGTTGTTTTGTAGTTAGAAGAAGGGAATACAACTGCTTATTTGAACAATGCTCTTGCAACCATTATAATAGTGTGTGCTACTATTTTTTTTGAAGCGTGATATTTATGAGAAAAAGTATCATGAATTAGATATTTACACATGAATATTAGACTCTTCAGTCCTTGTAAAGGTAAATGACTTGAACAAAAATCATAACTGTTGGCGTAAGGTCCCTGTAAGGGTAAGGGACTACATTCGGTCCCCGTAAGGGTAAGGGACTACATTCGATCACGTGAGGGTAAGGGACTGCATTCGGTCCCCGTAAGGGTAAGGAACTAAATTCGGTCCTCATAAGAGTAAGAAACTACATCATGTCCATGTAATGTCCTTATAAGGGTAAGGGACTAAATTCAGTCTTCGTATGTGTAAGAGGCTACATTTAATCCTTGTAAGGATAAGGGACTACATTCAGTCCTTGTAAGGAGGAAGGACTACATTCAGTCCCTGTAAGGAGAAATTATTACATTCAGCCCTCATAAGGAGGAAGGGCTGCATTCAACCTCCGTAAGGAGGAAGGGCTACACTCAGCCTCCGTAAGGAGGAAGGATTACATTTAATCTAAGTAAGGATAAGGGGCTACATTTAGTCCCCGTAAGGATGAAGGACTACATGCAGTCCCCGTAAGGGGCTTGAAATGTCCTTACTTCTGCAAGGAGCTCGAAAAGGTTCATGTATACTATTTTAACTTGTAGTCCAATTTATTTAAAGAGTACTTGTTACAGCGGAGCAACACATGGTATAAAAAGTAGTAATGGATTTGATGTTCACTTTAATAAAGTGCTACCGTAAAAGGTGTACTTTAAAGAAGTACTTTTTACTGTTGTAATTTCATTTCTTTTGTCTTCTTCTACATTTTCTTTTCTTTTTCCTTTTACCCGATCGTACTTATATAAGTATTTTTTTTACCTTTTACTATATTTTCTTTATTTTTTTCATATATAGAAATATGTGCACCTAGGATGGTGTCTAAAATATTTTTAACTATGTTTCTTTTTTATTATCTAAAGTACTTTTCTTTCTTTTTTTTTTATAGTGATAGGTCACTTCATAATTTTTTATTATGAAGCTTTCTTTCATTGCAAGATGGTTCAATTAATAATATATTTTTTTATTTATTTATTGATCATAAGATAAAGCAAAAACCACTGAAAAAATATATTAAGTTGGTTTAGTGGTTAGAACCTGACGTAAGGAGCTTGAGATTAGTTAGAGTTCTTGAAGAAAAGGCTTTGTAGCTGTAAGGACCTCGCGAACTCGTCAAAATACTGACAAATCTTCTTGTAAAGGCCTTGCGTAGGACCAAAATTTCTTAATAAAAGACTTCATGGTCTGTAAGGACGTTAAGAAGGCCTTAAAATACAACTTGTTTGCCTTGAATCTTTAAAGAGGGGCATATATATGCTACGTATCTGCATTCGAGAGCACATATATGTCTATAAAATCTTCATCTTCATGCACCGACCGCTAACACTCGCTTGGACCTTCAGTCCATGACACAGACCGTCGGTTAATGGTCTTGACACATGGTCGGATGTGGAAAAACTCTTCATCTGAACCTTCAGTCATTTCGAGTTAAGAAACTAGGGTGCTCCCAGTCGGGAACGATCCCTTTTTATCTGAGCCTTTAATGATCAAACTTTGGGGTGTAGAACGAACATTATCATCAGCCATGTCGTGTAATCGTGCGTGTCAACTGGTGACCCGAAAGCGGGTCCCACGGATGGCGCCAAATGATGAACCAAATTATAGCGGATTTGGTTATCGACAACACAAACAATGTATAAATGATAATCTCATTCACTAACCAGAAGCATTACAGACACCAACCCTTTTGGGGGACACAAGATCATACAAGGAATTGCAAGGGGAAACTCTTTACAAAGTATTACAAACAAATAGCGGGACACGAGACTAAATCTAAGAGAGTTATGATCCTCCTTTCGGGCGTAAGGACCTTCTCCTCTTCTCTAGAAACGGATCCTCTCTTTAACGTGTATTTGATAAGTGGTTAACGAGTATTGAATGCCCCCCTTTGATGCTCTTGTCCTCCTTATTTATAGCTGCATTCCGTGGTCTTTCCCCCTGGGTCTTTCTGAATGTCTCTTGGACTATTGTCCACCGGGTAAGGACCTTTCGTCAGTTCGTCAGTCAGAATGACTGATGTGTGGCTGGCCTTCCCTTCATTAACTAGGAGCCATGCCTTTTCATATGGCCTTCATTTAATGCTCTGCTGGTTCATGATTATGTGCTTTTAATACAACCATACTTCATTTATTAGGGTGGCAGCCCCATGTGCTGTCATCAATATTTATTATTTTTTTTAACCTATGCTTTATATCATACATTTATACGCGTTATAAATGTAGTTTGTTAAACTTTAAAATGTGTTGAATTTAAGTAAAAGAAGTTAACTTCTAATTTATGATGCATCAAAACAAATAGTGTTTTCATATTGGTAGTCTGGTAGACGGTGTAAAATTCAAGAAACGGTTGGTCATTATGCCACTTAGCATTTTTTTGGTAAAAGGTTTATAAAGAATTAACCGAGTTTTGTTTATTGAACTCCTTTGTGGATGTTTAATTTCACAGAAATGTGGCTGTCTAAACTACGCCCAAAAGTGATCTCAGTTGTGTGATTTATTCGAAGAGGTCTCTCGAAAGGGTGGTTTACCATTTTTTTTACCTATTATTCTATATATTAAAAGAGGTGGGGGGAATAGTGATTGTGGGCCCCACGTTTTTTTTTTCTCTTACACACACTCCCACATATTATATATATACACCCACTCTCACATATTATATATATACTGGTATATTATTAAAAGAGATAAGGGGAATAGTAAAATGGGTCACTTAAACTTTATCTGTACCATTGATTTGGAATTCTGAAAATAAAAATGTGGTGCGCATTGAATATGAATAAAAAATTGGTTTTGAGTAAACAAATCAGTTTTAATGTGGGTTAATGTGAACCACGTATTTATTTTCAAGATTCGAAAACGACGACCCAAATAGGGTTTAGGGGTTTTTTCTCTATGATTAGTGAAAAAATGTGGTCATTTCTACGGTTTTGGTGGTGTTCGAAAAAAGTAATTGTTATTTGTTTGTTTTCATAGAAAATCGATGTGTGCTTAGGGATTTGGGGTTTTTTTAATTCAACCAATTGGTTGCAGATGAGAAGGATATTGCCAGTTTTTTTTAATTATTTTCGTAACATATTTGTATGGATTTTGTATGATTTTATGTTTTTAGAAGAAATTTGTATAGAGTTCATGATAATAGATTTGATTTTGCTATGTAACTTATGTTTCTGCAAATGACATATAATACCCGTTGTCATGAGTGTACTGTGATGACCCGCCGCACGCGCGGCGGGTATAAACCTAGTTGCTTCAATGTTTGCATGAAATAAACAGCTCAGCGGCTGGGCCGCCAGCATAGCAAAAGCTAAATTACTAGCATATATAATATGAGGGCGGCCCATATATCTCTACAATGTACAAATATGAATGTCGGCCCATATCTCTCTTCCATGCACCAAACTACGAAGTACAAAACCACAAATATGCGTAAACTAGTCACGGGCAAAATAAGAAACAAAACAAAAAGAAAAAAACAAAAACAAAACAAAAAAAGAAGGGTTTTATATGAAATGAGAACCGGTTTCTAACCAGTAAACAGAGAAAGTGATTGCTATCTTTTTATAACGAATGGTTCCTACCATTAGTGGTGTACAAACCGGTTTTTTGCCAAATCGGTTCAGGTTTGGAATCGGTTTGGTTTGGTGAATAATGGTCCTAAACCGGTTTGGGGTGAAACTGGTTCGGTTTGAAAACCGGTTTGAGAGAGGGAGATGCCAAACCTATAGGAACCGGTTCAGATGGGTTGAAACTGGTTTGGAGGGGTTTGAAACCGGTTCAGATCGGTTTAAGAACCTGTTTTGACGGTAAAATCTCAAACATGTGCCAAACCGGCGGTTCGGACCGGTTTTGATGGAACTGGTTTGAGATCAACCAAATACCGGTTTTTTTGTTCACCTCTACCTACCCTGCTTCAAATTTTTGTTTTGAAATATTGGTTCCTAACCTGTTCCTAGCCAGGGCACCCACATTTTCGAGATCTAGTTGTTGTGCAACTAATTTTTGACCATTAAGATCATATTTTTGGGGCTGTTAACCTCCTAACTTAGTATAAATAGATATTTAATAAATTGGTTGAGTTTACTTGAAAATGCAAAAACAAACGCAAAAAACCCTCAGTTATTTTAATCTCTTGATCTCTTCTAGAGCTCTACACATTTAACTTTCTAGTTTATGTTTTCCAATCTCCTCCTATAACAATAGCTCACTTATAATCATTTGTTGGTTAAGATTCCAAAACTAAATCAACCTTGTTCGTGTTCTAGCATTTAACAGAAACAAGAAATATTAGGTCATTAATGAGATTTGGTTGTGATGTGATGATTCGAAATTAAGTTTAAAAATCATATTAATAAACCATTTTGCAAGTGTGACATCTATCCACAAATCAAGGTCCCGTTCGATTGTCTATAATTTCGAATACACAGAATGTTTACCGGTTATGACAAATGTAAACTATGAAACTATTAAAATTAATATTACAAAACAAAACCTAGCTATGTTATAGTTAAAATTTGTTGAGGTTATTAACAAAAACTAAGCTGACAAACAAATAAAATAGTTAAACTTAAACATGACAAAATAAACACGTTAGTAAGTTAAGTCTTATTAAATGAATGTAATTAAAATTAACGGTCAAATGCGTCTGATGAGAACTTGTAACTATGACATGGAACTTTTATCAATTACCTAAAATTGAACGTGAAAGCTTAAATTTAATAATTTTTTTCTTATATTGAGCTTCCTAAGCCTCACAAAATGTACCAGTTGGGTTGGGTTGGGTAACGGGTCAGAGCGGGTCCGGGTCAGAATGAATTTTATGCAAATTAGTTTGGGTCTAAATATGTCGTTTTTAAAAATTTCAATTTTCTTCAAGTCAAATTAAGTTATAACTAAACAAATAATCTATTTAAATAATTTTCAGCATTTTTTTCATCAAACATATTATAAATAATTATTATCAATTTGAATCCGTTTTATTTACATAGTTTTTAAGTTACATATCTTAACCCGCATTGTATTAAGAAGTTACCATCTCAACCTATTTGATGCTACTCATTTCTACCAAAAATACAATACTTCTTCACATAAATCAATCCATTTGTCTTGCTTTAAGTTAAGGTTGCCGGATGTAGAGCTTACAATCATGATTTGTAATGAATTTGATGTTTACAGTTAAATTTCGTTAAATGTTCTATTAAATTACATTTTTACATAAATTATTTAACAGATAAAAATAGAAAGAAAAAAAACTAATTAACTCTTCTTACTTGAGCTGGTCCACCAGTGCCATCACCTAACCATAACTATCACCCATCCACCAAACCATCAAATTTGGCAACAAACACAAGAAGACTCATCATGCTCTTTAACCATTAATCAAATCAATCCAATATATCCCTAAAAACTCAAATCCAAAGCCCCAAAAATTCATATCAATTCATGTGATTTATTAAACAAAATGAAATATACAGCATACCCTGACTCGCAATGATAACACCAGTGACAACATGAATGGGAGTGATACAAATATGCAAACCTTATTTCTTTAGAGTATTTAGATATATAAACACGACGTTGAAATACATACGCAAACGACTAATTGTCAATTGAATGACGACAATTGTGGTTGGCGATAGTGCAAAGAGAGTTGAAGATGTTGTAGAGATGGTGATGACATGACAAAGATGGTGTAAAAGCTAATGGTGATGAGATGTTAGAAATGTGGAAACAATGACGTGTAAAATTTGTAAAAGTTATGTTAAAAGACACTAAACAATTTGTTGGATGGTTGACAAACCTTAGATTTGACAATCAAAACTAGGGAAAAGAAAAACAAGCCAACAAGTCTTTGTATCGAGGTGATTTGATGGAAAAGAATGGAAATGATATAAAAGGTTAGACATGAAATGATAAAATACAACACGATAAGATACGAAGAAGACATGTGCTAGACTTGAACTGTCATTTCATTTTTTATCAAACACGAACATGTGCAGAAACAAGTTAAACAATAAGACATTTTAAAAATCACATATTCACTTATTTAAAAAAAATCATAAAACATAAACAAGATTAAATCCATAGTTGTTTAACATGTTAATAGGTTAAGAAATTTTAACATGTTTAAATGTGATTTTTATCGTGTTTTAAATGTGTCAAACTTTTTTACGAAACAAAACTTGTTAAGCCAAAAAACGAAACTTGTTAACTTTATGTCGTTTCATGCTAATAGATCTGTGTCAGAACATGTTAGTCCTAGTAAACTATTTGAGAGTTTTAAATATTCTTTCTTAATCAATAAATTTATTGGGGTTAAGATTTTGAATTTTATGATGCCATTCACTTTTAAGCCATTAAAATTTACGTATAAAACATCAAAACATATGGGGCCTTTTGACCCGTTTTTTAAATGTAGGTAATCATAATAAGATGGACTTGGGGGATAAGAGTTGGTGGAAGACATTGGTGTCTAAATTGACTTAGGGGCCGGTTGGCTGAGTCTGAATCATTAAGTGCTGAATGGTTAAAACATGTCAATGATTAAGAGAGTCTGAATGATTAAGTGTTGAGCCAGTTAAGTGTGTTTGGTTCTAACATCTGAATAAAAATAAAAATCCCAAATTTCTTTAAAAAAACCCTAGCCTACCCGTCCCCATCTTTCCATCTTCATCGAGTAGGTGAAGCACCACCGTTAGCACCACCGTGATTATAAAGCCATCTAGCCTCGATCTTGACAGACGGAAGCGATTTGCACGGTGCAAACCACGTTGCAGTCATACGAATTCTAGCTTCCCTTTTGTAAGTGATTAATCAAAAATTAGTGCTAAGTAGACAGTGCTCTCCAAATCTGTGTTGATGTGACCCACAGAGCTTGGTGGTGTTCTTGGATTAAGCGCTGAGTTGTACAAAGTTGGAGTTGTAGATAACGACGATCTGTGTTTGGTGCCAAGTTCGATGGTGCGACGGGGAGAGTGGGACAAGGGAAGCCAACCTCTTATTTTTTTATTTAGACCTCTATTCAGACATTTTACCCCATTCAAATGTGTTTTTTTGTACCAAACAAACGGTTTGATTCAGATTCATTCAGACCCATTCAGATGCTACCAAACAACCCCTTATGTTCAAATCTCTAAAGATACATTATTAGTGAAGACTAGGTAAACATCTTATGACAATAATAATCGATGATTGAAGTGTGTTGGGTTAATCGGTTTGTCGTGTTCGTTTAACAAGTCATACGGGTCATGGGATTATGGATAGTAGGTTGCGTATGTAGGTCGGTTTTGGCTCTTAACTTGCAGTGAGAATTAGCAAGATATTGTCCGGATATAATGGATGACCGAATTTGAAGGAGAAAAATGGACGTTAAAGTTGCTGAAAACTATTAATTAAATGCAAAGAAATAGAAACTAAAATAAACACGTTGAAAACCACAACATCATTCCCACGTTCTCCATTATTGAAGAAATCCAACGTTCGAATGATTTAGTCAGCACAAACTAATTCTAATCTTGTATTCTAGCATTTAACATATGCAATCTAATTCCAATCTTGTATTCCAACATTTAACATATGCAAAATAAGAAACCCGTTTGACATGGTGACCCGTAAACAAACATGACAAACCGATTAACCCAACAATCACCCCCTTAATGGGTTTGTTAACACCGTTTTCTTCACCTCTCGACTTCTACAGAACACCTGACCGTCATCTTAGTCACTCGATCTGTTTTGGGGACCCCAAAGACTGTCTTTCCCTAGTCTATATAGGTCCAATCTCATCTGGTAGCACTTCTTCATTGCTTGGCCGGGAAGTCCAAAGTCTTTCGTCACACATACAACATTTAATAAAGTGATGTGTGAAAGAGTTTAATCATAATTAGAGAATATGGGTGTCTTTCCTGTCACCTAGTTCGAAGCACTCAACGATAAATTTCCTCTTATATCTTACTCTTATGACATGGGTGTCACATGCCAATCACTGCAACTTAATTACTTCTATTTCTTTCAGGTAATTATATCCTTGCCTTCATTTATAAATATTTGTAGTCATGTTTATCAATTAAAGAGCCTAAATGAGTGTAATTATAGGTAATAGCATGTTAGAAACCTTTTATTAAAGGAAGATGAACACTTCTTCATGCCTAGTGCTATAATTAGACAATACATAATCAAGATTATAAGAATCATACAATGATTTAAAAAATATATGGTCATATACTTGTATAGTTATTTTCCCCACCATGTAATATTAATATGTAATTTAGAGGCCCTACAATAAAATAAATTAAAAAAAAAAAATCCACACACCCCACCTATAAAAAGTGCACTCCTTTATTGGATCCTTTATATGTCTTTTCCTCGCCAACTCTCCTCGCAATCGAGGATAATGAATAGATAAATAAATTAGCAGGAAGAAAATCTTTTTTGTTAAATATTAAATACATTTTATTGTGATCAATAAATCATAAAATGTTTCTCACGAGGCAAAAAGGTGAAAAAAATGTGCAACTAGTATTAAAAACACCACGCCTTTTAAAGGGATTTTGGAATTGGATGCATGTTTGCAACTGCGAGTCTGCGATAAATTAATTTTTAATTCAATTTGCTTTTTATTATCTAATCATTTTACGATTTAATATCGAGTTTTCTTATAATCATTTAGATAACACCTTCTATAATACTGATAATCAAATGTTTAAATGTAATTGCTCAGTCTATTTCTTTTACTCAGACTCTACTGAACAGTAAGATTATAACGTGTAAGTTGTAAGTTTGTTTGTTTGTTTCCTCCGTTTCTCTTATTCGCAAGAAAAAAAACTCATTCATAAAAAGAAATATATATATATTATTTACACATTTTAAATTAGTGATGAATTTAATACTTCTCCATATAATGTGATGTAAGATGGGTTTAAGCAATGATCGGTGGTGAGACCCTCTTTTTGACCCTCATCATGTTATGTTTCTCTTTACTCTTTAAGCCAGAAAACCATGTGTTGTAAATCACTTGAACCTACTCTTTTTTTTTTTTTACCCTTTAAAACACCATTAAAATCTGCTTGTTTTTGAACCCAAAAACATCATATGACTTGACCCTTAACATATTCAAACAAACACAACCGAAGGTACATGCTTGCAGGTCCAGGTCCACAGGTGCAGGTGCATGGCTCAACAGGTATCCAACCCATGTGAGCATTTGATGTGGTTCTGCCGTTCTTGTTCTGGTTCTGGTTCTGACTCGATTTTGTACAGGTCGAAGAAGGTGGATGGCCATTAAGGTTGCAGCCTCTGAATCTAAGAGCTGTGTCAATCAGCACTCTGATCAGTGGCTCACCATCATCTTCCTCGTATTCTTCTTCAGATTTAGACACTGAGGTACGTCTAATTGGATTATTTTCAGTTTTTTTTTATTATTATTATAATTACGATATTACAGTTTAGAAAACCAAAAGACAATAAATATTGTCGGATCTATTGATGCAAATTGAAAAATGTTCAGTTTTCTTAAATTACTGAAGTCAAAAATATGTAGAGGTCTTATAGGATGTTTTTACAAGTTCTTATAGTATTAGTGTTTCTGAATATATGAAATTTAGCTGTAGAGATAGAAATTAGAAAGTACAATTAGATGATGAATACCCTGAGATTCTTCTATATGGGAGGTCTTGGGTTCAAATCCCTCTCGCAGCGAAAAAGGGGTTTGAGGGGGGTCAAAGGGTTTTCCCAGTGGGGTTTCCTCCTGAGGTGGTTGTGGTGGCTCATGAGAGGTCCGGGTAACTAAACCTTGGTGACATGGTCTGGAAACAATGGGCTCACACGATTGAGACATTCGCCGTTCAAAAAAAAGATGATGGAATATGCTCCCTAAATATGTTTTTGTGGGTTGTTGCCAATGAAGTCTATTTTAGGCAACTGATATCACTGATGCCAAGTGTTTGTATAGAAGTAGTCATTTTTTTTTTCCGTTTTTTTTTAAATATGAATAGAGATAAAGTCTGGTTACATCCTACTGTATTTAAATCCTACAAATAACCATACTACGAGTAAAATTCACTGTGCCCTGGGTGATCCACATCTTAGGGCCAGGCATCAATAAACACATTGAACTATCCATGTGACTGAGAGCCCTTACAGCCCATACACGACACAATTATTAGAGGTGCGCTCTACCATTGAGCCAATAGCCCGTCGTGCAATCCCCTTACCAGGGCCCATGATTGTTGTTGTAGTCTTGTAGATCTTGATAGCAAAACCCTAAAACATGGTACAATTTGTGGGGCAATTCATATACACAACATAATGCATTCAATTCTAAATAGAAAACCACACAATTCTACACACCACATACAACGTAGTTCTATTTTTTTTTACAAGGTTAATGAAAATGGTTGTTTACTCTATTTTATATATTCTGTCTGGTTCGATTGATTGGTTCGGGTCTATCACTCAATTTGTTTTGTTGCAGGGGCGGCATAACTATTTTATTGACCATAGGCGAAAAATAAATATGGGTTTTTTTTCCAATTATATTATCCGAACCCGAGATTCATCAATAGATTATTAGTTAGAACTCTAAGATTGTTACGATAGAGCACAAACAAAGACCTCGTAAATTAAAACAGCTTACGGAGAAGAACCTATACAGGAAAAAGAATCATGATTTTTCAAAAATCAACAATGAATAGACAAACACGATTTCATATTCCGATTTTAGTAATGATTAAATGATAAAATTGATGAAAATCATCTTTAGCTTATTAGCTATCTCTATTTCTAAAAAATAAACCGCCTTAAATACTAAATTAAAAAAACTATAATTAGGGGCCCTAACAATATTAATACCTATGGGCTATGCTAGCCCCTATATATGTATATTTTTAAATTAGGAAGCCAGCACTGTTGGTTGGACAAAATCAGGAGTGGGTCATGGGTGTTTGAGAAATGTTTCAATTAATAAATTGGAGTTGGGCTTAAGATATGGGTAATTAGTAATGGGCTTAAATAGGATGGACTGATAAAAGTTTAGATCCACTCATCCACCTGAAAAAGTTGATAGAATTAGATACTAGTGACTTAGTGTAACACTGTAACATAACCATCTTTGAGCTCAAGAATTCAACCCCTTTTAAATACATATTTAGTGTAATTTAGTTGGGACATAGATTAAATAGGATAAGAATAAATAAATATAATTGCCGATTTTACAAAACGGTAATGGGCTTAAAATCAGGTTGGCTTAATTCTAAAGGGTTATAGTGGTAATACACTAGTGGTTTCTTATTTGTTAATTTAAAGTTGGGTAATAATTAGATATTATTCACAAGTTATGTGTTTATGTTTATTAATGTCTTGTTTATTTAATTTTTCATAAACATATAACGTTTCTTGTCGGTACGATATTCCTTCTGCGAGTTATAAGTGGTATGTTCTAACATCTTGTCTTAGGTTCTATTTTTTTATGAATTATTGTTGCCTTTTTTCTTATGGAACATGATACTGAACAAGGAAAAACGTTTACCATGATACCAAAAAATAGCAAATTTTTAACCACCAATTCAACAAGACTTGATTAGAATCATGGAAAAATGTATTATAAGTGAGTTGTGAGGAGAAGTTTTTTTTTTTTTTTACTTTTTCATGTTGAGGCACAACCATTGATACACGTAGTACTAGTTGCATTCCTACATTGTTGGTTGGTTGCCTATAGTACGAATCCTTTTAAAACAAGACCACAGTATGGGCTAGTTACAGATTAAGTGTAAAATTTGTCTTAATTATAAAATATGTAACATGGCCACCTCAGGCTTTTTGGTGGCCAAAAACATAGTGAAAAATTGTGATTTTTTTACTCTATATATAAAAAAACAAACATTTAGATTAATTAAAAATATTAAAACAAAATTTTTCTTTAGACAAATCAGAATTTGTCCAACAAAAAAGCCCCAAAACCTATGTAGGATTATCGCATTTGGTAGAGGCATTGTATTTTAAAAAAGATGTATTGGATTTAAATTTAAGCAAGAGATAAATATTGAGGTGTAGTTTAGGATTATAAGTAAGATAATAGTAATGTTAAAAAGAACTTAGAAATTTGAGGCCTCTAAATTTTGAAGTTTTTTCCATATTGGTGTAGTTGAAAAAAATATTTGCCAAATAGGTGTAATTGAAAAAATATTTACCAAATAGGTGTAATTGAAAACTTATTTACCAAAATTGATATTTTTTATTATTATTTTTCTTTTTATATTAGTTAAAATAATGAAATAAAGAAAAATGTTCATTTTGGTAAATAAGTTTTTAGTTACACATATTTGGTAAACATTTTTTTCAACTACTTCCATTTAAAAAAAAAAAAAAACTCCTAAATTTTGATGGCACGGCTTTTTTTTTTTTTTTTTTTCAAATATTAGAGCCGGCCATCAAGTTTCTCTTACTAATTTGGATCATCTTAATTCTCTCTTCTTTTGTGCAAGTTTAAAGTAGTTGGCCATATACTTTTCCTCCTAGAAACAAGTGAATTTTTATCATTTGTGGGAATTCGTGTCTATCTTTTATTTTTTATTAAAAAAAATAATAATTTAATGTCTTTCTTCACGAAAAGGGTTTGTTGTTGGCGCTTAATAAGGTAAGTTGTTGGAACATTGTGATTATTTGAAGATTTTTAGCCTTTGATGCATGTGAGATGAAAGTTAAAAGGCTCTACAACTGAAGTATTCCACGTAAACTATTCCTAATTTAGCTTAAATCTAAAGGGATAATTTGTAAAAATATGATTTATTCTTTTATTAATTTAATACAAATCAACCTAAATTATACTAGTAGTTAGGTATTATAATTCACTTTTTTTTTACATCATACTTCTACTCCTATTAAATTACTTCAAATAAAAAAAATTTCTCTCGATTTAAACTCAGATCTCTCTTAACACTACCAAAGTTAAACAACAGATCGAGTACTCTAACTAATTCAATTAATGTAATTAATTCTATATATATATATATTTTTACTCTAAATGATTATACCTTCTTGACTTCTTGAATAAGATATATTGGTTTCAAGTCTCACAAGCAACAAAAAAAACCTCTAGGTTGAGTTAGGAGTTTTTTCTGTATGAGTTTCTTACTAGATGATGATGTTAATGTGTCAATTTAAACATTGATATTTGACGTTATTTGTTAAAAAAAACATCGATCTATTCTCCTTCCGATATACACACAATGGATCCTAACTTACCAATCTATACAAAATTTCCTTTGAAGATCTAATCTTTATTAGTATTCAAAGAGAATTTAAAAAGACATTAAAAACGCTTCATAAATCTAGCTCAAACTCTAAACCAATATATAGATATCAATGATTGTATAGAATAGATATTCTCATTTGTTTTTTAAGGGCCAGTCTCATAGAGGTGTTCATCGTGTCGGATAACGGTTTATTCGGATTTGAAAATTTTAAAACCCTATTAGAAACCCAACCCGAATGGAACTAGAAATTTGTTAATCCGATCCGAAAAACCCGAATAAACTTATTTTTACATTCAAATAATCCGAAAAATCTGAATAAATAGGTTTTATTCAGGTTATTCGTATTGAATTCGGATATCCGATCTGAAAAAACAAGATTTTGTACATCCAATATCCGATCCGAATTAAAAAAACGGATATCACATCCGAATATATCCGAATATCCGATTTTCGGATTTCAGATATGATTCGAATTTCGGATTTTTTGAACAACTCTATGGTCTCACAGATTCAAGTATGTTTTTTCAGAGCTAAACCGTAATTTTAAATATCTTTATGATAAGTAAATTAAAATGAGCTATTGAAAATAGGTATTACATTAATAATATATGAGTTATTTATTCAAAATTATTTTTGTGTTTAAAATGCTTATTGACTTATTCGAACCTTTTTAAAACATGTAAATACTAAAAACATTTAGTTTTTGATATATATGTTTTTTTTAATCTTCAGGCTCAATGATGACCATGTGTACCCTTATCACAAAAAAAATACAATTAGGTTATATGAACCCCATTATATTGCATTTTCAAACTGATGTAGGGTATACTAAGGATAATTGTGTATTTACCCAGTATATTCAATTCTTAATTATGGTGAAAAGGTCAAATTTGTTTATTGTAGAGATGTGTTGGAGTGATTGACATTTTCTAAATGTGTATCGTTTGATATGTATATATGTGTATGTATTTCGTGATTGATTCTTTAACTTCGTTTTACCAGTATCATGTTTCAGTCTTCATACTTCTTCAGTAATGATAGACAAAAACTACATGTGGAAAGATTTTCGCAGTGATATGTCGTCACTGTAGATGGTTTTAGTTTTGGCTTTTAGCTACATTAAGTCAACGCCATAAATCCAATCAATTCTACATCCACCAGTGTTATATATATGTTTCATAATCATATGTTTGTGGTGGAAATAATTAAGAAGAGATGCTAATTCTTGTATAAAGTTATAACAAACTAAAATTCATAATGTTTGTCGATCATGATTTCATATATCATGTATGCAGTCCACAGGATCTTTCTTTCACGATAGGAGCGTCACTCTAGGTAACCTCATGGGTGTTTCAAGCATTGTGGAGCTATCAAGAAGATCCCTAAGAAGAGGCAAAATGTTATCCCAAACACTATCCTTAGAAACAAAAACAAAATCAAACCCTAAATCAAAATCTTGGTGTTTTGGTTTTTGTTTATGTCAAAGAGACAAAGATGACGTCATTGATGTCTCTATGAACAACATTGTACCCCTTGGTCACTTTCTAGAAGTGGAAAGAAGAGCGGCTCAAGATCATAGACGAGGCCAGCATAGTCCGCTTGTTTATGGAGCCGATGAGCTCACGCTGGCTCAGCCGTTTGGGGACTCATCCAACACGTTGTTTGTGGATGGTCAAATCATGCCTCCTACTAGGTCAAGCCCATGGTCCGGTTTGGATGCTAATGAGGGAAGAAAGAGGCGAGGGTTCATGACTCCGTGTTTTTAAAGTGATTTTACGCATTTATTACTTATTAGTGTTACTTTTGATATTAATAATATTGTGTGAGCCACCAGAAGTTTTGTTGCCTTGTTTGGAACAATATTGTTGCAATTTTAAAGGGGAAAGAGCTTGTTCAAATTCTACATTATGATGCTTCTTGCAATTTCAATTTTCTTAATAATTAATTCATTGAATATTCAAATCCACGTACATCGGTTAGGTCCGGTCCTAAACGTTTCAAATCGGTTACTAAATAAGTAAATATCATGTGGTCGTGTTTTACAAGTCTCTCTCTTTCTCTCTCTCTCTCTCTCTATATATGTATGTATGTATGTATGCAGTGGCGGACCCAGAAATATTTTTCATGGGAGGCGGAAATTTTTTAGGTTCGTTGGTGTTCAAGTTGGGTTGGGCGGATCGGGTCGGGTTATTTTAAAAAAAATAATTAAACTAAATTCCATATATAAAGATATAATGAAAATACAATACATCTAAAGTTGTTCATTACATGGTTTTACTTTATATATATATATTCAAAACAACGTATAAAGAGACGTTCCTAAGTAACTCTTTCTGTAAAAAACAAATACAACTATCGCTTAAATTCTCATATTCAATTCGATTACACAAATCTAACTTCAAATATTATGTTAATAGCTTATAAAAATTAATAATATATTTTATATAATAGGCTAGTCAGGGACGGCCCTGAAAATTCAGGGTGCCTAGGACAGATCAAAAAAAGACCCCTTAGTGAATTCGAAGATTAAATTAAGGGTATTCAAAAAAGCTGAAAACTGTTAATATTGAAAACTGAACCGTATTCGTAACCGAAAAACAAACCGAATTTTGAATTCGGTTTAGTTCCTAACTGTATCCTAATTCTGAAGTCGGTTCCTAACTGTATCTGAATTTCGGTTTCAGTTCCGTTATCGGTTCCAAATATTTTTTGAATTCAGTTTTTTTTTGATTAACCAATTAAAACGAATTCAGATTTAAATTTGTTATCTTTATAATATATAAGGTTAAATTCGGTTTATTTGGATCGGTTTATTCGGTTTTTAATTGGTATATTCGACGGAGTTCGGTTTATTCAGTTTTTAACCGGTTTAATGGTTATTTGACTTATTATAATTAATACTAAATTTAATTTTACATTGGTTTTAAATTA
Organism: Mikania micrantha; assembly: GCA_009363875.1. Taxonomy (NCBI): domain Eukaryota; kingdom Viridiplantae; phylum Streptophyta; class Magnoliopsida; order Asterales; family Asteraceae; genus Mikania; species Mikania micrantha. The sequence goes on from CM018684.1 coordinate 67,282,753, forward strand.
TTGGTTGGGCATTTTTCAACTTAGTTTATTAATGAACACTTAGAAATTAAAATTTCAATGGAGGCGATTGCAAAATTTTACGGGGGGCGATCGGGATTTTAACATATATATACTACTAAAAAAAAATTTCAGGGTGGGCGGCCGCCCCCCCGAAGCTTCAAGTAGGTACGCCACTGTATGTATGTATGTATGTATGTATGTATGTATGTATGTATGTATGTATGTATGTATGTATGTATGTATGTCGTATAAGTTTTTAGGTACAAAAACTTACAACAATATTAACGTTTAAACGGTAATAAAATTAATATACACATATTAAACATAAAATATTAAATTTTAGTTTTTTGTCAAAACTAATCGTTGTAAATCATGAAGTTGAGCCACTATTTTTTTAATTATTAAAGTTAAAGTATTTAATTTAGGAATTAAGAACCAAAATATACTTTATAAATATATCAGTTGTGTAATTTTTTTCAATACTTTTATTTATTTTTTACGTATATTATATGTTTGATATTTCATTGATATAGTGCAATACGAGTTTTGAAAATAGTAAGATAATAAACATGTATAAGCGAGAAAGTTGATGATTTAGTGGTGACGGATGCACAACAAACAGCTAACAGAATTTCACAACCAATAGTGACAATTAATACATATATCCCTTATAAACTTTCTCGGAGGTAGGGGTAAGGTTTGTGTTCATCTCTCTCCCCCCAGACCCCTACTTTTAAGTAGGATTTTACTAGGGCTGGCAAAATTGGTATCTGTTAAGACACAATTAGACCTGTTTAGCAAAAAAATTACTATTTGATTTTTTACTTTTTTAAAAATAATAAAAATTAAGAGGCTAAACTTCATCATTTTTCTTTTTTGTTACATAAAATATAGAACTGTCATGCTTAAATCACCAACCCAGGTGTTAAACAAGTCGTTTTCATGTTTATATTTTCATTATTCGCGTCGTCTGAAACCTGTTAAAACCCGTTAAACTTTATAAACTTTATAAATTACATATATTTTTTTGAACGGCTTGGTACGACGACATCCAAGATGAGATTTCAACCGTTCCCTCGGACCCCACAATTAGGTAAACTCCCTGACCTTACCTCAGCAAATATGCTTCGGCCCTGATTTGAACCAAGACTTCTCATTGAGAAATCAAGCGGGTATCATTAGGCTAGAAGTCATTTGGTTATAAATTACATATATACCCGACTAAAAATAAATTACATTTATTTCCTTATCTAACCCCTTAAATTACATACATCTTTTTACCTAATATTTTAAATTACATATATCATATATATGAAGAAAGAACATTATAAAAGAAAATAATATATGTAATTAGAGTTGTAAATAAGAATATATCTTGCATTCTTAGAAATGTCTGTAAACACGTTCCGAATATGAAAAAAATGGATTGCATTATTACAAGGCTACATAATGTGCCAGTAAAGCAATTGTTAATTTGGAGAATGTTTGAAAGAAAAATATTACTTTATGCCCGTAAATATTGACCCCTTCCATGCTTCGTGTTGTTTTTCTTCCATGTACCTTCCTTTTTGACTCTTACCATAGCTTTTGAATCATTTATTTAGGTTAATTAGGCCATACGTAATTCTAAATATCACGCATTCGAAATTCTCTTATTTTTATTTTTAATTTACATAATAGTTAGTAAAAGGTTACATCTTAATGTTTTATAGCCCTAAATGGCTAAACGAATAAGAGATAGCCTTCAGTTAAGGGATAATATCATATATCCCCTTATTAAACATTAAATTTATATATATCCCCAATGTTAAACTAAAATTACAAATATTCTCATGTTCTGAAATTGCTCCTTAGTAAGGAGAAATATGTAAATTGTTTTTTAGTTAGTTCATTAAGGGTAAAATAGAAAATACATAATTTGTTTTTTAATTAGATGGATAAATATGTAATATAATTGGTTTAGAAAGAGGAAATATGTAATTTAGTTTTATGATTGGGTAAATATGTAATAAATGGTTTTAGCAAGGGGATATATGTAATTGACCCTAAGTTTAAATGTTAAAGAAGAAGCCATAAATTGTAAATAAATTGCAATTTACGAAACATGTATATACTATGGAACCACATAATATATTTTCCCAACAAAACACGTATTAAAAAGTTATATGCCTGATGCAACATTGCAACAATATCTTATTGCAAGTGACTTGCAAAACTGAAAGTACTTTAAAACACGTATCAAAGATTCAAAGGGTTATTATTATAAGTTAAAATCATTTTAATACACTATCATGACCCTCCAACTTTCCAAATTCTGCCACCTAAAGTCCTACAAAGTAGCCGGGTCCATATGTGGTCCATTTCAAGTATAGACTGTGTTGTTGATAGTTCATACGAAGACTGTTGATATTGGTCATACATGACTCGACTTGCGTACCATATTTTCCAACCCAACGCACATTAAAGTTAAGATGACTCTTTCAATCATCGAAGATAAGATGACTCTTTCAATTTCAATTTCAACTTCTAGCACCAACTCATCACTAAGTATGAGATATTGGGATATAGTCAATGCGTTGGCTCTCTTATATATGGAAAGTTTTAAGGCATGAGCTAGTGGACTTCAAATTATTAGGATTCATAATTCAAAATACTATACTTGTTATATCTATATATAGAGTCAAGTCGAATATTCTTTTTTTTTTTTTTTTTTTGTGTTCAAACATATTGAAAAACATATATTAAAAATGTTTTTTACATAAACATAATCTACTTCACCCACTATAAACTTTTCAGTTGTTTGACTTCGTCTATAACCTTGAACAAATACATGGTTTATAACAAAGTCATTTGAAAAAGGGTCTCAAATTTTATTTTGTCTTGAGTCTAAACAAAGACGGTCGTAAGAAATTAAAGTGGCGAGGACAAGTCGGGAAATAATAGGCTCCTAGTGAACGCATATATATAAACAAAAAATTGTATAATGACGAGTGATCACTAATGTTGTAAGAATAAATTATAGCATAACAAAATCATGGTATTGGAAATACATATCATAACTGTTAACCGAGGAGTTGTGAAGTTATCTATCATTCCTCATAAAAAATTGGTTGATGAGTTTTTCACCATTTATACTCTATAAGATTTTGCTCCTAAGAGTTGTCATGGCTAATCCACTAAGTCTTATTAGGAACATTGTTGTTCTTAAATTGGTATTCAATAACTTCAACGTAGAAAATTTCTTTCTGCAAATGTAATCGTGTGATTTGTACATGCTCTTCCTCTTCAATAGACTTTTTATTAATAAACTTACATAGCATCAGCTTGTGACTTTCTCATAAAACCAGCTTGTAACTTTCTCATATCCTCATATCTTTTTCTCTGTTTTTTTTTAATTGTCAGACAGTTGTTTAAGATGTATAATTCATGAATTTCTCTTTTTCAGTAACAATACATTTTATTTTATAAGTTATCACAAATTTACCAAAACGCAAAATTATGTGAGAGGGAGTTTGGCATAATATGGTTTTAATATGGGTTCTATAAACGGAAAGAGAAAAAAAAATGTGCTAGTGCTCAAAAAACAATTAATTGGGCTAAGTGTTGGACTTACACACATTTATACTATTAAAAAATTAGTTGGGTTTTTATAAGCTTAAATCTAAATTGTATATTCATGTTTTTTGTTTTAAAATTTTAAATATATATATTAAAAAATAAAAATTATGTAACCATAAAAAAATAGGCCTGAGACAGATGTCGGATTTGCCCCTCACCTGGGCCGCCCCTCACCTGGGCCGCCCCAATGTCTAAAAATAATTAACTGTATATGAATATGATATAAGATAACTTGAGCACTGATTCATATAAAAACATCCTACATGCAACAAAATTTTATATATTCATTGAATATTAGCCTTACTTGACCTGTGATACACACATGTACACCTCCACAAAAATACTATGCATCAACATTGTTGGAAGTAAATAGAAATATATGGACCACAACATCATGACGAGTGTTACATTTTTAAAGCATGGAAGTTGAGGGGTGTCAATTGGCAATCAATATTATACATATACCCCACATCACTTTTGAATATTGACAGTCCACCCCCATAAGTCAGATGAAAGTTACATATTGGACCCCACAGTATGTGACTCAAATCCCAATCTCAGTTGTCTTCATACATAATAGGCATGTATACATGATGGTACAACAAATTATTGAAACCAACCAGCAGACAGTGATCACATGATCAACCAGCAACCTGACGCTTGTACCTTAACCAAAGCATCATGTAATCAAGGTTGTACAATCATATCATACAAGTTGTATAAAACATACACAAAATCGTAAAATTATTTAACGAAATATATGCTCATTGTGGTATATATATAATGTATTATATAGGTTATGTTATTCTTATACCTATCTCACATCCTTCACACTATATATATGTCTCGTTATGTATATACAAGGCGTATATGAAGCAATCATTGTTTATCAGTGTCAATTATTGGACTCTTATTATACGCCTCGTATAGGGCAATACGTGTAGTATAGATCATATACGTGACGTATAAGTTACCAATCATTGTCGAATCATTTAGTGTCAGATGGGGTTATACGTCTCGTATATGTTTATATGAAACATATAGTATCGACAATGTGTTAAAATAAAAAAAATATGTATGTAAATAATGATGTCCATTATATAAAACTCTACACCGAGCATGATAAAAACATGATAGCAAATATCATATCAAATACAAGTAAATATTGTTATTTTGTCATATATATATATATATAGGGGAATGTTCCGTTGTTAACCCACTGTAATTACGGTAACCCAAATAACCCTGCAAAAAATGACTGAACCTTTGATTTTTTTTCATGGTCTTTATTATACATATTTAGAAGGGGTTTCTTTTTTGTGTTTTGGCTAATTCGCAAGGCAAATCGAATTTGCATCGGTGTAAATTCGATTTGCATTTCGCAACATTTAGAAAAGTGCAAAACTTTTACACCGATGCAAATTCGATTTGCATTGTGAATTAGCTAAAACACAAGAAAGAAACCCCCCTAAATATGTATAATAAAGACCATGAAAAAAATCAAAAATTCGGGCATTTTGTGCAGGGTTATCTGGGTTACCACAATTAAGCAGGGTTCTTATTTGAACCAAATCCTGTATATATATATATATATATATATATATATATTTGTTTAATATATACAAGGCATAGATATCCATGGTATATGTGTGTTTATACATCATTTATAAGTATTTTATAGGCAATCATTTTGTCACCCATTAAAACCAAATAAATAACATTACTTTTCTTATTATAAAAAATCATTGAAGCATGAATCATCAAGCTCTTGACTTTGATGTCATATGTTATCGATTCTTTTGTTTTCTTGATAAAAAAAAATACTTTTATGATTGTCAAGTTTTTTACATTGTCGAGGTTATTCGATGTTCACCTAATATATATATATATATATTTAAGAATATATAATTCGTTGATTAATTTATGACACACGGCCAGCTCATCAGTATCGGGCAAGTTAGTATAGAGATCATGGAGATGCTCTCTATGATAATCGTTAAATACATAGAGATCGATGATTAAACGTTAGCAGTTAACGATCATAATTTTTTTTAATGGTCAACTAATCAACTGTCGGGTACTCTGTACGCGGCCCATAATGGCTAAAGGATGCCCAAGTTGGCCACTAGTCCAGACGGACAGAGCCCATAGCGCACCAGCCCCCAAATCCCGTGGAAAACTCGACCCAATCACCTGCCCAAAGGCACGACGATGAAAGGCCAGTAAAATCGGGTGGGATCAAGAATCGAACCCATGACCTGGGTCTTCTATCACATCCCTCATACATCCATCTTACCGCTAGGATAAGACATTATTGGTTTAACGATCATAATTATGAGCTTAATTTGACTTATATATCATATATCTTCTAAAGCACATAGAAAAAAACATACCATCTTTTTATGTTTTCAAATCTTAAGATTTCTGGCTTTTTTTAATGTGGCAATTACATATATCCTCATATAAACTTCATAAATTACGTATAACCTAACTTAAAAATAAATTATATATATATCCCTTATCTAACCCTTTAAATTATATATATCCTCCTACCAAAAGTTTTAAATTACATATATTCCCTTATATAAAGAAGAAAAATTATAAAAGAAGCGATATGTGTAATTTAACTTTTGACTTGGGTATCTATATAACTAGTTTTATACCCGTCCGGTGGACATGTATTATGGTATAATCGCTAAAATAGAAAAAAATCATTCTAAAAAAATAATAATTGTTTGATAAATTAAAGTACAAATCATAAGATAGACAATTCAGTTAAAAACACTAAATGAAAATCAAATAAGTTATATAAGTTGAACTCAAAATCATAAAGCATGTTTCAATCACATAAAAAAAAAATAAAGACCTAAAAGAAATCAAGTACTAAATAGTGTATTATAACATAGTAATTCCTTAAATTTTTTGGGTTTTACACCCGTGGGCTTTCTGATACATCGTCAAGATAGGTCTCTGGTAGTATATAATTTTTGAATAGATAACATGTTCGTCTCATCACTTTTTACTAATTAAAAGAAAAGATAACTAAAAAGAATAGATGGATGTAAGAAAGAACAGGTGTGTTACTTTTATAATTTACAAATATCACCCAAAAAAAATACAAATCTTTGTTATGCAATCAAATTAATAAATTATTCATATCTTCTAAATATTTAATAGATGAAATTAAACAAAGTAAATAAGAAAAAGAAAAAATAATAGCTTAGAAAGTGTGTAAATGTTGGGCTAATTTGTCCCAACTCCCAAATGATATATGTGTATAAGAAACCCTAAAAGATATTTTCGTTGCTTCTCCTCAACGCAGTATTTCTGGATCTTATGATCTCATCCGCCTCTATCTATTCTCTCTCCTCAATTGCTTCAATCAATCATCATCAGCTTAAATTTGAGACGAGGTATAGTGTTTGATGTATGTTTCTGTAGATGATTTAAGTTTCTTGATCGAGTTATTACAGTTTGTTTTGATTTATTTGGGTGATTTCAGTTTACCAAAGTAAACCCTAGATGGAACATATGCATGATAAAGCTGTTAACAATGGGGGCTAAAACGTATGGTAATCTGCTCCCTCTCTCATTAGATGCTTCATCCATTATCATTATCATATGAGATTGAATATCTAGGGTAAAAATGTCAAGGAATAGATCCTTGATTTACGCTTTGCTCGTTCCCATTTAAAGGTATTTGAAGTTTATATTGGTTTATATCATTATATTAACTTTGTTGAACTAAACCCTAGATGAATCAGATGCACGATTTAGACTTTATCATATTTGGTCATCCTACGTTTTTGAGATAATCGTTTTTTTATAGTTTGATTTCAATTCATTAAGGTAAATCCTAGATGATATTGGTTTACATTTTCCAGCTCATAATTGTACCTCATAGCACTTTCATAAAATAGATTGTTAATAATATTATATTAATATGATTTTGGTTGATCTTGTAAACTGCAATGTTCAGATATGATGTTGATAATTTATTTTTATTATGGTCTCACATACAGTTTGTGATTGATGTCTATGTTATATTCAATCTTTTGACTTCCGTTTGATATGATTTTTGGTAGATCAAGAAAAAGGCAGGAGGACAAGACCCAAAAAGAAACACAAAATTAGGTGATTTTACAGCACACTACATCATCGGCAATAAGAAGAGGTATTATGATATGCTTGCTCTTTAACGCATTAAATAATTCAAAGATTTCTATATTCATAAATCATAATACAAATAAAAGTAAAGCAGATATATTAGGTTGAACAGAATCCTAACATAACTCAAAAATCACACTATCCCACTACCATTCAGCAAGAGCTTTCTTCTTTTTGCTAATTTTATCAAATTTCCGATCCTAAAAATTTCAAATATCAGCAAAAAATTATTAGATGAATAATAAACACAATAGAATATACATCATCAATAATATACGATTCATTTGAAACTTGTAGGGGCTAAAACATGTGCCATATGAAATGATTTCAGCACTTTCATCTTCATTCTAACAATTGAAATAAATGTACCAAATTTATATAGTGAAAGAACTATAAAGAAAGAATTTTTTTTTAATATACAATGCTACTATTTGAATGGAAATGGACCTTGTTCACAGCTTGTGATTACTTTGACTTCTCCATCTAACATAAAAATAAATAAAAAGAAACTATCAGCATCACCATATAAAAATATGTTCTTTAGGTTTGTAGATGTATAACATGTTTAGAAGCACAATACTCTCATTTCATTATAAATATACCTTATGCTCAAATTTTTGTGTGTTCAGGGTGGAGTTCATTTTACATGAAAATAAAATCAAAAAGAGAGTGTGTGTTTATAAGGTGAAGCTGTTACAATCTAAAGAATGTAATCAACAATAAGTAAAATACAAAACAAAATAATTATTAAAGGTATGAAGGTAACAAATAACATACTTATTTTGTAAGGCGTTTTACCATTTTAAGCGTAAACACACAAAATTACTCAACTTTAACAATAACATACCTCGTGAATGATTTCCTTGTGAAATTGTTGCTTATAAGGGCTGAAATGTGAATTATAGTCAATGATCTCCGATTTGCATCATCCAAAAAAAATTTTAACTGTAAAATGTCATTTTTTAACACAAAATTAGACAAGCATAATTAGGATTTGCACAGGGAAATTACCTTTGTCTCGTTGCCCTTGATTCTCTTTGTGTTTTCATTCAAGCACGAAATAAAGCATAGTAAATGGTTAACACATGTTTCAAAATGTGAATTATAAAATAATAAAGTAACAATAATAAGAACTAAATCTAAAAGACTACCTTCATAGGAGTGTGTATTAATTTCATCAAATTTTGTTTCTGATCCACTGCAACGTATGTCTATATCTTCACTACTGATTGATATTTAAATTGCATATTCCGGCCTTTGTTTATATAGGTGGAGCAGGTAACCACTCATCCCCCACTTACCGACATTCGCAATCTAACTGCTTTGTCTGAATTGCTTTTGGCGCTTAAACATGCGTGATTTGAATATTTTATAACTGTTTGTCTAAACTCGATTTGTGGTTGAATTTTACAACTGATTTGTCTAAACCTTTTTTTGGCGCTGAAACATGTCTTATTTGAATATTTTAAATAAGTAGTTCAAATATTTTGTTAATTTTACATGTAACACGTTAATTGTTTGTTAACGTTTTAATGATTTTTAAAGATAATATTTTTAAGTGCATATAATGATCTTGTATTCTTGTTATATTTTAGGAAACCAATTGTAGAACTTACATATGTTTTTAACCAATTTACGACATTTGAACATTATAATATGCATGATTATGATTTTTTTTTTGTAATATTTGGCATGCAGGCTTTACATAGTCGGAGTGTTAGTTTTAATACGAAGAGTGAGGCAAAATGTTGTCTGGAATTTGTAAATCGTCGTAAACATTTATTTTTTATAATGTGTAAAATAAATTCTTCATTTAGTTATTTTACTTTAATATGAGGAGCAATTGCCACGCAGGAGTTTACTTGCACATTATCAGAAGCAATTGACACGTAGGGATAGTTTTATCATGAACATATGCCACGCAAGGGTGCAAGGGTATTTAAAAGGCATGTGTATAAGAATCGGTCAAAGTGAGAAGTTTTATTTTCGGGGACATGATCGAAACCGCCTAAATTGATGTTGGACAGGTGTCCTGCTATAGGAACATGCGAATATTTATTGACAGGTGGATTTGTGTCATGCTATTGCGAAATGTAAATGTTCTAACCGGTGGTAACTTCGCAGGTGTCCCACTGAAGAAAACTGTTTACATAACCGCCTATTAAAATGAATTTATACGGTCCAGATTAAATTTCAGGCATTTTAAAGGGCTAGGATTTCATCTCAGAGTAGTTGAAATCACTGGGGTCTATATATTAATAATTAGAGTTGTAAATATGGGATATCTGTATTTATTCCTTTTTTAATTTTATTCATATATTTATAATTGACATATCTTAATTATCGCATCTTCCTAATCTAATTTATCATTTCTAATTGGGTAATTTATGAACTAAAATACATGTTGAGATTTATGAATTTTAATATTTTTATTATTCAACCCGTATAATACACGAGTTTCTAAGCTAGTAAATAATATAAACATAAACTTTACTACATAGTTAGTTATGAAGTTAATAAACTCTGCTACCTATTTCGAATTCGGATGCATCTTGATAAATTGATTGAGTGAACCACATACACTTTATAATCTTGTCATTATTAGTGTCGTATTTCTTCGGTTACACGTTTTTCCCAACAAATAGGTTTCAAAGCCTTTGGTTCGAGGCTTCAATTAGGAGCAATGGTAAAAAAGGGTAAAGTAAAGATCCCAAGTCTGAAGCCATGAATTTGGTTTATCTAGAAGATCCATATTAATAACTACATAAACCTCTATCATAGTTAAAAAAATAAAAATTAAAAACTAAAAATTGTGTAAATAATTGGATCGATAGATCCGTGACACTATCGCATCACACAATGTTACTTACAACGTCATCAACAAAGAAGCTATGTGTGGTTTGATCAAGGCTTCTTAAATATGTATGAAAAACCATCAACTTTACATAAGGCTTTTATAATTAGACAATTATCCAACACGAATATTAAAGAAGGGGTGTCTATTACATTATTAAAAGAAATAGATGATTCGTCGGTTAAGTGAATTCGCTATACGATTCCTCGATCCCTCCAATTTTACTTGATGATTGGTTATCTTTTAATCTCCATATCTGTTCATACAAAACCTTTTACTTTGTTTCCAAATTTTATATAATGAATGGATACAAACATTTTTCAATTTATTATGATTAAATACATATATAGAAAATGTGGATCATACATTCAAACCTGTTTATCATATATTAACATCATCCTATACCCATTTCATATCCATTTTTACCCGAAGATCTGGCCCTCATTTAAGCCGACAAGTTTATAAATGCCACCTAACTTGAATCCTAGATTGTTTCAAAAGATCACATAAGACAAAACAAACACATAAAAACATAGTCAATCACTTCAAACGAGATCATATTTAGATATAAAAGTAGAATATTTATATCACTTTATTGTATAAACCATCAAGCCATGACAGTAATAGCATAAGGTGGGGTTCAATTTACCTCTCACCATTTTTCCATTACATAGATGAATTTTGAATTTCTAGCCTTAGATAACAAAAAAAAATAGAAAAAGAAAACTTTTTAAACAAGTGACTAAACAAATACTCCTTCCACTTGAAGTAAACACAACAAACAATACTCACCATATCCTTTGCTTAATATAGCCCCTCAAAACCATATCAAGAACAGAACAGAATACTTGAACTTTCTATGCGCAATGCCAAACGCAGCAGATCATCATACATCGGGTTCTTTTTCATGGTTTATCACATTCATGGTCAACTGAAACTCGACCCGAGCTACGGCCCACCATTCTTCCAAACGAGGGTACAGCCGATAACCCCCTAAAGCTGCTGCTACCCTCACTCAAATTCTGTGATTTTCTTGATTTTCGCTGCTTAGGTGAGGAATAAAGGTCGAGTTCTTGGTCAACATAATTGACTTTGACTTTGATCACAGTTAATCGTGCGATGTTGCTACGACAAAAGGGGCAAATGGGTTGTGGTTGGGTCGAGGTTGTTGGGTTGGGCTTGTTGTGGCAGCACAACGCGAGTGTGCATTGAGCACACATTTGGTGACCACAATCCTGAACCTCAATCGTGCATAGTTGGTCAAAACATATGCAGCATAATTGTGAATCGCTGGCCTGCAATAAAGAATTAGTTAAAGTTAGTTGTGGAAAAATATCTTTCATTAAACTAATGTGGAAGATATATTTCATTAAATTAGTTTAAATCAACGTAAACATATAGCGCGAAAAGTCAGTCAACATAAATATCTGCTTATCAGAGTCAAAAGTCATCAACTATGACCAATTCAACCTATATCAATCCAAAAAAGCTGTTGGATTTATTTATGAGCTTTCCATTCTTTGTTGGCTTTCTTCATTTACTTTTGGTCTCATATTCTAGACCATCTAGAGGGTGTTTGGATGTGAACTTTGAAAGTTATTTTGTGATATTATATCACAAGCGTAGACACTCATATATTACACGGGTTGAATAACAAGAAAACATACAATTCGTAAATGCATATACAATCGTTGATGAGAGAATCTTTTTACAAAGAAAAATCATGCAAGTGAAGAATCACTGAATACTAGAATTCGGGTTTGTGTTTGGTCTATGAAAGCGTAATATAAGAAACAAAATGAGTGTCTATTCAAGTATAGAAATATCCGTGTAGAATTAGATTTCGGTCAAGTAATAGGCGTGCTAAAAATTTGTCGAAGTGTCCCTTAAATATACTCTATTATTAGTTAAGTAAGATTTACTATAATCGTTAAATTGCACTAAACACGCATCTAAATGAACCTAAAGCCCAAAAAAAAATACCTCTGAGATGTTATCATCAATGGTGGCATCAGAATGGGTGGGAGATGACACAGAGAAACCCGAACCCTTTAGAATGTTTTTCTCCCTTTGTCTATTAACCTCCATTAGAGCTTGCTCTAGTAAAGCTTTTGCATCTTGATTAAGCTCACTAATGAACTTTAATGGCGATGGCCACACTAATGGTTCTGCAGATGAAGGGTTTAGTAAAGCAGCACAAGCCCCATTTTTGTGTTTTAAAGCAACAGTATATGGAATTCTCCTGTATTTATCGAAAATACTATGTAAGAAACATGTGTATAACATTATTATTGAATCTTTATAAAAAAAACTCACCCTGATGCATCTCTGTGAAGTCGATCAGCACCCCATGCTAATAATTCTCGGATGCAATCGATTGAACCGCCTCTTGCAGCCAAATGTAGTGGAGTGCTACCAAGATAACTGCAAAACAAGATCATTTAGCAAACAAGAACACAAAAATATATAAATTATATCATAACTTAGTAAAAATTTAGAATAATTAGTACCCGTATCCACTGGTTGAGGCACAAACAAGCGCACCACTGTCTAAAAGTATATGAACACATTGGGGGCGTCTTTGGCGGGCTGCTAAATGCAAAGGTGTTGCCCCTTTACCATCTCTTATATTCACAAATCGCGAAAACCCCCTAAAATTTAAAGTGCCCAATTGAATTTATAGAAATTTGATGGTATAATTTGGGAAAAATGATCAATTGGCTGATAAAGAATGAATTTTTATAGGAAAAATTATGAGACTGACCAAGAAACCGCAACGTGTGAGGTTCTTGCTGATGAAAGAATAGTCTGCAGACAATCAGAGTGGCCATAATAAGCAGCATAGTGCAAACAAGTTCTTCCATTTAGTGAATCAAACATCAGAATCTGCCAATTTTGAACAATATCATCAACCATGTCTGATTCAGATGATTAATTTCGATCAAAATCATAATTGATTAGTGTTTGAAGAGGGGAAATTGACATACATTAGCCCCAGCTTCAATCAGCTTTTCTACACAAGCTATTTTCCCGTGCATTGCAGCCAACATCAATGGAGTCTGATAAGCATTAATCAAATTGCGCAAAATAAGTAAAATATCAAAGGATCATGATCCAGATTCATAAAATTTTCAAAGCAGTCTGTTAGAACGGCAGTTATGACAACAATCATGTAGCACACCTGTTTGTGACGATTCAAGGAATCAGGATTAACTGATCGATTCTCCAAAAGCATAGAAAGAATCTGAACAAAAAACAAAATCAAAATCACCCATCAATCAAACCGATCAAATACCAGAACAAACCAACAAACTGAACACAAAAATCAAGAACTACGAACCTCGATCTGACCATTGGCAGCTGCTATGTGAAGAGCAGAATGACGATCATAAACAGTGGTTTGTCGAATATAATTCGGATCTATCTCCATAAGAGTCTTCACGGTCATCAAATCCCCAAATTGAACCGCTGTGAACAACCCATGTTCATCTTGTATTTTGCAACTCAGAGATTGACCCATATTGTTGATGTTTGATTGTTACGGCGGATGTTCGCCGGAAACATCCACTTGAACCACCGACTAGGGAGGAATTGGTGGTGGCGATTTGAGAGTGCTGAATGGTGATTCATTTAAGTAGAATTGAGGAGGGAGATAAATGGGGACACTCGGGGCAAAGGTGGAAGAAGGTGGCGGACGGGCAGGTAGGAGGGGTAAATGACTGACGACGGGCAGGTGTCAGTAGTTCACGGGCAGTTTTGAGATTCCAAAATTAATGTAGTGGGTCATTGGTACCTTGTTTAAGATAAATATAGGGTGCTGTTATTCTCACACCCAATTATTTTAAAAATACACCCTTAAAACGACTGGTACTGTCTAGTACGGCTCGTCTGAGTCCTCGGTCAAACATTTTCTCCTGACAACATGTGCCAATGATTGGGAGCAAGACGGGCCGTACTGGCCAGGACGGCCAGTCTCAATCACCGTACAGACATTCCCTGCAACTAAGTACAATGATTAGATAGCAAGACGGCCCGTACTGACCAGTACGGCCCGTCTTGCTTTTTCAATTCTGACAAAAGGACACTGATTTGACCTAGTACGTGCCGTATAGGCCAGTACGGGCCGTATAGGCCAGTACGGGCCGTCTTGAACATTTTGAAATTTGTATATAAGCTTGAATCGTTTCAAACGAACGCGTAACTTTCGAATTCGAGTATATTTCAAGATAATTCGTATCTGTAACGATGTCGTTCTGGGATGGGAGTTTTTTCAACTATTCCGTGCCAGATTTGAACGAAGAGCCTCCTGTCGAGTATTCATACGGCACGACAGATCTGAATGCTGAACCTAACGCTGATGTCGGTTTTGACAGTCAAGCATCGTATGGGTTCGTGTATGACGACAGTAAACAAAGTAACCCGGAGGAGGGTTATGAATAAAAGCCGGGGGCTTCAAACGTTAACTGGGAAACCAAAGAGGTAACTTAAATGAAACATAAATGTTAATGATTGTATATTATCGCTATCCATTTACGGTATTTATTATTGTTTTTATATGTCAGGAGTTTATGTCTGAGGAAGCGCTGGTAGGGTGGGTGAAAAGTAGAGCACTAGACAATGGTTACATTGTAGTCAAAAGAAGAACGAAAAAATCAAAGACAACAGGCAGTGTAATCAAAGTCTGGCTCATGTGTGACCGTGGTGGCGAGCACAATAGCATCGCAATCCTTAGACGGTCAGGCAGCAAGAAAATCGGTTGTCCGTTTCAATTGATAGGGTTATACAACGAAGTTCGTGAATCCTGAAAATTACAGGTGATTAACGACAACCACAATCACGAACCTGCTCAGAATCTAGAGGGTCATCCATATGTTAGAAGATTCACTCAAGAGGAAGAAGATCTGGTTGAGAATTTGACCGAGCGACACATGGATCCTCGTAACATACTTTCGAGCATAAAGAAACATAACCCTGCAAATGTATCCGTCCCTAGGGATGTATACAATTTACAGCAGAAGATAAAAAACAAGAAGAAATTTGGTGATACTCCGATGCAGGTCTTGGAAAACGTGCTTCATAGTCGGCGGTACGTTTACTATACCCGGGAGGATCCTGAAACAAACGTCGTGGAAGACATTTTCTTCTGTCATCCAAAATCGTATTGCTGGTGGCGTGCATTTCCGCACGTACTGATGATGGACGCGGTACAAAACGAACCAGTACAGGCTTCCATTTATTCAAATTGTTGGCGTGACTTCCACACACCAGACGTTTAGTATTGCTCACGCGTTTGTAAGCAAAGAACGTGAGGAGAACTACGTCTGGGTCTTGGAAATGGCTAAGAGTATGTTGAATAAATGTATGGAGCCACGTGTGATCATAACAGATCGAGACCTTGCTGTTATGAATGCGTGCCGTAAAGTGTTTCCAAAAGCTGCAAAATATCTCTGCAGATGGCACATAGACGAAAATATTGCCAAACACTGCAAGGCAAGCTTTTCGGACGCAGACTAAAAGAAATTCAAAGGTCGACGGGCGAATTTGTGTAACTCTCCGATAACAGAGTTATACGACTACAACTACAACAGTCTGTACGAAAGACTTATCAAAGACGACAAAAAAGTAAGCATCATATACTATCATTATTATCATCATTGGTTTTTTGTTTCATTTCAGGAGTTCTGGAGTATCTGACACACACCTGGTTAAACAGTTACAGAGATATGTTTGTAACAACATGGACCAATAGAACGCGCAACTTTGGTCAACGTGCAACAAACCGGGTGGAAAGTCAGCACTCGAACCTAAAACGATTCCTCAGATCACCAAACATCACGCTTGCCTCGCTTGTCGGTTTCGTAAATGAAATCGTCAAGCATAGGAGGTAAAAATGAAACACGATTTTGAAACGAGCTTGATTAAAACTATGGGTCATCATAAACTACCAATATTTGATAACCTTCGAGGAAAGGTGTCCATAAAGCTCTTGATTTGTTGGTCGAGGAAAAAGACAAAATAAGAGTCATGCGTGACAAAAATATGACGTGTGGTCACATGCTTTGGACGAGTTGTGAGTTGCCGTGCGCTTGTAATATATCAAAATATTACAACACAGGTTCGTAATATTAAATGTAAATCTTAGATGTTTCGCACGTAGTTACTTTTATATTAATTGTAATTATAAATTATGCAGATAAAAAGATACCGCTCTCAAATATATATATTTTTTGGACAAAACTTAACGCAGCTGACCCAACGCAGATAAAAAGATACCGCTCGATCGGCGGACGGTCATCAGCATGAAACTTGCCGTCGACATCTCGGGTCTGGGATTACGGTTTATTGGGCTGGACGGCCGCCCGTTTCAGCCCGCCCAGGTCATCGTCATGCAGGAGCAGCAGCAGCAGGACGGTGGCCCGATGCCGGAGCCCGAGCCGATTCGGGAGGAGCCGGTCCAGTCATCGCCGCGCGAGGAGGAGCCTCCACAGCATCCACCGCACGTTTACCATGCGGTGCGCCTGACCGAGCCACTCGAAGCGTTGTTGCACCAGATTGCTGCCCGGTGGGACGAGACGGCTCAGTGGATGGCACGCGTGGAGCGACGGCTAGATCGTTACGAGGATTTGGTCCAGTGGATAGTCGCGTCAGAGCATGCGCGACGGGACGGGACGTGACACATCTTCCACCGTTCCCGGAGCCACGCGTCTACGCAGACGACGGATCGGACGCTGGACCATCGGGATCGTAGTTACTTTTGTATTTTTGTATTTTGTTTCCTTGTATATAAAACCGTACAGTGTATATACGTATTTTCTTTCTGCATTTGTATTGTTTCTGTTTGTGTTGTTGTTTGTGTTGTTTAACATTTGCGCGACAAACTTTATGTCGTTGCTAATTATTTAAATTAACGTATACAAACTAATTGTAAAATGAAATATTTAGTTAAAACGACATTATGACGTTTAATTAACATAATAGTCGTATATCGTTCAAATAACTTACATAATAAACGTATATCGTTAAAAATTAAATTTAATTACGTAATTTAAGTTTAAATAAAATAAATAACTCATATCGTTCAAATAATTCACGTATTAAACGTAGATCGTTAAAAATTATTTAAAAACGCAAATTAAGTTTAAATAAAATAAATTAATTCAAGACGGCCCGTACTGGTCCATACGGCCCGTACTGGTCCGTACGGCCCGTCTTGAGTTAAGCAAAACTGGTTGACACCCAAAATGGTTTGGAAAAATAAGCTTGGTTCAAGACGGGCTGTACTGGCCAGTACGGCCCGTCCCACAGAATGTTTTACTGATTCCAAGGAATTATATGGAATGTTTGTCTGTACGGCAAGACGGGTCGTACTGCCAAGTACGGCCGGTCTTGAAAGGCAGGGGTTTAAAAATATAAAAGTGAGGTGTCCAAATAAAAGGGGCCTAAATATATATCTTTTCGATGGAAAAAGATTTTTTGTGCTACGAAAATTATTTTATTTTTACAGAAACACTGCCTATGATTTTGATGGATCCGCGTACTATTACGTTATAATAATTAATATAAGTATATAAAATTATGCTGTATATTATGTAATAAAATTTAAAACATAAATATAAAAACTATATTATACCTAATATGTTACGTATAAGATTTTAAAAAAATTAATTTAATATAAAAAATATAAAATACTTAAAGTTTTTTACTTTCGTAATAATAGATCTTAGACACTTTACTTTAGTGATAATGATTTCCATTAGCTTTAATTACTTTAGCAATAATAAATCTTAAAATTTGTAATAGTTTTTTTTTAAAACGTCGACAATCCTACATACCACGTATGTTGTCTTAACATGACCCATCGGGCAGAGGTAAGACGTGGCCACACCAGATGCGCAGGAACCCTCTGGAATGGGTAAATCATCGCTCCCATTAGTCCAGAACCCGAGATTAAGCTCAAGATTTCTTCCATCATGTGGATGTCCTTTAAATCGCCTCTGACATGGCTCGATCCCATGACTTCTCGGTCACAAGGTGAAACCCCAACTAGTAGGCTGAATTCGCATGACTCTCTTGATCTAAAAACTAAAACCATTTGCATCCTGTCATGCGTCATCGTCATAATTTATCTAAAACTCACATTTACCGTTAAAAATTTGTTTCCTTATTAAAAACCTCCACAAGCCACTTGTTTTTACAACTTTTATATTTTTTTTCTTTATTCCACTAAAAAATATGTATAATAAATACCACTCGCAACAAATATATGAGGGATAAAAGTGAATCCCTGAATATAAGGATATAAGACAATATGTCGAAACAAAAATCATTAATCCATGATCTTCCTATTGAAAGAAATAATTTCTATAGTTAAATGCTAACAAGTAAAAAATCATAATATATATATGTGTGTGTGTTTATTAATCTACATTGTCACAACAACATGAAGAAGAAGAAGAAGATAGTGATCATGCAAAGACATGAAAACAACACATAATATTTAAAGCTCAAAGATTAAACCGACAACATGAATATGTCAAGGGATTTTGGAGATTGAAAAAATACATATACTAAAATCACAATTAGAGTTTTACATATTGATGATGTAGGGTATGGCTTGACTTAACAATCTTAGCAAGGCATGCCTTGCCTTGCCAATCACTATCGGATCGGCCGTGCCACTCTATATGTTGACAATTCATTTACGTCCTTGCCAACTTTGGCAAGGCCCATGAAATTAGCCCAAGAAGCTTGGTCAAGCCCAGGTGGAGTAAAGCCCGTTTTCACCCTATAAATAAGAGGTTCAACTTCACAAGTTGGACACACCATTTGCTAGCACCTAAACCCCTGCTAAGCATCTTACCTCATTCTCCCTCTAAGCAGAGAACTTACTTCTCTCAATTCTCCCCATCCTTGGCCGTTCTTAGCAGGGCATTGAGTTCCTTGCCTGCATTAGCAAGGATCCTGGTTCTCTTGCCCTTCTGGAACAAGATACATTCATCTTCTGTCATGAGATGACATGAACTACACCTCCATGCTCTCATCCTTGCCAAACCTAGCAAGGCCTTGGCAAGCTCCTGATCCCTGAAACGATCATTACTACCACACATTCTTCCTTGCCAGTCTCGGCAATCACACCTTCCTCATCTCTTATCTTCTATAATTACTTGTTATGTATTCTGTACTCTATTATCATATATAGATTCCTGACTTGAGCGTCGGAGTGTCCTCGGGGATAATCCCCTTGGGCCCTCTAACATAGATCTTCTATGTTGTTGCAGCTAGGATCCATCTCAGGATGACAAGGCACGACTTAGCCCGACTCAAGCCTGGCCCGGATTCGGTTGTAGTAACACATATAATTTTTTATAGAACTTTTTTTTGAAAGATGTACAAGATTTTATAAAACCCGAATACCCAAAGTGTTATAACATGGTTCCAGACCATATTTGAAATTTAAATTTGAAATCAAAGTGTGAAAGAAATTTGTGGATCTTCTAATTGGTGCAAGTATTTAACCATGTTATTGTAAGGAAAACACATTTAATCATGTTATTATAAGGAAAACATATTTAAGCATGTTATTGTAAGGAAAACACAAGCAAACCAAAAATGGATTAATGCCAAAACAAACAAAAAATATATATCTTATGTACTTTTGAACATACACAGCTAAAGTCATCATTTTATTAAAATCTTTATTTAAATTGGTAATAAATCAATTAATAAGGTTTAAATCAGATGAACAAAAGTTGAAATAACTTTAGAGGTAGAATTGGACAAGCTATAATGTTTTGTAATTTGTACCAAAAATTGGACAGAACCTCCATGTTGATTAATGGTTGATTGTGAGCTCAACTAAACTTACTTTTTGGTTAATGATTTTGTATCAATAGAAGTCAAGTTGTTACCTCTAGACATTTGATGATTGGTATCTAAAGAATTTCCATGTATGGTTAAAAAAATTCCATTTGCTCTCAAGATTATGTTTGTTGTTTAAAGAGCTCAAGAAGCAAATTAGAGGAACTAATAATGCTTATTAAAAGCCATTAAAAAAGATTTAGTTTGGTATATACAGGGATCATAAGTACATGAAGAATAAAATAAATATATATTTAGTTTAAAATATAATAATTAGGTTAAAGTGTTGAACCCACACATCGAACTTGGACTTATGCAACACGGCATCACGGTTTTATATGTCAACTTGTATTTTAATTAATTATTGTGTTTTATGTTCTATTGGAGGTGACTGCCTTAGTTTAGATTCATGTCTTAACAAAATCAATTATTTTGTTTTTAAATTATTGATGGATGACAGACGGTGATTATGATATATATTATTATAAACACTCGACAAGAAAATGGGTGTTTATTTTAATTCAAGGCTTATTTAGTTAATCTTTGTACATCGAAAGCTTTTTTAATTAAAAAAAAAAATCAATGCTTTGCTTAGTTAGGCAACATATAAAGGTAATAACCTCGTGTCCTTAATATGAAAAAAATCAAAACGAAACTTCAAAACTTTTTTTTTTTTTTTAAAAAGAAAAGACTTGATAAATATATTAAAAGACAACAAAAATAATAATAATGAACTTCTTAGTTCTTGTATTTTATTTAACAAGTTTTAATATTAAACTTTATTTTTCTTTTATTTTAGTTATAAAAGTTTAAGTATTTTAACAAAAAGTATTAGTAAAGTTTTGGTTGCTTTTGTTGTTTGACTAACTAGTTGAAGGTTTAGTTCCTGTAGATGACATATAATTATTTTTTATTTTTTAAATGTTTTTTTTTAATTTTTTTTCTGGTATTTTAGTTTTATGTTCCTTATTAAAGTTAAATTCATGTGTTTGCTAAGTTTATATATTTTATATTTTTTAGGTTTTTTCAGCTTTGTTTACGTTATTTTTTCCATTTTGTTTGATGTACGTATTTGCTTTCCTCATTAGGTGAATAGTTAGTTTGTGGTTTATCCTTTGTTCAATTTCAATAGAGGACGAGAGTTTACGTATTCCACGAAAGACAGATTATGAGTTTACTTATTGGAGGAGGATTGAATGCCGTTAGTTGTGATGTAATTAGCCGATGGTCAGCTAGTGAAGTAATTGGATTGCCGTTGAGAATGTATTTTGGAGGTTGTCATGAATTTGTTGTATAAACTAACAAGAAGCTGACTGAATTTGAAGGAGGCAAAATGACATAGTGGTATAAATGTGTTTTAAGTATTTGATTTGATTTCAAGCTTAGAGTTTGAACCCTAATCTTTAGATTATGCTTTTATTTTTTTAAACATCTTCCACTTTATTAAACAAGTCTAAACATCTTCCACTTTATTTTTAATCTTGGGTTGAACAAAAATATTAAATGAAAAATTATATAAATTTCAGCCATAAACAGTTATAAAAATTTTAGGTGTTATGTTTTTAAAGTTTGACGGTCCCCATCACTTTGGTGTTACCACTAACGAGCATTAGCATGGATGACCCAACAATCTTAAAAATAAAGATAGAGTTTTGGGCCCCTAAAGTCTTAGGGTCTTGATTTCTAGCAAAATTTTTATAAGTGTTGAACTTTTGTTTAATTTATTCAAAATGAAAAAAAAAAAATAGAGTGCACGATGCAACAATTTTATACTTTATAGTGTGATAGTTTTGAGTTTTTGGTTAAAAAATTAAATCGCACATTCATCAATTTTTCATTCATTTAAAAATTGAAATCTTTAACTACTTTTGATTTTTTACATATTGGTTTCTTCATCTTCTTTAATGTGATATTTTGAATTTTTTATAATTGTAATCAATTGAATTTTTAGATGTTTATCAAATATTAAATTAACACTGTTAATTTCTATTGCTATTTGTTTATTAATTTGATATTTTAATATCGATTGCTGCCAATTTTTTTATTGGAAAAACCTTTCTTTTGCTTCATATGGTTTAACAATTTTAACCATTTTACTCCAAAACTTTTCTAAATGGCCGTTATGCTCCCTGTGGTTTGACTGTTTGACTATTTTGCTCCAAACTTTTCTAATATGTCTCCATTATACTCCATTTTTTCGAAACCACGGGGAGCAAAAGGATTATACCGTCAAACCAAAGGTAGCAAAATGGTTAAACTGTCAAACCACAGAGATTATAATGGTCATTTTGAAAAGTTTGGAACAAAAGGGTTAAAACTATCAAATCACAGGGAGTAAAATAGAAGTTTTTCCTTATTTATTTTTGAATTATTCACTTTTATTAAATGCTCATTTTATTTTTTTGAACATATAATGTATATAGTCTACTAAAATTATTTATATCTTTATGTTTTGTTAAAATCTTCAATTGTTAGTAGATATGTTAATAATACATGATATATTTTTAATTGTATTTTTTATTCATGTTTAATACAATTTTGTTGATTCTATTTACAATTATATTATTAGATATTTGTTATGTTATTATCAAAAAAAATAGTATGTTAAGTCAATTATCAATATTTATTAGAATTGAAAGCAAAATATTTTTTACTAAAATAACCTAATTTTATTACTCGCTTTGGAGTTTAGGCCTCGAAAATGCTTAGACCGACCCTGTATTAGCATGGTGGTTGTTGCTCTGTTCCCTCTTATACGTGATTCCTATTGTTAAGTGGAAATATAACTTGATTGTTGTACTGACTAAATCATGTAAATTTTTTTAGAGACATTTAATGTAATTTAACTCGTATGATTAATCAAGTTAAATGTTAGAAAATCTTGCTATGTTGGTTGAGTATTCAGTATTCACAAAAAATAAAAACAAATGAAACATTTCCAGCAACAACACATAAATTCTTTAGACATGAACTTCAAACTCACTGGTTTGGTTATTTGCAAGGGAGGGACCATAAGAAGGGCCCCATTTTTCCGATCAAAAATGTTGATTTAGTAGTATTTCGTCAGAAATTAAATCCTTCGATCTTGTTCGGTTTCTTTTTAAAAATCTTTTGCCCCCTCCGTTTTCTTCCTAAAAATCTTTCGGCCCCCTCCAAGTTTTTTTCAAGTTCTGTCAATCTATATTTTTACATGCTCGATCATTGGATTTAACTTTATTTTAACTTTATTTTAGTTGAACCTATTGTAAGTTCCTTTCAATTCTATCTATTTTTTCTATTTTGATTGTCTTTCTTTAAAAAACTGTAAACAATATCTCTACATTTTATACAGCAATAATCAATAGAGTGAAGTTAAAATTAGGAATCATTTAGTAACACACATGATTCACATAAATAATGATATATGCAAAGCTAAGATTCTTCCTCGTGGTGCAAGAAAGATAGTTCCTCGCATCAATAATGTCCTTTCATGGGAGGATCTACCATAAATGGTCCTAAGATTCTTCCTCATCATGCAAGTAAGATAGATATATGGTCCCTTGCATCAAGGGCTTTTTATTTAAGGACATACCATATGGTTCATGGAAAGAATGCTTCGTGTTTGTGTACAAACAACTTGTATTTGTCACTCATGTATTGTTAGGTTTCCAAGCATGAAATCATTAAAAAGTTTAACAACTTTTAAATATGCTTTAAAAAAATGATAGAAAGTTACGTACAGTCTACAACGAGTAATGATTTCACCTCCATACATATATATATATATATATATATATATAATTGATAATTGCTTGGGTGGATTTTGTTAGATATTTTAGTATAATTGGATTAATTTTGTTGATCGATACGAATTTAAACAAGTTGAGTGTGAGGCACACACTTGTTTAAGGTTTTATGATTCAATTCATCCAGAAATAAAATCGTGTTCGTTTTTCTGTGATATTCTCTACAGATTTTAAAACTCACCATGTCATGTATGGTGTTTTTGTGAGGTTCACGAGAATCTTTCAATATTATTAAACTGTGAGATGCAAGATCCAACTTATTACGCCTCAAAAAAGAGTAAAGAATCGTGTTTGGATACTATGAATTGTAACACTTTAAGTCGACTTTCTTTATAAGGAGCATAACTATGGATGTCACACTTTTGGTGTTTTGGTATATGCCATCATTTGTTAGGTTTTGATTGTATAAAATAAATGCTTAAGCTATGACAAGCAATATTTTTAAGAAGTGTAAGCATTAATAATATTGATGGCGTACGCAAATAAGATTCATACATGCAACAAAACAAGTCACTTTTAGACTATGTGTTTCATTCTACATATATGTGAGGTAGACATTACGTGAACATCTATATCTCACCTATACATGCAACAAAACAAGTCACTTTTAGACTATGTGTTTCATTCTACATATATGTGAGGTAGACATTACGTGAACATCTATATCTCACCTATTATTCCCATACAAATGTGTAACCATTACCATTTATTCACATACACATAGGGTTGTAAAAGAACCGAACAAACACGAGCGGTTCACGAACACTTGCTGAACAAAAAATAGTGTTTGTGTTCGTTCATTAATAAACTAAACTTGTTCACGAACAGCTCACGAACATAAACGATCATTTGTTGACTGTTGCAAGTTCTGGTCAAGAAATGAATTGGGAATGGAGCAGGGCACCAAGTGAAGACCAACAGAAGGAC
The DNA here is from genome assembly GCA_009363875.1 of Mikania micrantha. NCBI lineage: Eukaryota > Viridiplantae > Streptophyta > Magnoliopsida > Asterales > Asteraceae > Mikania > Mikania micrantha. The sequence goes on from CM018684.1 coordinate 67,307,962, forward strand.
GAATTGGAAGCCTTGGAGGGTATGTTAATTGATCTAAAGTTTTCCATCAATGATGATAGGTTGGTGTGGTTGGGATCTAAAGACATTCTATTTTCGGTTAAATCAATTAAAGGGAGGCTAACTAATGAAAACAATGGGAGCTTTGTCCTCAAATGGAGCAAATGGGTGCCGGCTAAAGCAAATGTAGTCGCTTGGAGGGCTGAAATGAATAGGTTACCAACCCGCTTGGCGCTTAGAAGAAGAGGTGTTAATATCGAGTCTACGGCCTGCCCTATGTGCAATGAAGACGAGGAAACGGCTGAACATCTAATAATTGGGTGCCCGGTAGCAAATGCAGTGTGGCAAAGTATATCTCAATGGTGTAACATTCCTCCGATTTATGCGTTTGAAATCAAGGATCTTCTTCAATTGTCTAATTCTCACAACGGGGATAGATCAAAAAAGAACTTGATCCATGCGGTAATAATATGTGGCTTATGGTGTATTTGGAAGACAAGAAATGATACAGTGTTTGAAGGTACTTCTCCATCTGTAGGGGGGATTGTGGAGGAAGTCAAGAGGATGGGATTTCTATGGATCAAGAATCGAGCCAAATTACATAGTATAGATTGGAATAAGTGGAAATGTTTCAATGTAAACTTTGGTGTGTAACTCCGGAAGTTCCGGGTGTGTCTTTGTATTAGTGTTCCCCTCCTTCTAGTGTCTTGCTAGTTTGGGGTGGGTTGTTGTTTTTTATAAAATATCTTTGCCGTTCAAAAAAAATTTAAAAATAAAAATCATTATTTTTCAATCTCAAATAATAGACATAATCATCTTATAATTAAAACTTAATTAATATAAAAATCATAGTCTAAATTAATATCTTTTGAGGAAAACAAAAATTTCAAATGACTATAATTATAATTTAAATATATGATATTAAACTAAAAATATAAAACTTAAAAATATAAAACATATTTAACAAATATAAACATAATAAATGAACATAAACAGACACTAACAGACATAAACTGACGCATTACAAAGTATTCATGAAAACAAATGAACTAAATGAACAAAATTTCTTGTTTGTGTTTGTTTATTTATTAAACGAACGTGCATAAAAAACTTCCGTTGAACTGTTCAAGAGTTGTTCGCTGAACGTTCAATTCATTTACAACCCAACATACTTATAACTCACCTGTCACCCACCTAACCCCTTTATCTTCTTCTCACATCAGTGACCATGGTCACCTTCAACTCATCACGCTCGTGCCACTCCTCAATCTTATCTAATAATATGTTTGAGTGGACGAAAGCGAGATACCCCTGTTACCCGGTACTCACGACTAACTACAAATTGTGTTACTTCTTAAATAAACTAGTGCCGTAGGTATATGGTCGTTCTATGAAATTAATACTATTTGATAAGATCTTTGTCTATTACCTGTCACGTCATGCTAAATTCGAATACTTCTATGATGAAATCTTGCTTGTACGCACTCATATAGTCATATTCCATACATAAATTATATTACACGAAATTATATATAATAATTACATTTACATATTTTAATAAATTAACGTTTTTAAAAAATATATATTATCTTAATAAAACATTTTAATTTTGATTTCTTTTCTCTCTTTTAATTTCTATTAAATATATTTATATTAAAAATAATAAATATTAAATCAAGTATGACTATAATTTTGATTTCTTATCTCTCTTTTAATCAATCATAAATCTTTCATGCGACTATAACTTTATAAACAAAATCATATCAATATAATCGAATGTTTTTTCGGTTTAATTTAAGTATAGTGTTATTATATTTTTAAAATGATTTTGTATGTTAATGTGTTATACTATATTTTTTATGTATTATATCATTTTGTGTTATATTTTTCTGTACTATTTTTTTATGTTGTATTTATGCAAAAATCCAGTATATGTTTTAAAATTACAGTTTGTATGTCAAAAATCTATCTTTTATGTATCAATGGCATATTCATATTAAAAATAAAAAATTGTCTAAATTAGTGTAATTTAAAAAATATATATATGTTGTACGTAAATGATATGTATGTTTAAAAAAAGAGGCAGAAACTTGAAAAAAAAAAACAAAATATTTGATACCTAAATTACTTATTCTTTTTTTTTTTTTTTCTATCTTGTCATATGTTAGGCTAGTGTAATTAATAGAGGATGACTGAGGCATGTATTCACGAGTCCAAAATGGAACAAAATTCATTAATTATTAACTTATTTAATTATACGAAAAATGCCACAGAGAAAATGAAGATTGAAGTTAATATATAATAGACCTTTGGTAACACACAAAGTAGATAATAAAACAATGATATATGCATGTAAAAGATGCGTGTGAGATTCTCAAACCAAAATTCAATTATGAACTAAATATTCTTCCTCGTGTGACGTAATATAGGTTTTCTTAATTTTTTTTAATAACAACTCTATTATACTTTTATTTTTAAAATGTCTTAAATAAATGTATTTTTTTTATATATTTTATTAAGGGTTATTTGGTAAGGTTTGAATAAGGTCATGTGTTCAGATTTATACCGTTTGTTTCAAACATGTGAATGAAAATAAATGTCTGAATGAGCATCTAAATGATTCAGATCTGGGTATATGTCTGAATGAGTCGGAATGACAGGAGCTAGCTCCTCTCCATCTCTCCAATCCTCATCGACGGCCTCATCTCCGATGAAGACCTCTCATCTCCACAACCCTTGACGACGACGAAGACATCTCCTCTCTGACGACATCTCTCCGCTACATAGTCGTTCAGATGTTCAACCAAATAGTCTTAACTTTTTTCAGTACTTACTAGTTTATAGTTTTCTAACCATTTAAACATCTTACTGATTCAATACTAATGGTTCATAGCTGCATCAAAGGCCTTTCTCATGAGAGAATATACCATGGAAAATGATGTTTACAGCTTGTGAACAAAACACATGCATTCAGTGTTTACATTGAATCATAATAAACCGATTAAATAAACTTCTAAATAAGCTTAAAACTTAAGAAACTCGCTAGTAGTCCATAAAGTGTTAAGAATTTGGGTTAATGATTGTCGTTGGTAGGGGCGAGCATAATATAACATAACCGAAAAATAACTGATAACCGCCCGAACTATAACCGATTTAACCGAAACCGACTACTTTAACTGACGATTATGGTTAAGCGAACCCACTAACCGAATCATTCGGTTATGGTTATAGTTAAGGTAGTCATTAACTGACTTTAACCGAATTGAACCGAATAATGTATATTTGTTTTTTTTTAATATTTATATGTTTTTTTTTTGTTTATTTTAAGAAGTTATGGTGAAAGTCAAGTATAGAAGGTGAATCTTCACTTTTTGTTATATGAAAATATTACATATCATACGTGAGACTAGATATATTATAAAATGAATTAAAGTTCACGTGGTTTTACTTTTTGTTTACACATTCTCAGTCACTACAAAGTTTTACAAGCTTAACCAAGATTTTCATCATTAATATATCTATAATACACAAATAGATTTACAATTGTTTCTTAGTTTTTCAACAATTCCATTATTAACCAAATTTAACCGAAACCAAACCGTAACCGATAGTTAACCGATTAATGGTTAACCAATCAATTGGTTATGGTTCCGGTTAAGGATTTAGAAGTGGTTTTGGTTATGGAAATGACCATAACCGCACCAAACCGAACTATGCACACCCCTAGTCATGGGGTGGATTAATTCAACAACTTCATGAGGGTTATAGAATTCTTTGAATATAGTCTCGCTAGGATTAGTCTATGAGACACATGAATTCAAACTATTTACAAATATCATCCAAATGCAGAATGAATCAATAAAGAAGCCGTTCAATATCATTATTTAATTTTAAAAAACTAACTCTTAAACTCATTTTAAATATTAAAAAAATACATGATTCACATTAAAGATGATTAAAGTTGATTTGTTTATTCAAAACCAATAAAAAAATTAACTTTAATATAATATATGAAACACATTTTTTTTGAGGTTTTTAATTAAGTGATCACAAATGAGTTAAAAAGTGAACTCTTTAAGATTAAATTACCATATGATATAAGTCTTACACACATACACACTTGTAAGTATAAGGAATCTCACACTTTTGCGAAAACCTTTTTCGACCAATCACATAGTTTATACAGTTTTAATTATTAGAGTATTAATGTAATATCATACATTTTACCAAAAAAATCATTATTTGTATTATGTTACGTATTCGTAACACTTAGTATAACATGATGTCAACAAAAAGAATAAAAAATGTAATACATAGATTGATTTTTTGATGCCCAGAGTGAAATACGTATACTTTTTTATGATTTAAAATAAATGACTAAAAACATGTTTAAGAGTTAACTCTTTAAAATTAGGTTATTATAGGAAATAAGTGTATCTTTCCATTATAGTAATTTACATAATAGTGTATTCAATAACAATAGGAACAATGTTTTGTAATGGATTTTACCTTCTGTTATAATTCTTATCTCTTGTTGATGCACTTGAAAGGCCCAAAAGAAGATTCTACGAGAGTATCATAAGAGTAGATTAATATTGTTGTTAAAAAAAAAAAAACTTCAAACAATATTGATATTTATCTTGCTTTACTTTTTTGACCTTCGTTATTTGTCTTGACTTTTTTGTCCCCTTAGAAACTTACAGTAAATTGGAAGATAGAGTACCACCAATTACGTTTGATAATTTTCATTATTTTATTTTTATTTCTTTAAATTTACATATTTAATGCTCTCTTGAAATTTAGAAAATTTGCAATTTTTTTTCTACTTTATATAGTTTAAAAATGCAAAACTTTTTTTTAACAGCTAAATTGCTTGATTTATCAAACTCCATCAAATATATAGTATACTAGGTAAAAACCTACGTAATACACATATTAAATAAATAAATTTTAAAATTATTTATTTTAAATAACATGTTACATATTTTTCAAAGACTTTCTGCAAAAAAAATAAATAATATAACTTATGATGTCATAATTTTATTTGTTAAATTGAATAAATTGTTATTATTTAATATATAGAAGAAAAATAAAAAAATCAAAATATAATATATAAAAGATGATTTACAAACAATTAATATAAGAGAGAAGCGGGAAAACTAATTTTTAGGTTGTCTACAATGGTGACATATGTCCCATCAAAACCTTTATTTATTATAAGTATAGAAGTATAGATACATATAATTTACACAAATCCATCAAAGACGGTTAGAACCTTGACCTCAAAAGATCTTCATGGCCGGCTTTGACAATCCAATCCTATACTTTTCTTTAAAAAAACAATTTTTTTAACAAACTATTGGTTAAACTCTATGATACCGTTTGGTATGCATGAATAAATGATGGAATGAATTATTACGTTGTAATAGAAAAAACTTGTTTAGTTAACACAAAGGAATGGAATGCACAATTCCACAAGGAATGTGATTCCTTCACTTTTGATGATTTTCATTTCTTTGAGTAAATGTGATTTTTCTTTATTTCTTCTCTTGAATGAATGACCGACCAATGACCTGACTCATGTCCAAAACCAGGGCCGGCCCAATAGTGTAAGTGGGCCAAGCTAGGGCTTGGGGCCACCCACAAAACATGGCCTCCAATTTTAAAAAAAATCTTATATTTATATATGTTTTTCTGGGCCAATTATCCATTTTCCCACCTATTTTGAAATTAATGAAGTGGACCGCATGGCCCAAACCTTAAACACGGAGAAATTCTTGTCTTCTTGTGGAAAAAATAGAACGGTGGACGGGACAAGGGGATTGGGGAAAGGGAAGATGAATCGCCAAATCTGTGACGATTCAAAAGGAGTGGGATTCACGACGTCGACGATTCGGAAGTAGGGAGGGAGACGACTCGAGACTCGGGAGACGAAGGGTTTAATCGGGACTTGAGATTCAAGAGAGGAGTAGAGCTGTAGATGACGGAATACGAAGGGACAAGGGTCGATCGAGTATTGGAGTTTCAACTTATAGTGTTCACCGATTGTCGTTCCGGACCTTCTCGCCTTCTGGTAAGCTTACTGTAAATATGTTATTCACTCTTGTCTCTACAGCACTCTCGATTCGAATTGTTGCCTTTCGAAATCCGAATTCCGATTATCTAGAGTCAACATGAGTCACCGGTTTTACTATTCGTAGCGGCTGGCTGAGTCCCCTGAGTTTTCCAATTATATGAGTCACTTGATCACTCATTACTAAGTGTCGACTGAGTAGTCCGGTTGAGTGATTGTGCCGTCTGTGGTTTGCCTCCCTGCCCCTGTTCGGTTGTTTACTGTCTTTGCCAGGATTCAGGTATCTTACTATCTTAAATGTTTAATACTATAATCAGAATTTAAGAATTTGTTATTGCCTTAGTGTTTGTTGGCTAGTTTGACTGTTTGTTGAGTTGTTGGTTGTTGCTTACTCGCTTATTGTAGCTTGTTGATTAGTCCCTTACTAAGTTACTAAGGCAAACTTGCTTATTGCTTATTGCTTTGTCTAACTAAAACCGAAAAGTATGAATAAGGTGTATCCAAAAGAGAGAAAAAAAAAACTTAAACAAAGGGGAGGATTTACTTTTTTAAACATTAAATAAATATAGTGCTCTAATTTTTTACTTTTCTTAGGGCCATCAAAATGGTTGGGCCGCCCCTGTCCAAAACCATGACTCGACCCATGTCCACAACCATGAGTCGACCCATGACCAAAACCATGAGCCGACCCTTGACCTAACCTGTCTCACCTCCACCTCTCGTCACCTGAGATGATGTCATTCGTCATTCTGAAATGGTTGCGGAAGCATAGTGGTGATGTTTCAGAGATGAGGTGTGACTTATTTGATCCGGTATCACAACACACAAATTAACTTAAAGTAAATACATTACAAGCATTTCGTTTTTACAACCAATATTACAATATATAAACTAAGTTTATTACATCATATGATTTATTTAAATACAAGTTATTGAAGTGCATCCTCACCGTTGCTCACTCTCTCCGTGCAAAATGTTTGAGTTTGAAAAGATCAGCACAAAGCTGGTGAGATCGTAAAGTTCAAGTTCAACAATATGATATTATGTGTAAGTTCTCAAAATGTTCAGTTCAAGATAACCATGGGACCCGTATCTAGTTCCTTTCGGACACTCCGTTCTGTTCTAAAAGATACTACTCGTCGGTATGCCTCATTGTCTTAATGTCTATCACAACATTAAGAAGTTCTAAAAACAGGTAACAAACATTCATAGCAAGGGTAGTTGCAAACTCCTAGCAAATGGGTTGTCAGTCGATAGTACTATCATCGTTTCTAGTTCGGCCTCACATGGGTTCACTAGATGCAGTTCTGGAATGAGGACTTTTAAATTCTGTGATAGAGTTCTGTTCTACAGGAAAAATCCCATGAAATCCACAAGTTCTCAACAAATCACATGTAATCACGTAGATAACAGTGATACATATCATATGTTTAAGAAAAGTTCCACAATAATACCCCGATGTTTATAAAACATTAAAAAGAATAGGGGTTGTACGAAACTCACCGGATATCTCACTGGTAGCAGAATATCACTCAAACTGGTAATAATAGGATGATTCTGCATTAGTTTATGTTTAATTAGTTATTTATGTTTTGACTTACTGATTAGATCTTTCTGAACGTCCAATGTCAAAGACATTGCCTTGAAAGTCATCAAACCGATATTAGGTGTTTAATTAATTATTTTAGTGTCATATCAAACAAGGTATGATAATGTAGATACAAGGTTGATGACACGTTTGATTAATCAAAATAATCTCTAATAATCCAGATAGTTAATGTTGTTGATTATGATGCTAAAACAATTTCTAGATGAATTTATGGCTTAGGAATGATCAATCCTCGTTATTGAGTACCCAAATGTCATGAAACATCAGAATGTGACATTGTAATTGGTTTAATAACAATGTTTAACATACTAATCTGACTGTTATCATAAGCATCAGATAATCGTTCCAATGAGTATGTTAATGATTGTTATTAGTTTGAAACACTTGGATTTAACCTTGAATTTCAAAGATTAATTAAACTAATCACCTACATCGCCACAATCAAATGGTTTAAACCATTATAACCATTGTTATGATTTCATGAAAACCGGGCATTACAACGGATCAAAACAAGGATTTACCCGTTAAAACATTAAGTTATTCGTTTCTAATCAATCCTAGCCATCATCTAGGCAATAATCAACAACCCTAACTATATCATTATGTTCAAAAACAAGATCTAATCAACCATTATCAAATTAGAAGGTTAAAACGAACCGTTACCTAATCAAACGGATTTCTGGCTACAAAACAACGACCAAAACTTGTAAACACGATCCCTGGCGCTATCCATGGGTTTTGGCAGCTTCAAAATGGAGTTTAGATGGTAATTTGGCCGGATTTTCGTCTGTGATGGTGGTTGTGTTCGAGAAGGAGAAGATAATAATCTTCTGCATGAAAATCTGATGAAGTAGTCAACTTTTTCCACCGCCTCATCCATCGCGTACCGCCAAGCATGGCAAATTGGGGCTTGGCGTACCGCGAAGAAACCGTAGTGATTTTAGATATTTCAATCCTTCGCGTACTGCCAAGGACCCTCAACATAGCCTTGGCGTACCACGAAAACCCCCGGAGTTTAATACTTCGAGATTTTTCTTCATTTTTCGATTCCGAAAAATCCGGAACTTCGTTTTGCGCACGGTTTTCGCCCACATTCACCATTTCTCGCATACTATCAATATGTAATAATTTCAATCGCCAAATAAAAGTGAATTTCAAGCACGACCAAATGTGCTCACGTCATTAATGACGTAATTCTCAATTGCAATTGTCACATGACCCATGACCCGAACCATGATTCAAACTATGACCCGACCCATGACCTAAACATGATGTGAACAATAGCCCAAACCATGATCCGAACCATGACTTGAACCATGGCCTGATCCATGACTCAAAAAATTACCCGACCCTTGAGTCAAATAATAACATGACTCATGAACCAAAACATGACCCGAACCATGACCCCATCCACAAACGAAACCATGACCTAATACATGAAATGCCCCATGATTTAGCCATAAGCTAAACAACAACCGACCAATGATCCAAACCATGACCCGACCCATGACCCGGCTCATGATTCGAATAATGATTAAAACCACGACTTGACTCATAAATTGTATTATATTCCTTTATTTTCTCATATCTACCAAACAATAAGAAGTAATGAATCATTTCATTACCAGAGGTAACCAAACATGAAAATGAAATGGTAATGATTCATTTCTTTCCAACGTCCATTCTATTCCCTCGTCCATTTCATTCCATCATTCATTTCATTCATTCGTACCAAACAGACCCTATGTAGTCTTTAGTTTTTATTCAATGAGCCATGGTATATAAGTATCTAGTCAGTAGTCAAATACATTTTCATTAAATCTTCCTATATAATACTTGATTTCAAAAAATGTCACATGACATCCTCTTATTAATTCAAAAATAAATCTTTATTCTTAAATTTAAATTAAATATAAACCCATAATTAATGTTATTAATAATATACATTGTTTCCATAAAATACACTAATTAATACTAAAAATTAATAACATAATAATAAATAGCATCTGTGTTTAATGTAATACACACAAACATATTAAGAACATTTTTTATAATTTTTTATAATTTTCTAATAGTAAAAACGTATAACTAATATTATTAATTTAATTAAATAAATTTAGGAAGACATAATTAAAAAATACATAATTTTTATCTACAAACTCGTGTAATACACGGATATATAACCTAGTTACCTAATAAACATGTTGTTAAGAACAAACCACACCAAAGGTTAAATTAGAAACAGACCCTAATCAATATTATTTCCAAATGTCTAGCCAACATACTAAAGAGGGTGTTTGATAGGGTCAATAGTCTATGAGTCACATTCGGATTTCGCAGCAGCACGTAGCATTTAGATAGGCTATTATTCGTTAGATATTTTAGTATAATTGGATTAAGTTTGTCGATCAATGTGGATCATGAATTTCATTAAACAAGGTGGGTGTAAAGATGCACGTTTTTTTAGGATTTTATGATTAAATGGGGTTCAAAGAGGGCAACGTCTCTGGATTGCGGGGTTTAAGGGGCAGAGCCCTTGGGTGGGGTCGAGTTATATTGAAAAATCAATAAAAAATTTTTGATTTTACGAATTTTGATATAAAATTCGTATTATAATTTTAGTGGCAAATTTGGGAAGAATAAAACTAGAAAATTGCCTCATAAACCTGCATGTATCCAAATTGAATTTTGATCGATCATTCCAGAAACACTTCGATTCATAATAGTTCTTTAATTTCGAATTGTATTTTATCCGATAACATTTGGGTGAACCACAAATAGTTTGATTTAAAGGTGTAATCCATGACTTTCAATTTATCTGGTGATAAAAACATGTTCGTTTTTTTGTGATATTCTCTACATTATTCGCCGATGATGCATAGAACCATCAAGAGTTTCTATATCAATATATGGATCCCTCACTAGTGATTTCAATGTTCTCGAGACCTAAGTCGCGAGCTGAGCGAGGTCCCCTATCTCCATACCTCTTCATTCTGGTAATGGAAGCATTATCTTTCATCATGAATACAAAACGGTCAATATTGGCATATTCCATTATATAACCATACCAAACCAAGGCCTGACTCTATCACATCTATTATATGTTTGATGAACTCTAGTTCTTTAAAGACTGGTCCACGTACTAGCTAGTAGCTACCAATTATGTGAACTCTAGCTACCAGTTATGTGAGCAATATAATGAGAACTATGACGTGTTTCAATTAAGCTCATATTCAGCCTCAAAATAAACTTTGATAAAAGTTGGTTAAATGGGGCAGGTGCTGACTGAATCAGATGAAATAAATGGCGTTAATTTTGGGGTGTTTGTAGGGTGTCTTCCCATTCCAATACTTGGGTGTGTATCTATGAATAATAACATGAACATTGTGAAAAGTTGATAACCGATTATTTAAAAAGATTAAGAAAAGATTATTATGGACAGGGGCGGCTTGGAGGGGTGCAAACCCCCCTCCCGCACATGGCCTATCGTTTTTAGGGGCACAATTTTATAAAAAAAATTTTATATATACTATATATTTTTTATAAAAATTCAATTGTCTCATTATAATATTCTATAGATTAAACTACAAGACCCAATAAATGATTAAAAAAAACAATAGGCACATCTACAAGGCCCATTCGGCCAGCCCAAAAAGGAAAAAAAAGAAGTATGTATCTGATACGCAAATAAGGGAGCGGGAACCAGAGACAGAGACGATCATCCGATCGTTTTTCTGTTTTCAAACCCTCGACCATCGCCCCTCCATTCAAACAAACAGCCAACGAATCAACTATCAAGGAACCTGCAGTCTTTATCTGATCTCGGTTAGTAATCTAATTCTTGATCCATTCAAACAAACAGCCAACGAATCAACTATTAAGTTTTAAAACTATGATTTTGTTATGCTTACGTTAATTGTCACAACATTAGTCATTATATATAAAAAAAATTTTATCTAAGGGGCCTTTTTTTTCCCTTTTCGCACGGGGCACTCGAATTCTCGGAGACGCCCCTGATTATGGAGTGGTGACATTAAAAAAAATCCTTTTGGTGAAGTAGGCTATAGTCACAACAACAAAAGAAAATGGGGGATTAGGTTGAGTCACTTAGGGTGTTCAACGGTTCGGGCGTTCGGCATACGGTTTATTCAGTTTGGCTTAAATGGCTTTAAATTTTTTTATCCCAACCGAAAATTAACCAAAGCGTTGAGAATCAGGTCATCTAAACCAAATTAGACCGAATAAACCGAATTCAACCTTATATAATATTATTAATAAAAATAATAAGTTTATATAAATTCGTTTTAATTGGTTGACTTATTCAACCGTACAAATGTAATTCAAAATATATAGAACCGATAACCGAAATGAGACTGAATTCAGAATTTGGATATGGTTAGAAGTCAAAGCATTACGAATACTGTTAACTAATTTGAGAATCAATCGAAAAAGAAAAATAGAAAAATGAATCGAGAGAGAAAACTGGAATGTGTAATTTCTTGAGTATTACAAAACTGAACTCAATCAGATTAACAGAATGCAGCAACAAACTAACAACCATTATTCGTCTAATATAGAAAACAAACTCTATACTAATGACAATTAAGGATCTAAGAATACCAATATGACAAAACAGACCCTACACTTTATGACTTTTAGCTTCAACCTTTAACAATCTCCACCTTTGAATAAAAGTCAACCAATGTTTAACTTCTTCAAACAATTACTAAACTTCACTCCAGGCAATGCTTTAGTAAGCATATCTGCTGCATTATCAATCGTACCCACACTTTGAACTTCAACTTCCTTTGAATTAACTACATCTCTTATGAAATGTAATTTAACATTAATATGTTTTGTTCGTTCATGATAAACCTGGTTCTTTGAAAGCTGAATAGCGCCCTGATTGTCACATAACACAACCGCACCAGATAGTTTAACACCCAATTCAGCAACAAAACCTTTAAGCCAAATCGCTTCTTTAACAGCTTCAGTCAATGCTACAAACTCCGCTTCAGTTGTTGATAAAGCAACTACATGTTGCAATGTAGCCTTCCAACTCACAATACAACCAAACACTGTAAAAGCATAACCGGTTATAGATCTTCCTCTATCAAGATCCTTAGCAAAATCTGAATCCACATATTCCAAAACCAGATCTTTATCTTTCTCATCAGACTCGGCACTTTCAAAAATTAATCCAACACTTCTAGTACCATTTAAGTACCTCAAAATCCATTTAACAGCATCCCAATGTAATTTCCCCGGATTTGCCAAGTATCTACTAACCAGGATCACAGCTAGGGGTGTGCGTGGTGCGGTTCGGTGCGGTTATGGCCAATTTCAAAACCATAACCGCATGTGCGGTTAATGACATTTCTAAAACCATAACCGAACCGCAATATGCGGTTAACCGCACTTCGGTTAACCGCCGGTTTCGGTTAGTTTCGGTTAATTTCGGTTAAATCGGTTAATTAACCATTCTATTATAACCTAAAATAATAAATTTAAAATAATGTGTATTTTTGTCGAGTGTAGTCCAATTTTAATATATCAAGTCATCTCATAGCCGAACTTGTCCTTTTATAGTGAGTTTTCATTACATGTTTATTTTTTCATCGATGTGCTACTTCGGTTGTTTGTGGTGATAATGAGTTTAGGGAACGGTGATCAGTAAGATTAATAAACTGTTATGATTAAGGTGTATTTTACTATATATAAAGTGAAACTGATAGCATCTACTATGTTAATATGATTAATATCATGAAGAACATCATATGTTTTGAAGAATTATATAATAATTAATAATAATAATAATAATAATAGTAATAGTAATAATAATAGTAATAGTAATAATAATATATAACAATCGGTTCGGTTCGGTTAATGCGGTTAATTTATACATCAAAACCGAAACCGAACCGCAATGTGCGGTTAATCGATTATGCTTAACCAAACCGTCGGTTAATTGTTCGGTTCGGTTAAATCGGTTCGGTTAAGTCGGTTAATTCGGTTATGATTCGGTTAATTCGGTTATTTGCTCACCCCTAATCACAGCATAACCTAAATCCAGTCGAGTACACACCATCAAATACATCAAAGAACCAACAGCTTGAGCATACAGAATTTGATCCATCTTTCCCATCTCTTCAGTAGTTTCAGGAGAATCCTTCCCAGAAAGCTTAAAATGTTGTGCCAAAGGAGTCACAACAGGCTTGCAATTATCCATATTAAAATTATGCAATACCTTCTTTATATAAGAACTTTGAGTCAACTTTAATTGCCTCAAACTTCTATCTCTAGAAATCTCAATACCAACTATCTTCTTGGCTTCTCCTAACTCCTTCAAGTCAAATTCAGTCATCAACAATGCCTTGACATTTGCAACTTCAGTCTTGCTCTTACAAGCCAATAGCATATCATCTACATACAGTAGAAGATACAAGTATTCACCAATCCCATACTCCTTAACATAAACACAACTATCATAACTACTTCTATGAAACCCATGAGTAACAACAAACTCATCAAATCGTTTGTACCATTGCCTTGGTGACTGCTTCAAACCATATAAAGATTTCTGCAGTAAACACACCTTTTCTTCTTCTCCCACAGACTCAAACCCCTGAGGTTGACACATGTAAATTTGTTCTTCCAAATTACCATGAAGAAAAGCTGTTTTAACATCTAATTGTTCCAATTCGAAATCCATATAAGCAGTAAGAGCAAGAATAAACCTGATTGAAGAATGCTTCACTACAGGCGAAAAAATCTCATTATAATCAACACCCATTTTCTGAGTAAACCCCTTTGCCACCAGACGCGCCTTGAACCTAGGACTTTCACCATTAATTCCCTCCTTTATTTTATAAATCCACTTACAAGACACAAGTTTCTGATTAGCAGGTCTTACTACCAGTCTCCAAGTCTCATTCTTCTTTAACGAATTCATTTCATCTTGCATTGCTGCAATCCACTTATCTTTATCAGTTGATTCAATTGCCTCTTCAAAGGTTATAGGCTCTTGTACACTTTCCTCCTCTGCCATCATTAACACAAAATCAGATATATCAACTGAAATTCTATACCTTGCAAGTGGAACCACTTGTCTTCTAGTTCTGTCTCTAGCTAGATTATAAGTGCTCAAATCAACACTTGAAGATCCAACTCCATCATGCTTATCAGCAGCATCTGGACTTTCACCATGCTCCACCTCAACATGAACACCTTGATCACCTCTCTGATCAACTATCTTGTTCATAACATCTTTATACATAACATGTTCCTGAAATGCAACAACATTCCTACTAACAAATACCCGAGGACCTTCCCCTTCTAACTTCCACAGCTTATAACCCTTAACTCCTTCTGGATAACCCAACACCACACACTTTATGGCCCTAGAATCCAACTTACCCTGGTTAACATGTGCATAAGCTACAGACCCAAAGACCCTCAAATGCCCATAATCAGTCTTCTCACCTGACCATTTCTCCATAGGAACCATCATTCCAATTGCTGAAGAAGGAGATCTATTAATCAAATACACTGCAGTACTAACCGCTTCAGCCCAAAAACTCTTTGGAAAACCAGAATCATTCAACACACACCTCACTTTATCAAGAATAGTCCTATTCATTCTTTCTACAAGACCATTCTGTTGTGGAGTACCGGGGACTGTCAAATGCCTAACAATACCATTACTTATACAGAATTGAGTAAACTCCCCACTACAAAATTCCATTCCGTTATCCGTTCTCAGTTTTCTAATCTTCCTGCCAGTTTGAGTTTCAACCATCAACCTCCATTCCTTAAACCTTTCATATGCTTCATACTTGTGCTTTAAAACATAAGCCCAAACCCTTCAAGAATAATCATCACTAATCGATAGGAAATATAAACCTCCACCTAGAGAAGTATACTTTGCAGGCCCCCAAAGATCCGCATGAACATAATCCAGAATGCCCTTTGTCTTGTGAATTCCCTTCTGGAACTTAACTCGATGTGCCTTTCCCATCACACACTGTTCACACAAACCAAACTCACAACTCTGCAACCCTGGAATTACCTGTTGTTTCTTTAATTCCTTTAACCCTAGGTTGCTTATATGACCAAGCCTCTTGTGCCACAATTCATCTGGATTTTTCAACTTGTCTTCCACTGCACAAGCTACATTCCGATTCATCACATGACCATCCAACACATAAAGATTATTATCCAGTCGTGTACCAGTCAACATTACCATAGAGCCTTTAACAACTTTAGCCCTACCTTCCCTTAGACTTACAGTGAATCCCGCCTTCTCAAATGTCCCCAGTGAGATTAGGTTCTTTGTCAACTCAAGAATGAACCTTACCTCCTTTAATTCAAATTCAACACCATTATTCAACTGCAACTTAACAATTCCATGGCCCTGAATTCGACAAGGTCTATCATCTCCCAATTTGACCACCCCAAGATCTTTTGTAATCAGTTTATGAAATAACTCCTTGTTTGGAGTCATATGATAGGAACAACCCGAATCCATAATCCAATCATTTACTGAACTAACCTTTGTAACCACAAGCACGTCTGCACTCTCATAACCATCTGTTGACTCCTCAGGCGAAGAATTACACTGCCCCTTTGATGAACTTCCTTCACCATTTTTCTTCTTTAACTCTGGACAATCTCTTTTCAAATGTTTCTCCGAATTACACACATAACATCTCCTTTTAAATCTAGACTTGGACCTGTACGTGCCCTTTTGTTTATTTCCTTTATAATCCACACTTCTATGTTCAGGTCTTCCTCTAACAATCAATCCATCACTAGCCTCTTCTTTTACATCGTTTCTTTTCTTTAGTTCCTTTGAATTAAGCGCGGATAACACTTCCTCCATAGTTAAAGTATCCCTCCCAAACATGAGAGTATCCACAAAGTGTTCATAACTATGTGGCAACGATGTCAAGAATATAATAGCTTTATCCTCATCATCAAGAATCACCTCTATGTTTTCAAGATCTAATACTAACTTATTGAATTCATCAGTATGATCTTCTAAGGACTTACCAGATAACATATGGAATGTATACAACCGTTTCTTCAAATACAATCTGTTGGCCAGTGACTTTGTCATGTATAGACTCTCCAGCTTCGTCCAGATTCCTACTGCCGACGTCTCCTTCGACACTTCCCTTAATACTCGATCCCCTAGACTGAGTATTATCGCACTGTGTGCCTTTTCTAGAACATCCTTTTTCTCTTTGTCATTCATCGTCTCTGGCAATTTAGCCTCTCCTCCCAGTGCATCAACAACCCCTTGATGTACCAATAGAGCTCTCATCTTGAGACGCCATAGGCTAAAATCATTTCGACCATCAAATTTCTCCAGATCGAACTTGGTAGACACCATTTCAAACGTCAATTGAATGATCCGATAAATCCCTTCCCAAAATTGAGAGCCGTAGCTCTGATACCAATTGTTAACTAATTTGAGAATCAATCGAAAAAGAAAAATAGAAAAATGAATCGAGAGAGAAAACTGGAATGTGTAATTTCTTGAGTATTACAAAATTGAACTCAATCATATTAACAGAATGCAGCAACAAACTAACAACCATTATTCGTCTAATATAGAAAACAAACTCTATACTAATGACAATTAAGGATCTAAGAATACCAATATGACAAAACAGACCCTACACTTTATGACTTTTAGCTTCAACCTTTAACAAATACGATTTGGTTTTCGGTTTTTTTAACACCCTAGTGTCGCTCAAATAAGTGAACATCATTCAATCTAAGGTTCTAGTTTAATATTACTATATATTGGTGTTAGAATGATGTCATCTTGCTAGCAATAACATACCACCAACTGTTAAAAAAAATTAAAAAAAAAAAAACTATTCTCTAATATCTTTCTCACTATTTAATCCTTTTTTGTCTAAGAAAAGATTTAAGAAAAACGTGAGACGAACATAAAGAATATCATGATTAATGTGTAGCTTAAAAAGATGCGATTATTGTTTTACTCTTAAATAGTAGAAAAGTCACTATTTCCTTATAATTATGTGTATAATAAATTTTACCTATTAAATAGTTACTTAAGCTGATACTTAATCATTTCATTATCAGACTATTTCATCGTGTTACATAGGAGGACGATCGTTAAGCGAATAAAACAATTGATCATGATCACGAATTGACCACAACACCATGTATTGATATGTGGTCAATAAAAATAATTAACTTACATTATCATCATCAATCTTTTTTTACCTTCACAAGGTACAGTTTACAAATATCCTAATAAATCCTATATATACACTCAAATGTGACAAACAAGCTATCAAATTCCCCCAAAATTTCTGATACTGGAACTTTAAAACTCCATCATTGGCTTTCTTATCCTCCTACTCGACTGCTCGTATAAGAATGTTTCAATACAAAGGCATGAAACGAATTAAGAAGATAAATTTATTTTACTTACTCCTTTTTTAAAATTCAAGAACAAATAATATAACAAAAAATTTTATGAAGCCAGATTCAAAAATATCTTGTATTGTTGAGGTGTTGCTTTTATATATCTAAATAAAGATTTTTCTCATTGGGTAATGACATTAAATATCATACAAAACGACCAGTAAAACCTAAAAACATTATATTGTTCATGCGGATGGGACACTCTCATATATTAGATCGCAAAGTATACGTATTTGTATTTTAGTGTGGATATATATATATTTTTTAAATATTATGTTTATATATGTATAAATTTCAAAAGGCAACGGACTTGTGAAACTAAAAGGTATAATAACATTTTTAAGGTGGATTTCAAAAGTTACATTTTAAGTTATAAATTTATATTCTTAATAACATTAGTAAAACAACAAAAATTTTTTATGTGAAACTAAAAGATACTAGTCATTCTTGTAGTAAGTGTTTTAGGTCATGTGAAGTGGTAAAACCCTCGTCAATTTACGTAGACATCACATAAACAACTAACATCATCGTATCGTTATCACACCACGTCACCACCACATGTGTTAGCATCACTCCCTCATCAAACCCTTTAACCCCTCCTTTTTCCCCCTTTCTTCTCCTCTCACGTGATGATCACCCTCACGCCCCTGTGTAGTGGAAGAAGGGCGCCAAGAGGGCGTGACTAGCCCCTCTCACACCACTATCACGAGTCATTACACATAGTGTTGTCTTGAAAGCGTGTAAAGCTACTGACACGTGACACATGTAATTGCGGTGAGAGATTTATGCTTTTCTATAATTATATAATTTGTGTGTATTATTAAGCCTTTCATCTTAAATTGTTACCAAGGATCTACTGTTAAAAAAGCTCATTTTTAAAAAAAAATATATATATACTGCTATACTTTAGTTAAATCAAAGATAACATAGTTCTCCATTTTATATTTTTATGGTATAATTTTCTTTTTTTAAAGAAAAATGACCTTTATGAAATTTATTTACTTTTAAAAAATAATAATTCAAGATTTAACATAAAAATCAAAAATAGCAGCTATTATGTCTTTGATCTTTAAGCTGATTTGTTTCTGATTTTTAACGTTCTTACAGTAAGAATCTTACTAGGGGTCTACGTAAAAAAAATTATTTTTCTTTTATTTATTTATTTATGATCTTGCTTCTATCTTTTTGTCCACATTTCCCACCAAAAACAAACTTTGTATTTAATGCTTGTAAACGTAATCCATTTAAGTTTTTTATGGTTTTAAATACGATTTACAAGGGTTTTCTATTTTGCTATTAAAGGGCGTGCAAATATATTTTAACATTTAGCTATTAAAATTGTTACAAGGGGATAATATTATACAAATTTCTGCTAGTAAACTATAGAAAATGATATTACTAATAATCAAATTTTAATTAATATATCTCTTTAGTAGTAAAACGAGTTAGCCAAATCACTTATAGCCGACCGGGTCTTTTATAATTTTGTCGTCGTGGTTCCGTTTGTTGATTGTTTGGGCCGGGTTCAGGGTCCAGCGATACATTCATTTACTGGGCTGCATTGGGCTGAATGGCCGGTGTCTGGGTCAATAATGACAAATGTTTGGACTCTAACAGTAAGGTGATCACTGGTCTATATGAAAAATGTTTGAAGCCGTACGGCCCGTACCGGTTTACAAACCGTTTATACTTTATATAATGATACAACATTTTGGCTTCATATGTTAGCATTGGCATGATCACAACAATTCTTTCTCACTCAAAAACAAAATTATATTATTTTAGAGGTGTGTCGGTGTGTGATTAGTAGTACGTTTTAAATAGAAAGAACCAATGATCAATACTTGAGTAACTAATACATAGAATAATATAACTGGTGAAAAAATAAAGTGTTTATAACAAAGAACAACTTCTGGAAAAGTGTTGATAAAGAATAATTACTAAAGATAATTAAAGATAATTATTGGATAAAAAATTGAAGACAAAGTACTAAACTTATTAGTCTGTAACTGATTGTTTAAGTTTGTTTAGTCAGTAATTGATTGCTAGTAGTTTTATAACGATTCATGGGCGCATCTTAATGAGGGTGTTTTTTGGTGTATTAGTGTATATTTTCTGATACGTAGTGTAAAATTTTATAAAAACCATTATTTCGCCCCCCCTGGAAATTTTTTTTTTATTTCGCCCTCCTGAAGTTTCGGTCAAGCTTCACTACTGTAACAATTGATAACAAGTTAGTTTCCTTGTTGTAGGATGTCACTATCATATATGACCCTTTGGATCTTGTATAAATATGTGCCGTTATTACTAGATGTGGGCAAACCTGTTTTTAAGAATCGGTTCTGGTTCCAGTCAACAAAGTCAATAAGCGGTTCCAACCAGTTTTTGGCCGGCTCTGGTTCGGGATTTGACTGGTTTGGGTTCGGATTTTTCCGGTAAAGGTGGAACCGGTTCCTGTTTTTCTAGTTCTGATTAATCTGAAAATCCAAAACCATCTGCACCCACTGATTCGGGTACGACCGGTTCCTGTTCCGGTTCGGGTTGTTGGTTCCGGTTCTGAGTTTTTTTGCCCATCTCTAGTTATTATTGTAATTATTTGTGAGCATACACTTGGGAAGTATATATATAGGCTAATTCACTTTGCGTAATTATCAATAGAATGTCAATTCATCGAGTCTGTAATCAGTTAAATTCATCGAATAAAATTGATTAATGAAATTTTCAATATTTCATTCTTCTACTTGATCTTGTTTTTTTTCGTTTGTTTTTTTTTTTGTTTTATTGTTTTTTCTCAATCAAAATCATAACATTCAGCAATATGATCCTTACAGCAGTAGGTTGTTAAAATAAGAACAATTAAATACTAGAGAATATCTTCTAATACTAAAAGTAGATAACGTCCCTGTTTTTCTACAATTTGACACTAAATTTATCGTCACTAAATGGATAAAACCACCGTAGTTAAAAAGTTAGTTTCATAACCGTCACTATATCCTCGTACGAACGCAAGCACTTGCATATATCATGTATTTGCATGTGTTATATGTAATATCGAGTGAAAAATTCAGGAAATTTTCTTATAAAAGTCAAAAAAAAATTATGATTATTTGTTTATTGTAAATTTTTTAGACCCGTTCAAATAGAGTCATGTTGGGTGACAAAAAATATATTACAATCAAGTAAAATTCAAACACATATCATTGAATCCGATTTTAGAATCCAATTTGATTTAATGTATATATATAAAGCAGAGTCGGATTCATTCTCGTCCTGATCCGCCATGAATTTTTTTCGAAATAAAATGTTAGGAGAGGGATTGTAATGATCTTTGAGAAGATCACAAGGTGCTGAAGTGGCTGTATAGGTTGTCTATATATTTTTGTGAAAGGGATACTCTTCTCATGTTATTGCTTAAAAGAAAACGCGAGTTCCTCTATTTGATGTTGATTGATGATGTCATGAAAAATGGCTTGTAGCTAGGGATGTAAACGAATCAAGCCAGCTCGTAAGCTTAACGAGCCCGAGCCAGAAATACGGCTCGTTTATTTATCGAGCCCGATCCCCAGCCTTGCTTTCAAAGCTCGTTTAGGCTCGCGAGCCTTAACGAGCATAGCCTTATTATTTATAAATAATTTAATATTTAATACATTATCTTCTATTTTGTTTTAATTTAGGTTTAGGGCTGCCAGCGCCCCCACCCCTCCCAAACGTATTTCAAATTTTGTTTTCTTTCTTAATTCCTATCAGTATCACGAAGAGTCGAAGATGAAACCTAAGGAAGCTAGAGAGTAGAGACCACCAATCGAAAACTTAATCATCAATTCATCAAGATTCACGCCTTGATTCTTTCATCTAGAGTTTGGACCAGTTTGATCTTTCAGCGATCGAGCATCAAGGCCCGAGTTAGGGTTCGTGATTCGTGAGTCGTAACCGCGAGTACTTCAATGATCAATTGCTACTGTTCTTCACTTTCGTTAATCGTTTCATCAACAATTCTTGTACAATTCTTAATCATTTACAATTGATTCTTATACCATACATACGTTTGAGGCTCGATCCTACATATTGAGGCTCAATTTGAGCCGAGCTCTATCTCGAGCTTCTGAAAATTCTAACGATCTGATTTCGAACTTTGCCAGGCTTGGGCTCGGCTCAATTACACCCCTACTTGTAGCCTAATGGTTGCCCTCTTGACTTTCCTATGCAAGGGCGAAGCTTCTTTGGGCCGGGGGACCGCCCCCCCCCCCCCGCCCGTTTTCCGTCCGTAGCGTTACTTTTTCGGCCGAAATGCTATTTTTAGTTAAAAATAGGGGTTTCGTCCCCCTTTGCTTCAAAAAATTATCATGTATTCTGGGTTTAAAAAATTTCCGCCACCCCTCTTAAGTCGACCAAGCTCCGCCACTGAACTATGGGAGGTCTTGGGTTTGAATCTAGACTGAAACATATTTGTTAAGACAAAATCAGCGGGTTTATTCAGTTGTAGGGTTCCTCCTGCCAATGACAGATCTAGGAAATTTATTCAAGGGGTTCACTATTTTCATACGCTTCAACTAGATTGAATGGTACATAAAAAATTTCCGGGTTAGATTGACGGTTTGGTCTTGTAACGTTCACCACATAACAAATCCAATAAAATCATCATAATCTGTAGATTAAAAGTTATGACTATGAGGTATTTGACAAGGGTTTAGATTTATTTTGGATAAGCGACCCACTAGACTAGAGTATCAGATCAGTTTGTTTAAAGATTAATTATGGAAGTCACAACTACTTTCAGTTGGAAGGTGACTCTCATGCTATCTTTTTTTTTTGAACGGCATTCGATCTCAACGTGTGAACCACTAATTTCCAGGCTACGTCATCAAGGTCTAGTTACCGTGACCTCCGTTGAGACCCCACCACCACCCCAGGAAGAAACCGCACCGG
This sequence comes from Mikania micrantha, assembly GCA_009363875.1. Classification (NCBI taxonomy): domain Eukaryota; kingdom Viridiplantae; phylum Streptophyta; class Magnoliopsida; order Asterales; family Asteraceae; genus Mikania; species Mikania micrantha. The sequence goes on from CM018684.1 coordinate 67,331,031, forward strand.
AAAACCCCTGACCTCCCAAGGCCACGTCACCAAGGTCTAGTTACCATGACCTCAGTGGGGTTTCCTCCTGGGTGGTTGTGGTGGCTTATGGGAGGTTCAGGTAAATAGACCTTGGTGACATGACCTGAAAACAGCGAGTTCACACGATTGATACCTTTGTCGTTCAAAAAATATATATATTAGAGTCTTTTATGTTGTGTTGTAAAATTTATTTTGAAGATCGGAACATAATTAGGAAAAAAATATTACGGTCTTTTATGTTGAGTGATAAAATTTTCAAAAAGTTATTTAAAGAAAAAATATAAGGAAAATCAAAGTAAAATAACAAAAGAAAAAAATAGTTGTAGTTCATTTTATTATGTCTCACTTATTATAATAGTAAAATTTGAAAAAAACAAATAAGGAAAAATATAAGAAATAGGGGTGAGGATGGTATGGTTCGATGGTGTTTATAGTTATTTCCATAGCTAAAACCGATACCTCTGTTAATTCTAAATCCATATCTATAATAATAACCAATTGGTCGGGTAACAATTAATCGGTTAACCACCAATTATGGTGCAGTTTTAGTTGAATTCGGTTAATAATGAATTTGTAAAAAAAACTTGTAAATAAGCTCATAAATTAAAGATATATTAAAGATGAAAATCTAAGTAATAAGACTTTAAAATTACTGCGAATAAGTGAACAAAAGTAAAAAACAACATGAACCCTAGTTCACCTTCTTATATAGTTAACTAGGTTAGTAGCCCGTGTATTACACAGGTTGAATAAAAAACATAATAAATAGTTATCAATTAAAATTTAAACAATATAAGATGATATTTATATATGACATATAATTAAAATTTTATATATTTAATACTTTAAGCAATAAAATAATTATATTATTTCTTTAAATACTAAGTTAAAGTTTGTTTATTTAAACATGTTATTTTTAAAAAACTGTTTTTGAAATTTTATATTTTATAATAATTTGTTTTTTTAATATTAACGTATTTTTAATGTATTAAAAAAACTTTTTTTAATTTTAAATATTTAAAAAGTATATTTAATATAAGATGTATTTAATAGAAGAGAGATGAGCGAAATTAAAGTTGAATTGCTTTATGAAGATGACATGTGTCATTAGAAAACCTTTATTTATTATAATAGATAGATCTCACATGTGACCCATAATATTTTCATTTAATAAAATATTATGGTCCATCTTTTATACTTTGATTTACACCACAACTTCTTAAATAAACATAAACACATAAAATTATATAAAAAAGGGCGAATATTCAATAATCAGTCCAGTTTGATTAAAATTGGTTAATGATTTGGCATACCATAATCATAACTAAACGTGTTCTTTAATGGTTTAACTTATCCATAACCGTAGGTTAAATTCGATTTGGGTTAAAATCAATTATAATTTGAGGCGATTATCGATTATTTTTTGGTTATATGTTTATTATGTTCCTTAATAATAAGAAAAAGAGGGAAAGGAAAAAAAAAAAAGGATTGCTGGCCACCAGGATCAACCTATGACCACCTTTTTAATTGAACGGCGAATATTTCAATCCTGTGAACCCACTGTTTCCAGGTCATGTCATCAAGGTCTAGTTAACTGGACCTTCTATGAGCAAACACAACCACCCCATGAGGAAACCCCACTGGGAAAACCTCTTGACCCTCTCAGACCCATATTTCACTGCGGGAGTGTTTTGAACCCACAACTTTCCATTTAAAAGAATCTTGTGGTACTATGGTGCCAGGGCCGGCCCATAATAGGAAAAAAAAGCCCTTGCTTTGGGCCTCACATCTAATAGGGCCCCCATATTTTTTAAAAAATTCCTACCGTATGTATCTATCCTAGTTCTCATTTCTTGCCTCACAACCCACAAATCTAGGGCACCGACCGGCAATGGGACTAGAGGCGATCGACGATTGGGCCCAAAAAAGGAGGCTGCAGCAGTGCAGCGGCTACCACAGTACCACTCCACGAGCGACGGCTTATGATGAAGAAGAAGCGACGAGTGACGATTGATTGTGAAGACGAAGCGACGAGTGAGGATGGAACGGTCGAACGGCTGTCGTCATGTCGGATGAGCCTACCAAGAGAAAAGGTAATACCACTTCTTTAAATATCTAAGATCGACTATTGTAAACAACAATTAACTGATTTAGTGATTTGATTTTGCATTTCGTTCTATTGATAATCCGTAATCGTTCAACCCAATCAATCCTTCAGTCGAATCTGTTCAGGCTTCTAGGACCGATTTTAGGCTTCAATCAGATTTCACTCAGGCAAATTTCTGACTTCTAATGATTTGAGTTTGTTCAGGCTTCAAATCTTCAATCGATAGAGTTTGTTCAGTACTGCTTGTTTTGGTTAAAGGTTAATATAGTTGCTTATTGCTTCAGGCTTCAATCGATTCAGGTGAACCCACAGTCCCTCATTGCCCTAATAATTAGTTATTTACTGCTTGTTTTGGTTAATCCAGTGCTTATGCTTATTTTATTTTTGGTTAATTAGTTGATTACAGCTTGTTTTTGGTTAATTAGTTGATTACTACTTGTTTTGGTTGATTAGTTGATTAAACCATATGTATAAAAGCTAAAAAAATAAGTTTAACTTTGCCAATTTTACCACTTGTTTGATTGTTGCTTTGTATCTTTTATGAAATTTATTTTTAACTCTGCCAATTATAAACATTGATTTATAATTGCCGGTCCCAAGCCCGGATGACAAAAGAGGAGGGTTTTTAGTCTTCACATTGTTTCACAATTATATTGTTTTATAATTGAAGTTCTTCACAGATTGAATATAGTCTTTGATGAATATGCAGCCAAGCAGGGAATATGCACTAATATGCAGCCAAACAGGGCTGAGGACTGCAGCTTACACTCTGAAGGTTTTTTTTATTTTTTTATAGAAAGGGCCTCAATTTTATCTTTTGCTTTGGGCTTCCACAAAGCTAGAGCCGGCCCTGTATGGTGCACAATTAAGGCAATGCCTCCTTGATACCTATGGCCACCTAATAAGACGAAAGGCACCTTCGGAAATAAAAAGAAAAAAAAAAGACTGCGAAAATGCATGATGACACGTAATAAATATTTGAAAAACCCACGAATCAGTATATATAGATTTTTTGATATTTAATAAGCATTTAAAGTTTAAACCCAAATCAACGTGTGTCTTACAAATGAGAGTATTTAAACAATACATTAAGACTATAAGAGTTCTTTGTTTCTTGGGTGCAAGGAAATTTATTTATGAGGAAGTTAAAAAAACTATCCTAAATAATAATCTAAAACTTTGGGAACACAGTTGTCTATCTTGGAAAAAATTAGTACTATATGTATGTTAAAATCATTGACGAAGCTTTATTGGGGTCGAGGGGGGCGGCCGCCCTTCATTTTTTTCTGTCCGTAATGTTAATTTTTCGGCCTAAATGTTATTTTTAGTTAAAAAAGTGGCTTAGCCCCCTGTCTTAAAAAAATTAACATGTATTCTATGTTTCAAAAATTTACGCCCCCTTCTCAAGTCAACCAAGCTCCGTCACTGGTTAAAACCTCGATCCCCTTCTCAAGTGTTGAACCAGTTAAGACTGTTTGGTTGAACATTTGAATAAATATAGAGGATGACTATTTTATCCTTCTGAAGCCTTTTTTTCAGTTATACTATAAATATTAAAAACGAAGTAAAATCCAAACATGCTAAAATCCAAACATCCAAATTACACAACAGTCTTTTCAAAATACATAAAAATTGTTAAAATTCAAACATAAATTAAAAGTTGACGAAGATTTCAAGCAATGTGACTAAGGACTAGCAATATGCAAATAATATAAACATTCAAACATGCTAAAATACAAACATTCAAATAATAAAAACATTGTAAAATCCAAACATGCTAAAATACAAACATTCAAATTATACATGTGTCTTTCAAAATCCATGAAAAAGAAATGCAAAAATTCAAACATAAATTATTGCAAAACCTCATCATCTTGAGAGTTTTTAGGATCTCTTCCACAGTTCTACTCATGTTTGTTAATGATGATGAGTCATCTTGGTAGTTCTGGTAACTGTTTTAGGCTTCAATGCCCTAAAATCTCAACTATATTTTCCCAAGGCTTTCAAACTTTGGAACCAATTCATAAGATGCTCGTTTCTTGTAACATGGTAAAAAGTCAAAGAAATCTATATGAATGCATAAAAGTGATAGCAACACCAAACCTGATACACTATTTTAGTAACCAATTAGTCCATGCTTATTGCATACTAAATCAGACATGTAACTTGTTTATGTTCTTTAGCACACAAAGTTGTCAACTTATCATTGTTAATTACTAGTAATCACCATGGTATTCAAAGCTTTAAGCTTGTCAAACACGTTGAAATGGGTATTTGAACTTAGAAGCAATACAATAAATGAAGAAAGGTTACAAAAACATGCATATGAATTCGATTCTTCAACAAGCTCAAAGCCTTTGAGAACATATTCATTTACATTTAGAGGAATAATTAGGTCATCTTCACAAAGATTATGCCAAACAAACCCACTTTTGTAGCTCCTGCGTAGAAAGCATAACAAGCAGGTGCGGATCTACATGTTACGAACGGGTTCACCGGAACCCACCGCGAATCGAAGCGTTAATAGGAAAAAAAAAATTTTAAAGGGTTATAAAATAGGGTGAACCCATTAGTAGTTTGAAGGTGAATCCCAAGCATATAATGTATAAGTAGTCTAGTGGTAAGGGAATCTTGGTTTCATCTCGTAGGTCACAAGTTCGAATCCCGCTTCTGTATTTTTTTTCCTTTTTTCTAGTTTTTATTTTTATTTTTGTGGGTTATTTCTTTTAAAGCCCACCAGGTCCACGCCCACAGCCCACTTCATCCTTCACGTTTGTTTAGCCTCAATCCCGTTATCCCCAAAAAAACCCTACAATCTGTGAGCAGTGAGCAAGTTGCGATCGACCAGTGACCACCGTCCACCACTCCACCGAGCTCCAGCCTCCACCTCCACGCCCCGTTTGCCGGCGCCGCCCCTCTGGCCTCCGGCCTCCTTGCTGCTCCGGCGGTTCTCCCGAGCGCCAGCCCAGCTGCCCTTCGACGACCACCAAAAAAAAAAGGTATCAAATTTCTAATTCTTTGAAATTAGTATTAAACTCTTGAAAACTATTGATTTGTTTAGGTATATTTGTGAAATTAGGGTTGTTTTGTTTGTCTATTTTGTGAAATTGGTGTAGATTTTTTAGGTATTTTGTGAAATTAGTGTTAGATTTTTTAGGTATTTTGTGAAATTAGTATTAATTTGTTTAGATATTTTGTGAAACTTGATTAGGTATTATGAGTCTTGATAGATTTTTCAAAAGAGTTAGAACAAATGTTGAATCATCATCTTCAACCAACAAAGGACTAAAAATTGATTTGAACGATCTTCCGTGGGATCCCTCCGAAAGAAAGCCAATTTCATCTTATCACCCTAGTCAAAAGGATGAAATTAGAATAGCTTATTTGCTTAAAGGTCCGTGTCAACCAACAATGAGTGTTTATCCACAAACATTATACACAAACAAATTTAGAAAAAAGACAAGCTTATGCATGAACTAGGTCACTACATTTCTAATGTGAAAAATGATAAGCGGTTTACTAACTTAAATGGGGTAAGTGATCTTGCCAAATGTATGGTGGAAACAAGAAATCATATTACTTATCCGTTGGTTTATCATTTAATAAAGTTATCACTAGTTTTACCCGTTGCAACAAGTGTTGAACGATGTTTTTCATCTATGAAACATTTGAAGACAGATTTGCGTGATAGGATGAGTGATGGCTACTTAAATGATGCTTGCATTTCTTATGTTGAAAGAGAGTTCTTACAACAAGTTTCAGTCGAAGATGTGATGCAACGTTTTCAAAAGATGAAACCACGAAGGGAGCAATTATAGGTATGTTTAATGTTTTCTTTTTTCTAAATTTGTAACTACTATCGTATTTAAATTATCCGACCCGGATTTTTTTTACCACGTTTTATCTAATTGAGAAGTCTTAACATAGTGAACCCACTGAAATAAATTCCTGGATCCGCCACTGATAACAAGACCATATTCATCAAACTTTTCAACTAGATATAAGAAAATGATGAAATTGTAATAGAAATCAAATATAACCTCTAGCAAGACCATTAATACATTAAAGCCATGCCCCTTCCGAGTTCCGATTCTTTTGCTGCACCGTCTCTGGCTCCCGTTGTCTATAACTAGAGACCTCCCTTCCAGATTTTAGCTCTATCAGAGCTCAATTGCCCATACTTCCTGTGACGATTCGCTCCCCTCTCGCCGTGATCTTCTCGGGAATTACTTCAAGGCCCTTACTGCTATCGAATAGAGGTCGGAGAGGAGGTTGCGTTGGTGCCTGCTCGATCGATGAGAAGGAGACCAGAAAAAGAGCTTAGTGTTGAGGGAGAACGGGAAGGGAGCATCCAGCCCCTTTTGTTTTCATTCAGACTTGTGTTTAAGTCTGAACCATTCAGAGGCTAATTCAGATGTTAACCTTCCATTCAGATGTGTTTTTTTCCTCCAAACAAACGGTCTGATTCTTCAGACCCATTCAAAGCTATTCAGATGCAAAAAAACAATCCCTTCGTTAATAAATTAAACCAAGTTAAAGAAGGTACAACTAAAATTTAAACCAAATTTAATATTAATTTTAACAAGTCAAACCATCACTCGCCCATTTTAAACAAACATATTATTAGTTTTAATAACCTTTTAATATAATATTTGAACATAATCAGATTAATGATGAAAAAATATATAACATTTGTATTTTTTTTTTTGGAGAAAAGTTATTTAAGAAAGTTTCTTATATGTTGTTATCGATGTATTCCATAAAATGAAACTCATAGAGAATAATTTTAGATGAATTATATTTTTATTATGTCTTTGAATATGAAATTTTGTTTGATTGTTTTTTTAATTTGACCCAATTTGACTTGAACAAAAGAGAAAACAATAATTATATAACGTTACTCAAACAATTTTAAAAAAATTTAGCTCCCTGTTAAAAAAAATCCGGATCTGTAACTATGTTTATCACACTTTAAACATTTTAAAAGTCCAATTCTGTCACATATTTTTCTAATTATTTTATAAGTATGTTTTATATTAATGGTTCTGTAACTTAGAAGTCTGATGAACTGTGTATTTTCATCCTTCATATTGGGTTTGATCTCTTGATGTAGTCTTGTTTATAATATATGTACAATAAAATTGTGAAGAAATTAAGCCATCTTTTAATAACAATAACAATAACAATAACATTAAGGATATGTGTAATGATGCTTTATAAAGGCTTGATCACGTGACACGCAAACACGTAGACTGTTGATTAGTTAATGTGAGTAAAAAATGTGTGTGATGGTAAGACGTTATAGGTGAAAAATGAAGGGCGGGTTATTGGTGTTTTTTATTGGTTAAAAAAATAAAATCAATGTTTTGTTGGTGACTTTTGATCAAGCCGTGACTATTGTCAGTTGGCCATGCATGAGAGGTTTTTCTGTCATGCCCCAAGGGCCATGGTGTTTTAGGCGTAAGAGACGTGATGAAATGTGGTCAAGCCTCTCCTCACTATCCATTACACATACTCTAACAACAACAATAACTATTAACAATTCATAATTTTTGGCCAGATATTTTTTTTGAAAACAGCAAGCTTAACTTTACAGTGTTATGAATGTTAAAATATGTTTTTAAAATATGTTCTCAATAACATACACAAACATGTATTTAATCATACATCTAAATCTATATTAAAATATGTATGCCTGGCAAAATGGGCGGGTTGGGTAACAGGTCAGAACGGGTTCGGGTCAGGATGGGTGCGGGTCAGAACGGGTTTTAAGCAAAATCAATTCGGGTCTAAATGGATTGTTCTCAAAAAAATCAATTTAATTGAACTTTAGATGTGTCATAAGTAAATAAATAATCCATTTGGATAATTTTTAGTGATTTTCTCATCAAATATGTATTTAATCATTTTTAAATATTTGAAATACATACTTTTTTAGTTACCCATCTTGACCCGCATTGTGTTCAAGTGCTACCCATCTCAACCCATCTAATATTATGATGTCACCCATTTCAATCCATTATACTATAATTATTTACCCAAACCAACCCATTTTCTTTGACATGGGTAACAATTGCCACTTCTAAAAATATGTTTTTAAAAGGATTGAAAGCATACACCACCTCATGGTAAAGTTAAGTTATCATGCTGTCAAAATTTCTTCTTAGTGAGAACATGTTTTCTCTAGGGTTTGAATTTAAGGGTATGAGTTGAAGAAATTAGATCCTTCATACTCACCTAAATAGTTGAGTTTAGAAAACTGTTCATATTAATGGATCAACGGTTACCAAATTCATACCATAATCACTTTCAAGAAAGTGGTGTAATGGCTAAATTGGAAGAGAGACAAACTAGAGGTTTCAAGTTTAATTTCCACTTAGGACGATTTTCGTTGCAGGTCACAGACCCGGTTGCTAGTGGTTGTGATTTACCTGCTCTTCCCGATTAGTCTGATGGAGGACCTAAGGGTTTACCACATAAGTGTGTTATAACCGTTATTATAAAAAAAATCATACCATAATGATTCCGTACTAGAAATCAAGCACAATACAACCTAGCTTTATCAAGTCAAATGACAAATAAAATATAGCATACACAAAAGTAAAACTATAATACGTAAAATTTTAATTTATCTTGTTTACGTTTATGGTAAAATTAACAATCAAAATCAACTTATTTTAAAATATTCTCCGTTAACTATTTCAAAAAAGATTTATTTTATTATTTTTCGAAATTTAAAATTGGGTCGGAGCCTCGGAGGTGGAGTGGTGGACTGAGTTGTTAATTTTCACATGCTACTTACTATCGACAAGTAGTTTTGGGCCCCGCCCACATGCTATGGGCCCCAACCACTTACAATCGGTGATTTAAATAGAACACAAATACACAATTGTCATTATTTAATATTTTATAATATTATTTAGCAAATCATAATATCTTCACACATTTATTCCTCAACTGATTACATTCAATTAATGTTCTAAGTTGTATGTGGTTAGAGTTAGACAATTACGATTCCTTTAAAACTAAATAAATATTTAAAGATTTGATTAAACAAATGGTCCCTATGATTTGTAATAACAACAACAACAAAGAATTAGTATTAAAGATTTAAAGTAACATTTTTTTTTTATTTTACGCCTTCAATTTTATAACAACTTAGGTGGTGTTTGTTTTTTCAGAGACAAAACGTCTGCGGTCTGCGGACCACGTCTGCAGACATCTTTTGCAGAAGAGGTGGACCAAACCTCTGCAAGAAGAGCTTTTGAAGGTGTTTGTTTTCTGATCAAATTAAAACCTCTTCCCATTTTCCCAACCCCACCGTCCCAACCTCCGTCGAACTGACCATCTCCGATCGACCACCAACCTCACCGTCGAACTGACCTCAGCCCCTCCACCTACCGCTGCTCACCTCCGATTCTCCACCAACCGGCGCTCATCTCCGAACGAACACATCACCGTCGACCAGTGAAATCGAAATCGAAGACCTAGGGTTCGTCGTCTGGGGTTTCGCACATCTCCGATCGGGAAGAAGAGAAAGATCGGGAAGGGAGGAGAAACCCTCACGGCGGCGAGGAGAAACCCTAGGGTTCGATAGAACGACGGCGAGGAAAAACCCTAGGGTTGAGCACGTCGAACGAACGACGACCGGGAAGGGTTGAGCACATCGACGGCGACGAACGATGATGGGGGAAGGGTTGAGCTGGCCAGTGGCCACAGCGTCGTCGGGGGTGGAGGGCCTGCGGTGGTGGAGTGGCGGGCGTCGGGGGTGAACGACGAACGACATTCGGGAAGGAGAGAAAGGAGGAAGAGGTAAGAAGAGGCAAGAAGAGGCTGGACCATGTCTGCCTCAAGAAGAGGCAAGAAGAGGTCAGGAAGATGTTTTTTAATGAAACCTCTTCTGAAAAACAAATAGTCTGCATCCCCCAATGTCTGCCCGCGTCTGAGCGGGGCAGACATAAGAGGTGGGGAATACCTCTTCTCAAGAAAACAAACAGCCCCTTAGAGTTTCAAAGACTTAACCCAACTTCTCTTAACTTGTTACAAAATTGAAAGCATAAAATAATATTAGTTACTTTAAATTAAAAGTATTTAAACATGTTACTTTCTACAAACTATTGGGGTTATTTGTGCAACTAAATCTTATTTAAAAAAACAAGTAGAAATAACTCTTTAATTTGTCTTCCATTCTAAAATTTATTTGATGTATTCACATAATTTTAATGTATTAAATTAGTGCCATCTATATAACAAATAAGGATATTGAATTCTTGGTTCATGAAAAATTTAAATTAAAACTATGTATTCCTATTTGTTTACTTGGATGGGACTTTGGGAGTATAACTTTAAAGAAGATTACTTCTTCTTTTTTCTATTCTAAAGACCCACACGCTCAAACACGTCTTAAAGCTTGTGGATTATTTGATTTGTGGAATATATGTGTTAAAATTTCGAGGATAGAATCATGATAATTTTTTATTTGACAAAATGAAATTAATCCAATTAGAATAAATTTTATGTATTACACAGTATTAAATAATGAAAACAATATAATTAATAAATATCTAAGTATTAATTATGATTGAAATTACGTATTACACAAAACTAAGAAAAAGCTGCAGTTAAAATTCATAAACCTTTAAACGCTTATTTGTATATAACATTTGACCTTCAATTGGTAAGTTACTTGTCTTTATCTATAATTCATGTTTCAATTTTTCTTTAATTTTAACATAGAATAATCAACATATAGTTGAACATATCTAAAAATTGCTTATCTCTAAATCAGGCCATATGATTTCAAGTATTACTTCAAGATATGATCTTTGATTCTATAACATGGTTGCCTAGTAATATAATATGGAGTCTTGTTTTATTACATAAACTACCTTTCTAACGAAGATTTGAGTAGCATAACTAGAACGTCCATCGTTAGCACTTAAGCCTATTTAGGACATTTGATAAACTTTTTTTTTTCAAACTTAAAATCGACATATTCTGTCTGTGTCTGACACATAATATATGAACTTAAGTATTCCTTTTATCTTCATAACAACAACAAACAATCATTATTTTCTCGAATAACTTTATTTTTGGTGCAAGTATAGTTTTACTTGAAAATTTTGAGATTATTTTAAAGTTTTAAAAGGATAAATACAGTCTATTAAACCTATAAATATGATTAATGAATTAGCAATGAGAAGATAATGATGTTTATCATAATTATCTCACAATCAATTATACCACTAACATGTCCTCCTAAATTCTTTTGCAAGTGTCTCCGATGTTTCACTTCCTAAACTTTACATTATGTTTTCATCAAATACATAATCGATATTGTTCCACTAAATGCTTAAAATACAATGCATGCAACAATGTTAGGAATGATATTTTTAATGACGACAAATCATTGTGTATTTTCAATGCAAAAATGTATCTTCCTTCAAAAAATAAACCAAAAAAAAAAATATCCGCTTTTACCAGCGACAGTCATTGGTACATTGACTATTTTTATTGTTAAAAAAAATATTGATCACTAAAGAAAAAAAAATTCCAAATAAAGAAAAAAAAGGAAAAATTAATTCACTTTATCCCGAAGTCATGTCATTAGGAAAGGTTTTCAGATGCCAAGAACTGTAATTGCGCGTATAAGTGTATAACGGAATGTTGGTCGTGCAATTTACGCCGACGACAACTTTAGAAAAATAAACATGCCTAGAATTTTGCCGACTACTTGTCATCGTAAAAAGTAATTAATGATGACTATTTTTTGTGATCGGTAGAATGATAACAGGTCAAAGAACCTTTCTTGTAGTGCATTTTTATTACACAAATATAAAAGCTTATGAACGTAAAAAAGATTCAAACATACAAACGTGAGCCTAAACCGGAAACCTTTTTTTATGAAAAGTTAAGAGGATGACAGTTAGAGTGTAGGCTAAAGATATTATTAGACACATAGGTGGGTTTCTTCAATTTACGTATTTTTAAATTGTAGCATTATGATAAACTAATATAGGTATTCTTTAATTGCCATTTTTCTCAAAAACTACTTAGCAAGATATAACATTTTATCATATATACATGAGCATATTTTATTACAAGTGAGGCATGTATGCTCCTTCATGTTATGAGATAGTTTAAGACTTTAAGCATGATCAAGTAGATTGCATTTTGTATTCGTTAATAACTAGTAATTATTTAGGGTTGACATACAAAAGGAGAAGAGTGACCAAAACTGTTTGGTAAGAACCTTTCCTTTCAACAAGAAAAAGAATTTGATTCAAAATCCCCGTGCGTGTATTTCTCTTATGTTTGGTTAGTTTTTAATTTGTAATAATTTTTTAATTTCTTTCCGTGAAGGTCCCTTGTAGGAGTGTTTGACTAGATCTTTTGCAATCATCTACACTACTATATAATACATATACTCATATAGGAAGGACAAAAGAGTAATTTACTTAAATTTTTTAAAATTAAGAGTTTTACAATTCTTATAGTATATGGTACAACTTTTTTAATCTAATCTAAAAGGTTTTTTCTACTTTCACTTTATCCCACATTGGTAGCTTATAATAATTTATGTGTGATAAAGTGATTATAAAAAAAAACCCTCAAAACAAATTAATCACATTTTGACATTTTTGACACATCTGGCCTTTTATGTTAGAAGTTAAAGTCATTTTTAATTAATTATTAAGTTAAATTGTTATTATTGTGGTTATGACTTAAAAACGAACCATACAAACCTTTAAAAAACCAACTTAAATGTTTCCCACAGCATAGCGCGTGCATCTCACTAGTATGTATAGAAGTTATTTTGTAAAAACCTTAATATGAATGTTATGTTCCTTTCATAAAATGCTTTCTTGAATAATCACTTTTAATCTTTGTGCTTCTTCAACTTGTTTTCACTTTATATATGTTAGGTTTTGAATAACTTTTGATTATTGAAATTCTTGTAAATGGAGTAGTACGGTTGATTCACGATCAAAGTGTAATATCAACCACAAAAATTTGTATTTATAATGAGCATTGGGATATTAGTTAATATAAATGATATCTTGAGTACATCTTAGAATATTTCACTTTCCTTATCTTTAAGAGAGTGTCGAGATACAATCTCAAATGTGATATGTCTTTATCATTTCGTACATTTGTGAGATGTTTCATGAAGTCTTTGTAAATACGCGACACCCATGTGGCCATGTGTCCTAATCAGTTGTTGAACACTTGAATCATCAATAACACTTGGTTTAGTGATGGTCAATTTTGTGTTTATTTAGAGAGAAGATTATATTTCTTTAAATTCTTTTTAATATAACATCTTAGTATGCTTTAATCTTCTCAAACGCCCCATTTACGGTGCACGTATATAATGTATATATGTGTGGCCCTTAAGGAACAAAAGTAAAATTACACTAATTTTAACGTTATTTTACTTATTTCGTGAAAATAATCGTTAAAACGTTGGAATGCTTAATCTCAAAAGATGACTTTAAGCCGGTGACTCATTCGGAGCAGCCTCTCTATCCCAACTGGGATAGGGGTAAGGTTTGTCTCTATCTTTCCCTCCAGACCCTACTCTAAGTGAGATTTTACTGGGTATGCTTGTAGGGACGGAGCTTGAAAAAAACTCGGAGGGGACCGTAGAATTTTTAGGAAGAAAACGGAGGGGACCAAAGGATTTTTAGGTAGAAAACGAAGGTAATCGGATGATTTTCCGACAAAATACTAGTGAATCGACCATTATGACTAGAAAAACAGTGGGACCGGGGCCCCCCGGGCCCCAATAAAGAACCGTCCCTGTATGCTTGCTTGCTATGCTTTAATCTTCTCAATAGCTTTGAATCATTGATAACACTTGATTTAGAGATGAGACAATGTTGTAGTATCGCCTAAAAAAATTATATTTATAATGATCATTGAGGTATTAGATAATAGAAATGATATCTTCAGTATATTTTGTGTTAAAATGTGACACAAATTACCAAAATTTATCATATAGTTACTTTAAACTCATATTTTACAACTAAAATTTATTAGATATGAAAATATTTGCATAATTTAGATGTTTTAAAATTTTGAAGGTCTTATGTCTTACACTCTTGGTTGAGTTGCTTGAATCATTAAGTTAACCTTGCTTACACATTAAAGTTGTGATTTGATAAACAACTTAAAATGATCAACATATATATGATCTATATATTGCATACTCATGTTGTTCATGAGTTCAAAACAAAACCACATATTAATTAAAACGTTTTTCTATCTGTAAATCTAATACAAAATTTGTATACCTCAAGGAAGATGATATAACTTTTTTTTTTATAATATTAAATTGTGCAACTCGAAAATATTCTCTAGGTTTAGAGGTGCCAAACGAAGCCTAAAGGGTGTGGAAGGAACATGAGCATAAAAAGGACATGATACTTACGAGAATCATATCCTCTTTTATTTTACTCTATATTGATATATTAATTCCAATTCTAACAAACCAAAAACCAACTATGTTAAGCAACAAATATATCCCCAACATTAAATCAAATACATCCTCATATAGATATGTGAATCTTGTAAGAACCAATTTTTATTAGCTGAAAATCCATGAAACTACAATAATCTAAAAAATGTGTTTATCAAGACACTGGAAAATAAATGCTCGAAGTTGAGCGGTGGGAGACAATCATCTGGGCTACTTAAGTTACACTACAACAAAACTTATATTACATACGGGGCTTTTCGTGACGTCAACCTTTTGTCGATATAGATACTTTCCCAGATGACATGTCGTTGAAAATAATCCTGACATATTGGTTTCTATTAACTAACTCTATATTGACGACATGTCGATGGCATAAAAAATACTGACATATTGGTTTCTATTAAAACCTTGTAGGAAAAATAATTCCGACGAATTTGTGACAATTATTCCCACAATATAGTGACAAATCGAGTTTGAATAAATCCTTATAAAAACATACATGACATGAATTCCTTCATGATCACAAACTACAAGATTTGAAAACTACATATGTGTAATAATAAAAAAAATCATCCAATAACCACAACTTAAAAAATATCAAAAACCTACCATGGAAAAACAAAAGTACGCAAAGAAATATAGAATTCGAAAAATTAAAAGCGTGTAAAAGTAAATTGTATAAGTTAGGGGTGTGCATAGGTCGATTTTTTGCTTAGTCAAATTCCAAAACCGAAATTTTGGTTTTTAAACCCATTTGAGTTCGGTTTTTATCTTTTTAAAACCCAATTGGGTTCGGTTTCGGTTTTTACGTTTTTTTTACTTAGGCCTAAAACTATGCTTATAAAAAAATAAACCAAAATATCGTATTTAAACTAAAAATATTTGAATTACTACACTACTTAAAATTTAAAATTATATATAAAAACCTTTAAATTTAGTAAAAATAATATGCGTTTTTGGTATTATAAGCCTAAATGGTAATAAAATATACGAATTTTTTATGACTTTTGATATTAAGAACCAAGAAAATAAAAATACATGGTTTTATAAATTATTGAAATTTTTGAAAGTTTATATATACATACATACATATATATATGTATAGGTAAGGGATCATATAATAACCCACTCTAATTGAGAAAACTCTATAACTCAAATCCAATGGTTCAAATTTCCAAGATTTAATCTAATGGTGACATGTGTCACTAATTAACTTTTAATATAAAAGGGCATTATGGTCTTTTGTGTTAACTACAAAAATCAAATTTAATATAAGAGTGACAAGCGTCACACTCTTAAAAACGATCAATTTTCCTATTTTTAAATTAAAGTTCATCCCCTGATTTTTATACACTTATAACTTTTTTATACTATGATATTTTTTATAAAAATCACACCATTAAACTCGTCATATTTTTCTCGTTAATTTCATTATAGTCATGCCAAATTTTTTTCGAGCATTCGTAATTACACTAACGTAAAAAACATAAATACAATAATTTTTCTCTTTTTTCAAAAATTTTCTATCAATTTTTTTTTTCTCATCTTAAATATATATTACAAACTTATTTTTATTATAAAATTTAGTTAATTTGATAAATTTATATCAAATAAGATAGAAAGTTAGATAATTTTAACGTAAAAAAATAATAAGTTACAGCTCGTTACATCAGTGTAATTACGAACACTTTGAAAAAATTCAGCTCGTTACATCAGTGTAATTACGAACACTTTGAAAAAATTCAGCTCGTTACATCAGTGTAATTTCGAAAACTTTAAAATTTTTTGACAAAACTATACTTGAATTAAAGATAAAAATGTGACAAATTTAATGGTGTAATTTTTTTAAAAAATAATAATGTATATAAAAGTTGTGAAGGTTTAAAAAATTGGGGGGTAAACTTTTATTTTAAAAATCAAATCAAGTGCATCTCACAAATCTCCAAAATACCCGTAAAGAAATCTCAGCCACTCATTTTTCCCAGATTTAATATAGACCACACATTTCAAATTCATTAAATTAGACAACCAATCAAATTGGGTTTATAAGTTACCTCAATTACCATGGGTTACCATTTGCTCCTTACCCTATATATATATATATATTGTATAGAGTTAGGCTAAAAATGAGAAAAACTATAAAAAATGTAGGAAGAGATTTGGGCTATTGATTTTTTAGATGGATGATTGTAATTATGCCACATCATTAGAGATAATTAAGGGGAAACTTTAATGACTGGAAGGGTATAATGGATTATTGTTGACTTTTTTAATAACTTCTCCTTTTTTAAAAAAAAAACGTTTATAACTTTTTTATATGTTATTATTATTTAAAAAAAATTACACAATAAAATCGAACATTTTTTTATCTTTTCAATAAGTATAATATTGCTATAAAAAAACCCGGCCTGAATTTATTGTATATGAATTTTGCGTTTTATGATGTTTTCGGATGGTTCATATGTCTGAACTCTAAAAACATGATAAGTTATCCACTTTAAGATTCATGAATATCCGAACACTATTAACACCATAAAATGTTTACACTATAATTCAGAAAAACACCATAAACGCATGGATGTGTCACATAAGAAACACCATAAAAGTATTTATGGTGCTTTTAGTGTTCAAAAACACTACAAAATGCCATGTTTTAGTTTCATTAGTACCTGAACACAATAAACACCATAAAATAACTCGAAAAAAACCATAAAACGTGAACAACATAAAACGTATACGTCGCAAAACATATAGATGCGTCACCAAATTAATGTTTATATTGTTTTTAATGTTCAATATGTTCATTTGTGAACACCATAAACCTAAGTTTGAAAAACACCATGCATAAACTTAAATGTTTATAATGTTTTTCGTGTTCAAAAACACCATAAAATGACTTGTAGTGTTTTATGTTCTGTTAGTATTTAAAAACACCATAAAACAAAAAAAAATGTCGTAAAAACACATGTTTCATGAACACCTATTATTGGTTTTTTTTTAATATAGCAATATTATACTCGTTTGAAAAGTAAAAAAAAAAACGTTTGATTTTATGGTGTGATTTTTTCAAAAAAATGTTAATGTATAATAGTTACAAACGTTTAAAAAAACGGTGGAAATTGCATGTGCAGCCGCGTTTTTTAATTTTGATATCTATACCCTTTAACCTAATGTACACATGTCTCTTTCTTGTTGCTTCATACACTTTTTAAGGTTTTTATACTTTGTAGAATATCCCTCCCCTATATATATATATACCTACATGCATACACATGCATTTGGTTTTTACGGTTTTTATTTTTGGTAAAACCTAACCAAACCAAACCCAGAATTTCGGTTTTTTAGAAAACTTGTACCAAATCCATCGTTTATATTTGAGTTCAGTTATTTCGATTTGGATTTTTCGATTTCCGGGTTTTGGGTCTGTTTTTTTGGTTTTATGCGCACCCCTAGTACAAGTTTGAATAAACGGGACACAACCATCCTAACATATGAAATATTGGTTTTTATTAACATGAAGGATCCATTTTCAAATGTCGCAACCACCACATGTTGGTGGTGATTCTTGAGCTTGAGTAAATCTAGAACAAGGAGGACGTACAAGCGTCAACTCGAGCAATCTAAAACCACCATCATGTTGAAACTAACATGAAGAACATCTTATTGACTGTCACCGCTACCATGTGCTGGTGGTGATTCTTGAGCTTGAGTAGGTCATAATAGGGAGGATGGAAGGCACCAATCAGAGCAAGCGGAAAGCCGGAAACCACCATCGTAGGCTTAAAATGTCGGCTACAAGAAACAATCCAAAATCAAACTAATGCTAGTGTCACCACCATCAAGGCCCATAACATCACCATCAGGACTCAAAACTACCACTATTGGAACAAAAACCACCACTGTTATTGTGATCAGACTCAAAACTAACATTAGGTCTTAAAGTTACTATAATTGTTGTCATCGTAGTTGTGGAAGCCATCCTCCAAGCAATTAGGTGTTAGGTAGGTGGGTTTAGAGATGGTAGCAACTTAGGTGAAGGACAACAATGAAGGATGATCTTGTGTCGTATGTACAACACCTTTGTTTTGTATATGTGTAAATTCATATACGTTTAAGTTATAAGACACGTGTAGTTTTTCTTTTTTTTTTTTATAAGAAAAAATAAAAAAATTACGTACTATAGTTAAAAACACAAAAATTGAATTTATCTAAACAAAATATACGACCTAGTACACTAAAAGTGTCTTGTATTTTATTACTGTCTATAAAAAGTTCAAATTACTTGAGTTCCGAAATTACACTGTGGAAAAAGGGCTCAAAATCAACTTGTTTACAAAATGACTCGGCCCAACTCAGGTCATTTACAAACCAAGCCATCAAGCTTAAGCCATCTCGTCTTGTGAACAGCCTTCTCTCTAGTTGACTAAGTCGCTTAACCGAAGCCGTTTAAGCCGAAGAATCATGGATGCTTTCTCACTTCCAGCAAACATTTGTTCAAAAAGTCAATAACAGAATCATCACTCAACTCAACCAGGGTTAGTTGTCAGGTTAAGCTCATACCAGCCGCGCCACCCTCGCACAAAAAGCCAAAGCCTACCCCCTCCTCTTCCCTGTTGCAGCTCGTGACACCATCATCACTCTGACCACTTCCGGTCTCCGGTGACCCGCACTTTCGATTTTCAATCTGATTTTAAAGCTTTCGTTTCAGATCTTTAACAGATTTTGATACTGCTGGTAGTGGTATGGCGGAGGTAGGGAAAATTGGAGTGATATTGAAGCTGATAGATATCGTGAACGAGATTTCTTCGATATCGGATTACCGGAGCACGATACGTAAGCCGTTTTTCAACTTATCTCGGCGATTGAAGCTTTTGAATCCACTGTTTGAAGAGATTCGTGATGTTAAAGAGGCGCTACCTGATAATTCTTTCCAATCTTTGCTTTCTTTAGTGGAGGCTTTGGAATCTGCTAAGGAGTTGCTTCGATTGGGGAGTGAAGGCAGCAAGATTTCTCTGGTATGGTTCGATAGATCAAATCTGGTATTTGATTTTTGGTTTTTTGGTTGTTTTGTATGGATTTCGTAGCTCGGATTGCGTTGTTTGAACTTGTTAGTTTGGTGGGATGTTGACCCATTGGGTCGATTCGACATCAATTTCTACAAATCTATGAAACTTTAATGCTAATTTTGTTGTTAAAACGCTAAAAGAATAATCGAATGTGTTTAAGCATAATTAGGGTTTTGAATTTTGATAAACTTATGTGTTCTGTTGGATTTCTCTAGACATCATTGTGTTTTGATGGATAGAGAAGATCTGGTTAATCTATCTAGGGTTTATTAACTGTCATCCTGTTTCTATTAGCTTGAAAGCATTAATTTGGTAGCAGCTACATCTGTTTGCCATCGTTGTTTGAAATCTATGGTTAAATTGTTTAATCGCTTTTGCTCCTGAGATCTTTGTATATATGAGATACAACCAATAGTGATAATCTTAGTTTGCTATGAGCAATCAAGTGGTTCTTGTGTTAATGCTTACACATATGACTTTTTGATCTTCGACTCCACACTTTTCGTTTTGGATACTTGATTTCATAATTACCAAACATATTTGATCCAATTACGCCTGAAAGAGCGATTGGTAAAAGATGTTTATTAGGTATGAAGCTCAGCTTCCTGTTTTAAGTCATATACTCGTGTTTCCCCTGGGCATTTCTGCAGCAAAAATGCAAGTGATGTTGGTTTAGAAATTATTAACGGTTGCTTGAGTATATTCAGAGCTACAAATAAATTTTCTTTGAGAAAGTAAATTAGGAGTCCCTCAACGGGTTTAGTTTAGCGGCTTGAGATTTAGTTACGCTAGGTTTAGGAATTTGGTTGGCACTTCAATATAGCTGATCCTTGTCACGAAATAGCTTTTATGGCAAATAAAATTATTAAATGTTACGAATAAGCAATAAGGATCATTAAAGCAAATGTATAAATATAGTATGTACACGCTTAATGTTCTAAACTGAAGATCACATGCACGTGTGAGCTGAAACTTTATACAAGTTAACATTTTTTTCACTGGTGTTATGATCATTTTAGTCAGATTTGTCGTATTTATACGTGCAGTTTATCTTCTATATATAGTTCTGTGCATTTAAAGTTAACATTAGTGTCTTACTAAGCTTTATTTGAACATGATCAAAGCTACAAAATTTCTATTCATGGATTCTATAATGATTTTTTTATAAAGTTTTAGACAAAGAAAGAATAACTTACAAAGTATTTCTTTGCTTGTAGGCTCTAGAGAAGGACGAAATTATGAAAAAATACCAGGAAGTCACCACACGTTTGGAACAAGATTTAGAAGGAATTTCTTTTGAGAAACTAGACATATCAGATGAAGTTAAAGAACAGGTGAAATATTATTGTTATGTTGTATTTACAAAGTTACAAAAGAACTTTAATTTACAACAATCTCATTATTATACAAATGGTTTTATTTTTGAATCAGGTTGCACTTGTTCTTGCTCAATTCAGAAGAGCCAAAGGAAGGACTGACGCTCCAGATATTGAGTTGAGTGAAGATCTTTCATCCCTTTACGATAAGGGCAGTGATGTGGCAGTAGATCCTTCAGTTTTAAAGAGATTAATTGAAAAACTACAATTGACCAGAATTGATGACCTTACACATGAATCCATAATATTGCATGAAATGGTTACCGCTAGTGATGGTGATCCAGGGGAAAATATTGAAAAAATGTCGATGCTATTGAAAATATTCAAAGATTTTGTGCAAACTGATAATCCAAATGGAGATTCACCTCCTGGTGAAACTTCTGCTCCACCAATTTCAAACAATCATGAAACGTCATCAAAGAGTTATAAGAATGCAATTATACCTGATGATTTCCGGTGTCCTATATCACTTGAGCTAATGAAAGATCCTGTAATTGTCTCAACCGGGCAGGTAATTTTCTATTTTCTGTTATTATTTGTTTCAAATATTGTATTTGCTAAATATATTACGATTTGTGTAGACATACGAGCGGATATGTATAGAGAAATGGTTGGATGCGGGGCACAAAACATGCCCAAAAACACAACAAAATTTAACTAGTACCGTTCTCATACCAAACTATGTGTTACGAAGTCTTATAGCCCAATGGTGCGAGAAAAATGGTATAGACCCACCACAACGGGCGGGACATTTAACTTCTGCGTGCACCCTTGCAGAACGGTCCATGATAAACGTGCTCCTAACTAAGCTCAAATCAATTAGTCCAGATGATCAACGGACTGCAGCTGGTGAAATCCGTCTTCTTGCAAAACGAAACGCTGATAACCGTGTAGCTATAGCTGAAGCTGGTGCCATCCCGCTCCTCACACATCTACTAACCGCACCCGATTCACGAACTCAAGAACATGCAGTCACCGCTCTTTTAAACCTCTCAATTTGTGAGGATAACAAAGGAAGCATAGTATCTTCCGGAGCGGTCCCTGGCATTGTTCAGGTGTTAAAAAAGGGTAGCATGGAAGCACGGGAAAATGCGGCTGCAACCCTTTTCAGCCTCTCGGTGATCGATGAAAATAAAGTCACAATTGGTTCATTAGGAGCAATCCCGCCACTTGTATTGCTACTAAGTGAAGGTAACCAAAGAGGGAAAAAAGATGCTGCAACCGCGTTGTTTAACCTATGCATATATCAAGGCAACAAGGGTCGGGCTGTGAGGGCTGGTGTAATCAACACACTAATGGAGCTTTTGACTGAGCCACAAGGCGGGATGAAAGATGAGGCGTTAGCCATTCTGGCTATACTCTCGAGCCACCCAGAAGGGAAGGTGGCTATAGGTAAAGCAGACGCGGTTGGGGTTTTGGTGGAGTTTATCGGGTCTGGGTCCCCACGGAATAAAGAGAATGCAGCTGCGGTTTTGGTTCATCTTTGTTCGGGTGATCATAAGCATCTAGTGGAAGCCCAAGAACTTGGGGTGATGGAGGTGCTGGTGGATTTGCTACATCATGGTACTGATAGAGGGAAAAGAAAGGCTGCACAGTTGCTGGAAAAAATAACGCGATTCACAGAGCAACAGAAGTTATCTCAAACTTCATCTCAATCGATTGCTGAAACCGAATAACTGATTTGGATATTGTTTTGATGTGGTAAAGCTTTTGTTTCATTGATATTTATATTGGCATTGGTATCCTTTTCAATGTTTTTTTTTTCATTGAAATGTAAAAGGGAAAAGGTGGAAGATCACCATCCCCCACCCCTTGCTTTTTCCATCCTTTTTTTTTAAAAAAAATTAAATCTTCTGTTATGAGGATTATTACTGCATACACATACAAGAAAGAGATGGTAAAAAGATGTGATCTGACTGTTATTATCCTCACTTTTAATGGAAGGCTATTTATTGTGTTGTTTTTTCAGATCTTTGAATCTGAAAATTGAATGATAATTGTTGTTTTTAGGTCACATTCATTGTGTTGAACTGTTGATGGTTCATATGAATCCGACCAAATTCTAAATTCATGCATAGGTACAAGTGTTCTTAGAATGGTACTGGACCGGCTGGTCAAGTAGCGAACCGACCGGATGACTGGTCTAGTTGAGAGTACTTTTCCACTGTCTTCATTTGAACCGGCTACTTATGAGTTTTGTATAAACTTCTTTTTTTTCCACGTAAACGTTGTTGTCTACTTAAGATTTCATTTACTAAAAAGAACCGTATAAACAATGTCCAATAACTCAATAAGCCCAATTCCGGAACTAGATCCAACCTGGAATAGGAACTGGTTTCTACTGGTGGTAGGCGAGAACATGGTTTGGACTTTGGACCTGGATAACCGATGCGTAGTACCTGATTCCACTATTAATTTCTGGAGGTGGTTCCTACTTAATCTTGAACTGGTTTGTTAAGTATTAAAATATGGTATTTATTATATTTGTTTATGCAATAAATAACAAAAAATATCTTTTTTTTATTTCTTGGCTGTAAAGTATTAAATATAAATATAAACAAATTGTGTATTTTTATTATATTTATTTATAAAAAATAAAAGGAACAGTTAAAATAATCAATATATTTGTACAACTTTCTTTACCTGGCTGCACACTAGCTTGCACTACTCTATCTTACCCTACTTGGTTTGATGGGTTTTTTTTATCTAACCCACAACTGGAACTGAAACCATCTTGGAACCAGTTCCAAAAAAACGTGATCCTAGTAAACCTGGAACAGATTAAAAACCGGGTTGTGAACCTCTAAGGCTCTAAGAAATACATGAAAAAAAAAAATTAAAAAGGGAAAGGTTTTTAAGTTGAGGTTTAAGTTTGAGAAGAGATTAAACTGTAGGTTGGTTTTTACAGTAGCTGGAGTCTGGATGACCAACAATAAGCCCAAATGTGGTCTAAGAGATAATTTCAACCACCATTAAAAATTACTGAGTCAAGAGATATATTTGATGATTTGTGATGGCCGTCATACAATCAAACATAACCAGTTAAATTCTACTTTTAATTAACGTTGTGAAGGGAGAGATGAAAACTAACCTTGCCAATATCCAAGAAAGAGGTAGAGGGGCTGCTTGTCATACAATGAATGCTACACTCCTAAAACAAGGTGTCATCGGCAAAGATTTGCATAAGCACAAATTGTCAGTTAATTGTCGACAAATAACCAATAGATCCCACAAAAATTAGTTTAAATATAGCTCCGCCCCTTATTGAAAAATCAAAAGAAATAAAGAAAAAAGCGCTAACGTGCCTTGACTTTTTTGAGGAGATATAAAAAGAATCAACCTTACTAAGCAAACGTAGGTTTGGGCTCGAAAGCAAGAAGCACGAGACACGAAAATTATTTGTTTTGATGAGCAAGCCATTGATAAGTCAGTGTTTTTGACGATAAGATCTCGAATAGGAGTCCCGTCAAGGCTTTATATGTTGTTGTCGGTGTGGTAGGTTTGCAACGGACTAAACTGTCATTGACCTGTCGGGAAAATATCATTATTTAGAGAAACTGGTTGCTTCCCAAACGTGACTACTTCTCTTATATATTATAACCAGCAATCAAAAAATGGATAAAGTGTACTCAAAACTCTCTTTTTCACTATGTTAATTTTGTGGTAACTAACTCATGTATTAAAATTGGTTGTCTCAGAATTAAAATCATTTAAAGGTGGTCTTGGAATCCTCATCTATGTTGGCCCAGACTGCTGTAACTTAAGAAGTGCATGTCATAGGCATGAGTTTTTTTCTTTCTTTTCTTTTTTTCTTTTCTTTTTTTTTTTTTTTCTAGGCTCCAACTATCTACATGAAGCCGAGTTTGAAAAGAAACATGTCGACGTACGGATCTCTCAAGGTAGGGTGTTGAATGGGTGGGTTGGAGGATTGACAGGTCAAGCCAACATAAATCTGAAAATTTAACAGAACACAAGCATGTACCAAAGCTGAAAATCATATCATGCATATGAACCAGAAAATGACATGAATATTTGGGGGTTGGCACAAACACAATCCTTTTGACATGAAATTTATCATTTCTGTCTTTTTTTATCTTATTCACGAACGGTTCACGAACGCTAACCGAACAATAATTCTTGTTCGTGTTCGTTTATTAAGGTATTTAGCTTGTTCACGAACGTTAACAAACGCATATTATTTAAACAATAAAAATCAATATTTATAATGTCAAGCATTAAAGATAATCATTTATAAATATATAAATTAGAATATTATAGTACTAAAATAAAAATAACTTAAATATTATGATATTAAACTAAAAATAAAAGACTAAAAATATCAAACACATTTAATGAATAAATATAATAAATGAACTTAACCGAACATAAACGAACGTAAACGAACATGTTACCGAACGTTAATGAATACAAATGAACGAAAAAGACCTCTGTTCATGTTCGTTCCTTTAATTAAACGAACGAACATAAACGAACTTCCCGCCGAACGATTCACGAACTGTTCGCTGAACGTTCTGTTCGTTTACAGCCCTAGATATGAGTACTTTTAAAAATATAACTATGAAACAAAAAATAAAAACAAAATAAGTATCCGAATCTGAGTCTGAATTTTCAGATAC
The DNA here is from genome assembly GCA_009363875.1 of Mikania micrantha. Classification (NCBI taxonomy): domain Eukaryota; kingdom Viridiplantae; phylum Streptophyta; class Magnoliopsida; order Asterales; family Asteraceae; genus Mikania; species Mikania micrantha. The sequence goes on from CM018684.1 coordinate 67,356,719, forward strand.
CCAAACTTCAGGATATCCAAATTTTCGAATAATTCGTGTTTTAATTTTTCAGATGTTTCATGTTAGGATTTTTTTTAATACCCCATGGTAATACGTATATCATATACCAAAGGAACAAGTAAATTTTTATATCTCTCTTGTAGTTATGTGTAAACCAAAAGATGCATTGTCTCAATGGTACCTCAAGATTCTTTCAAACGAGAGGTCTTGGGTTCAAATCCCTCTGATGACGGGAGTAGCTTGGATAACGTAATCTCCATACAACACAACTTATCCGGGATACGAAATATCAGGGATACCACCTGACAAGGATTCAGGGTCAATGCCTTGAATCCCCAAAGCCTGGATAAGACTTCACCGACGAAAAGTATCGGAAGTCAATAAACAGGAAAGAGCCAAAAAGGAGATCCTTGCAAAAGGAAGATTCTCCCTTTTGTGGTAAACTGTCTAATCTGCTGTCAAGATAAAAGACAGCCTGCATAACGCAAAATGTCACATAAACCATGTCAATCACACTCTTACATAAAAATAGAAAGGTTCACAATACCAAGGTCAAACTCTAAAAACTATGAAGGATAACCTTCTACAAAAGGTAGATTGCATCCTGCACATTCTCATCCAAGTCAAGTATAAATACAAGACTCAAGAAAAAGAAAGGGTAAGTTCAGAAACACTATTTTCTGCTCTCTTCAATTCCTCTATTCTCACCTTCATTCAAGGAACAACCACTTACTCTCACGCCGGAGTCTTGACCACAGGAGATCCCTCCTGTGGTGAGGCTAACGGTGTTCTTTGCTGTGTCTTAGAAGGAACCCGAGGAGCAATCAGGATCCGAGAACCTTTGAAGCAACATTGGCGCCCACCATGGGGCAGAATTTTGCTTCACCAGTGAGTGGAATACTCCCCAAAAGAATTTTTTTTATATCTTAACTAAGCTTTGCAGGTTGACGGGTCCATTGTGGAAGAAATGGAGGAATCCAGAAATGTTAACAGAAGTCACCCAGAGGCACCCACGATCAGCGACATGATTGAGTTAACCCCCGAAGGAGTCAGGGAACATTTCCCTCGTTTGCAGGAGCTGGTTAGCAATTACATTCGCGAAGAACGGCTACGGGGGGTAAGAGTTCACTTGGCTTACGAAGATGACTCTTCCATTCCCCTAACACCAGCCATGCAGAGCGGAGTGGAGCCTGTTCTCCAACCCTCTAGCAGTGCCCAAGTCGCCACCCAGTCATTAACAGTGGTTCCAACGTCTTCATATGAGCATCCTAATAAAAATTTTATGAGCCTCCTGGGAGTACCCTCTCACCCAGCTAGCCGTCCGGAAGCCATACCAAATTACAATAATTTGTCAAGCTACATGCAACCCCATACGAGCCTTGATTTTAACAGCCTACCACCATTCTCCATGACCGTTTCCCAAGCGCCTAGTAACGCAGGTTATGTGGGAGAACAATCACTTAACCCCTTTGCTAGCCAAAACATGACGCAGTCATTCATGCCACATCATTTCCTTTCTTCATTCCCTTACTCTGGATATCCCGGAATGCCTTTATCAGGGATGCCATATCCCATGCAGCAAGGAGCTAACTTCATGCCTTTTGGCATGTACTTCCCCAACCAAATCCCCACAACGAAACCAACCATGACTATTGACGATTTGTCACGACCTTACTTAACAACCACCAACACAAAATTCTCCAGTCGAATAGGCTACTTTCCTTTCCCGCCCAAAACCAAAATGCCAGCAAATGTAAAGACATACGATGGCTTGGGTGACCTCGATGACCATCTAGAATTATTTTCTGGAGCTGCCACGGTAGAGCGGTGGTGCCTACCCCTATGGTGTCACATGTTCTCTCAAACTCTGATTGGCCCAGCACGGCTGTGGTTCAACAGTCTTCCTGATGGAAGCATTGACACGTTTGAGGACCTTAGCAGAAAGTTCTTGGCCAATTTTGTACAGCAAAAGCGGTATACCCGTGATCCCGTGGAGCTGCACAACATAAAGCAGAAAGAGGATGAAGATCTACGTGCTTTTATGGAGCGATATAAGCTGGAAAGTTTGAGTATTGGCGGAGAAACTGAACAAATGAGAGTTTCCGGTTTTATACATGGGGTACGACCACGATAGCTCATAAAGGACCTCAATAGAAAGATACCAAAAAACATGGAGGAAGCCATGGAAAGAACGGAGGCATTTGTCAGAGGAAAGGATGCAGCACAAGTCCTTGACACGGTTCGAAAACCCAGATCTCAGCCTAGAGAAAGCTCGCCACCCCAGAATCGAGCATCAAGGTTTCAACTGTTCGACCGAAAAACAAGTGGTCGCCCTTATGAAGCACAACGGTCGTACAGCCGAGCACCCTACTCTCCCAAGGGTAATGATGATGACAAGACACAATTCACAGCGCTGACGAAATCCCCTAAAGAAATTCTATCTACAGAAGAAGCAAGGTTTAGCTTCAGACCCCCTAACCCATTACCCAAAGCCGCCAGTCAAAGAAACCCGAACAAATTCTGTGATTTTCATGGGCCGCCATACCAACGACTGTTTCCAACTCAAAAAACGAATCGAAGCGGCGGTTAAATCTGGAGATCTGTCCCATCTGATAAAAGATATCAAAGGTAAGAAGACCACCTCTGATAAGGCAGACGCAATCAAAGATAAGGGCAAAAAGGCAGAGATCCTGATGGTGTCACAATCAGACACGCCTAAGGTACATGTTAAGAATTTTTCTAAACCTTGGATGCAGGTGAAGATAGATTTCCCACCAACCCAACAACAATCCAGTCTAGGCCTGTGCTGATCAATGCCAAGATAAATGGTCAGGAGGTACATCAGGTCTATTGGGATGGAGGAAGTGCAGTTGAACTGATGTACGAGCACTGCTTTGTCCAGCTGGAAAAAGAAGCAAAAGCACTGCTGCGACCCCATGAAGCATCACTTATAGGCTTTTCCGGAGAAAAAGTCCATCCCTTAGGGGAAATCACTCTGCCAATGACCCTTGGGAGAGGCAGGTTCAAACGAACGGAAGCTATCACCTTCTTGGTAATCCGGTCGCCATCTCGGTATAACATCATCATGGGTCGGCCAGGTATAAGCTCCTTTGGGGCCATTGTATCAACCGCCCACTCCATGATCAAATTCCCAACTAAAGTGGGAGTGTGCACCTTAATGTCCAACATGGAACAGTTGCTGGTGGCAAAGGTCGAGCATGATGGCGCCACAACCCAGGGGCTAAGCATTAACAAACATTATCCAAGTCAGCTTATCCAAGTAGGCCCAGACCTGATAGCAGGGACGTCAAGACTTGGCAATGCTGCTTCGACGTAACACGAATGTTTTTGCCTGGTCACCCTCAGATATGACAGGGGTACCCAGATACATCACAAAACATTCCCTCAACACTAACCCACAATCTTACCCGGTAGCTCAGAAGAAACGAGGCATGGCATCCGATCGAAGCAAAGCTGTTTGTGATGAGGTTGACAAGCTGGTACATGATTCTTCGAGAAGTGCATTATCATACGTGGATCGCCAACCCGGTCATGGTCAAGAAGTCTGACGGAAGCTGGCGTATGTGTGTCGATTTCAAGGACCTCAACAAGGCATGTCCAAAGGACTGTTATCCTCTCCCAGAAATTGACTTGAAAGTAGACTCCCTGGCAGGTTACAATTTTAAGTGTTTTTTAGATGCTTATAAAGGGTACCACCAGGTGCAAATAATCAAAGCAGATGAAGAAAAAACATCTTTTCACACACCAAAAGGCATTTTCTGTTATACTAAGATGCCCTTTGGTTTGAAAAATGCAGCTGCAACTTATCAGCGCCTTATTGATCGGGCCTTTAGTCACCAAGTGGGCCGAAACATGGAGGCTTACGTTGATAATTTGGTGATCAAAAGTCAGACCGAAGAAGCCATGCTGCGAGACATTGAAGAAACGTTCGATACTCTCCGAAACATCAACATGAAACTCAACCCAGGGAAATGCTCTTTTGGGTTCCACGAAGGCAAATTCCTGGGACACGTCGTAAGCAAGCAGGAGATCAAGGCTAACTCGGACAAGATTCGAGCAATTCAACAGATGACCTCACCACGAAGCAGAAGAGATGTCCAGAGCCTCAATGGTAAGTTAGGAGCGTTACACCGCTTCCTTTCAAAACTAGCTGAACGATCTTTGTCGTTTTTCAAAATTTTAAAAGGCTTTGCTAAAAACTTTGAATGGCATGATGAAGCAGAATGAGCTTTTCAAGACATGAAGGCACACATAGCAGATTTACCAGCACTTATTGCTCCTCAGGCAGGGGACGAACTGCTGCTCTATGTCGCCATCAGCAATGAAGCCATCAGTTCTGTCCTGGTCGCCGAAAGGCATGGGCAACAGGAACCCGTATACTTCGTAAGCAAGGTACTCTCAAGGAAGCAGAAACAAGGTATCCGCAGTTGGAAAAGACAATGTTGGCTGTGATACACACTGCCAGAAATTGAAGACTCTGTTCAAAGAATGCCAGTTAACTCAGGTTTCTTGAAGCTAGAATAAGAAGGCGGATGCCTTAAGCAAGCTAGCATCTCTAGTTTTTTCACACCTCACCAAGAAGGTATTGATAGAAGTATTGCAAACCCGTTCCATAGATAATACTCCAGTGCACGAGGTCCAGGAAGAGGAGGATACCTGGATGACACCCATCTCGGTTTACCTCAGTCAGGGTATTCTACCAGAAAACAAAGATGAGGCAGAGCGAGTCAAGATCAAATCTGCACAATACACGGTGGAAGGGGGTTGCTATTTAAAAAGTCATATATAGCTCCTCTCCTACGTTGTGTGGGTCCCGAGCAAAGCAACTACCTCATCCGGGAGGTGCATGAGGGTATTTGCGGCAATCATGCAGGACCAAGGACAGTCGTAGCTAGGTTGATGAACCTAGGATTCTACTGGCCTACCATGCAGAAAGATGCCTTGGCCGAGCTAAGTAAATGTGAAGCATGCCAACTGCATGCCCCCATTCGAAACACACCAAATTATGACCTATTCACAATATCCTCTGCATGGCCCTTCCATAAGTGGGGAATGGACATTGTGGGTCCTTTCCCAGCTAGTAAAGGCGGGGTTAAATTCCTATTGGTGGCAGTAGATTACTTTACGAAGTGGCCTGAAGTGCGGGCCCTGACATCCATTACAGGAAAATAGATAATCCGGTTCTTCTGGGAGTGCATCATATGCCGTTTTGGCCTCCCTGGTGTGGTCATCACATATAACGGGATGCAGTTCGAGGCTGATCCTTTCAAGACATGGTGCGCGAGCTACAAATCCGCCAGATTTTCACTTCTGTTGCCCATCCTCAAGCAAATGGACAAGTTGAACGAATGAACAGAAGTATTGTCGAGGGGCTCAAAACACGGTTGGGCAGATATGGCAAGGATTGGCTGAGTGAATTACCGAGTGTGCTATGGGCAATCCGAACTACCGAGAAGACTAGCCACGACAAGTCACCATTCAGTCTCGTGTATGGCTCTGAAGCAGTCATCCCGACAGAGCTAGGTGTCATATCTCCTAGAAAGCACTTGTTCAACACCGATAGCAACAATCAGGAGATATGCCTTAATCTCGACTTACTCACAGAAAAACGTGAATAAGCCAGTATCTGGGAAGCTCAATATAAACAACAGTTGGAGAGGTACTACAACACCAGAGTCAAACCAGAAAATTTCAAGCCTGGGGACTTAGTTCTCTGAAAAAACGAAGCCAGTCGAACAGAAGATATGGGCAAAATGGGACCTAAATGGGAAGGGCCCTATCGTATTGCAGAAGCTCATCAGAAGGGCTCTTACAAGCTCAGAGATTTGCAAAACAAACCCATTCCAAGGCATTGGAATGCGGCAAACCTAAGGCGTTTCTACATTTAAGCGTCCAATGTCACGCATGTTTCTTTTTTGGTTAACTTTGCAAGTTCCTAAAAGGGTCATTTTGTAAGGCATTTAAGGCCATCGTTATTAAGTAATGAAACATGTGTTTTTTCTTTTCCATTCTGTTTTGATTGAACTACCAAAACTCAATTTATACACTTCAGTACATTACACTTTCCATAGGATCCGGCCTTGTCCTACCTATGCTGCAAAGATTGAGCCCTTGTAAAAACTCGCTCCATGGGATCCGGCCTTGTCCTACCCATGCCCAGATATACCTCATGCCCTACCAGCTTTTGCAAAAGGGTGCCCAAGGCTGATCACCTTGGTAACAAACAAAAATATCCGCAGTAATGCATAAGGAATTCACCAAGCATAGTCAAAACATATTAACCACAAACATCCACACTTAATTCAACAAACCATCTACCATAGTTCATACATAACATAAAATACTATCAAAACAATTAAAGAAGTTTCAAGTTTGATAATAGACACATCAAATCACCACAAAATATTAGCATAACTAAATTGATAACAGCGGTTCCATCACTCGTCCGCTTTCCCTGCGCCATCCCTGGCACTTTCTTTTGCAACAGAAATAGGTGATTCCCTCTCCACAGAGGAAGACGAACCTTTTATTGCAGTAGCTGGAGTAGCCAACAATGAACCTGCAGGGGGCGAGGAGGAAGCACGGACCACCCAGGAGTAATCAAGCTTGCTTGGCTGGTACTTAGCTGGCCTCCTAAAGCAACTTACTCTTCAATATTCAACGGCATTATACCCTGCAAGTTTGCAATAGTGATAAAAGGATTCTGAGACACTTGATCCAGTTAGGGAAAGTGGGCACCCTCAACGGATTGCACAGCTTGCAGAAGCTTCCCTTTTGCATCCGGAGCATACTGGGGAACCGCATCCATGGGTTTCCCAGCACCAGCATATCGATACCCAGCACGAACCCCGGATGAAAAACCATAGCCGTGTGGGGCTTTCTGAACAGCAGCCAAGGGAGTCAGAAATTCTGGGCTCCGGCGCAGCAAATCCATCACATGTTTGAAGCCTTGGGTAATGAGCCACTCTCGGTCTTTGGACACTTCTTCTACACGTTTGGTCAGAAACTGGTTCTGTTGTAGTAAGTTGCTCAGCGCTACTTTCATCTTGTTATCCTCAGCCTTAAACATCTTTCGATCTTCATTAAGCGCAACACGCTGATGGGTTGTAAAACACATCCGGTTTTTAAGTGATTTTGAGTCGATTTTAAGTTGTAAATACGTCGTTTATAGTTATTTTTAGTTTCTTTTTACATTTTGTGGGTTTTACAGGTTTGTCGAGTGAAATGAGCGGAAATCGAGGTTGAAACCCGCAGGAATCGAGCCCCGGTTGAAATCTAGTGAAAAAGACAAAATTTCATCATTTGGGAAGCATCGCGGTACGCTAAGAGGTAGAAACAACCCTCAGCGATACGTGAAGGAATTTGGGAGAGCCCCGCTTGTTTTGTCCATAGCGGTACGCTGAGATGGTTTGAATTGATCTTCGCGGTACGCGATGGAGTTTGAAATTTGAAAAAAGTCAAGTTGAATGCGAGAAGAAAGAGGAGACATTCCCCAGCCGTTTCAACATTCATTCTCGACCATTTTTGAAGCAGAGGAGCATCTCTGGATCATTGGGAAGCATTTGGAGAGCTTTGGAGGGTTAGAAGGCTAGAGTTCATGTGAAGCAATCTTGGTTACTTCTTGTTTCTCAATTGTTCTTAATTTCCAATAGTTTATCACACTTTATCTTAATGTTTCTGATTGTTTTTGACTGATGATGTTATTAGGCTAGTTCTTTGATTCTACTTAGGTTAGAATGCATGTTTGAATGATTATTGATCACTATTGACTATGGTTTTGATTACTGATGGAAATACTTTTGTAACAGATCTTATTATGTCATTTTGATGAGTTTTGCATATCTAATCTTGACTATATCTGTTCATATCATGTTCCATACGTGTTTATCGAATGTCTTTCGGTGTTACACGCGTATTAGGTCATTGACTTGGTGTTATGACTAGTTTGTGGCTTGTTTGATATCACTAGCCATAGGAAAAGATGTGATTGATGTTCTTAGGGTTTTATGTGTGTCTAAGTTTAGAAATCCGGAAGGTGATAGACTTGTCGGGTGATCTTTAGCATTAAGGTTTTCTTAGTAATTACCCGGAAGGGCTGGTTATTTGAAAGACTTAGTGTTATTGTCATTTGGTGTCAAATTAGACATTTTAAGATTACTTCTTGCATCTTTGGTGTATTGGAACAAGAAAATCAGGAATGTGACTTGTTCATTTGAGTACAAAAGTGTTGTTGGAAAAATCCGGGAGGTGATTCAACTAACTAGTGTGTTTATTGCAAGATTAGGTTTTCTTAGTTGGTTACATCTGGTAATTGATCCAGAATCCATTAGGTTACCTATATTTTGCTGTTTAAGATCCTAGTTCCATCGTGTCAAACAAAGTCAATAGTGTCAATAATCACAAACAGGAATTCAACCTAAGTAGAGTTTTTCCCAATTGTTTAATTTTTTCTAAAATTGAAAATCATTTTTTTAATTAAATTTGTTAATCTGATTTTAGGGTTTAATATTAATTGAATTTGTTTTTTTCTAATTTAATTAGGATAATTAGTTTAATTTAATTTAGTAATTGTCATTTTTATTCAAAACCCCCCCTCTTTGTTTTAAATCATTTTCTAATCTTGTTTCATTAAGTCAGTGTCTCGTGGTTTCGATATCCGAACTTTCATTAGCTATTCTACAATTGATAGGTACACTTGCCTGTCGTAGTGGTTTAGTTTAGGATTTTCGGTTTTAACTCGTTGTAATTAAGTTAAGTCTAGGTTAGTATTTGTAGTTGTTTTCTTAGACCACTTTTAGGAACATCACACGCCCTTCCTCTATAAGAGCCATCTCCCTAGCAATCTCTTCCTTGGCGTTATTCAGGGTTGCTTCCTTCGCACGCAAACCTTTTTCCAGCTCTTCCAAATGTGCAGCATGGTCAGTTTTTTCTTTCTCCAACTTGGTGACCTGTTCCTGTGGAACCAACACTCGACTAGCCTCGGTGGATAACTGCGAAGAAAGCTGGGCAGCCTTGCGATCATACTTCTCATAAATCGCACCCCACCGTTCCATTGCTTCGGTGATGTGGGAGCCAAGCTGCACGTAATGGCTGCACAGCCCATCAATAACAGCCGATACGTTCAACGAACCCATATCATCTTTTTGACCTGGGGTCACCATACCCGCAGTAACAGCACGACACACACACCAACATCCATGAACAAATCCCCGGTGCGAACACCCCACTTAGGAACATGCGGCTGCTGAGCAAGACCTTCTACCTGGGGTGCCGCACCCATGCCAATTGTCTCCAATGCTTGAACAGCAGCAACCCTGCCAATGGGCATATCCCAATCATAATCATCTATACCGGCAGTAGGAGACGAAGGATGTGACAAGCTCTGAGTTTTATCCACATTATCTCCAATGTTTGCGATGGATTCACCGGAGTTCGCAACCCGGTCACTCGTCCCGTTTTTGCCAATGATGCTACTTTGCAATTCCCTTCTTACATCATGACTGCTATCACCAATTACATTCAGTTTAATGGTCTTGGTGATGAGGATGCTCCCAGACATCTGTCCCGTTTCTCTAGAATCTGCAACACCTTCAATCTACATGGTGTTTCTGAGGATACCACCTGCTTGCAACTTTTCCCATTCTCTCTTGCTAGTCGTGCATCCACCTGGTTCGAAAGCCTTCCTGAGAACTCCATCACCACGTGGGATGATCTTTGAAAGAAATTTCTGAAGAAATATTTTCCACCTTCCAAAGCTGCTCGTCTGAGGGACCAAATCCATTCCTTTCATATGGATCCCGATGAGTCTTACTCTGCAACTTGGGAGCATTTTCACACTTTGCTTAGCAAATGTCCACAGCATGGACTTTCTGAATGGGCACTTGTAGAGAAATTCTACAATGGATTGACACTTGAGAAGCAAATCATGTTCAATACAACTGCAGGAGGGCATATCATGGAGATGAAGGATACAGATGAGTGTATTGACATATTTGAGAGTTTTGCTAGAGCCGAGTAGCAGCAGAAGCCATCCACTAGATCCTCCACCACTAAGGCTACCAACACCTCAGTCGTTGCTTGAGGTGTTTATCAGGTCGCTCCTGACACTAGCCTTGCTGCTACCATAGAGTCTCTAGCGAGATACATGAAGGAACTGAAGACACAGCTGAAGAAGTGTGAGATATTTCGAGGAGGACATGAGACTGCCGAGTGCCCCATTACTTATCAGGAGCAGTTAGATTCCATTAACTCTGGTTGGAAGAAGTCTTTCACTTCCAACTTCAATTCCAATCCCAATCCTAATTGGAATCCTAACTCAAATTGGCGAAACTCAAACAACAACTGGCGTGGTAACAACTCCTATCAACCACGTCAGAATCAGGCAGTGAATAAGAATTCAGGAGTGGGTCCAAGCAGCAGTGGAGACCCAGAAGTGAAGGAAATGCTCAAGCGGCAGATGTAGATGCTACATCAGTTGATTGCAAAGGATCAACACACAAGTAATGATAGATGTGTTTGAAGGTAAGATTACATTGCGCGTGGGTGAGGAGAATGTTACATTCGATGTGAGGAAGTCGATGAAGCATTCGAGTGGCCAGGATGATTCTGTGTATTTTCTTGATTTTTTCATTCCTTACATAGATCGTTGTCTAGATTACATTTCTGGATCTGATTTATTGAAAGATCAAGACCTGGGTGAGGAGAACCAGGCTGTTGAGATTGATGCTTCTTCTGAGCACATTCCGAGCAGTCTGGCTAGTTAGCCTCCTGAGTACCCGACTGCTTTTGAGGTTTTTGAGAGTACAAATCCGGTTGAGAAACCATCTGTTGAGGCACCACCATCCCTAGAGCTTAAGGAGTTACCATCTCATTTGGAGTATGCAATTCTGGATGGTGATTCTGATTTACCCGTCATTATTTCATCTTCATTGACGGAGGAGGAGAAGTCTAGATTGATTGATGTGCTTAAGGCAAATAAGCAGGCGATCGCGTGGAAGTTGATGGATATAAAGGGAATACACCCTTCGTTTTGTACGCATCGCAATTTGATGGATGAGGATTATAAGCCGGTGGTCCAACCACAGAGACGGCTTAATCCTAACATGTCTGAAGCTGTGAAGAAGGAGGTTCTCAAGCTCTTAGATGCCGGATTGATTTATCCCATTTCAGATTCCGCCCGGGTCAGTCCGGTACAGGTTGTTCCCAAGAAGGGAGGCATGACTGTCATTGTTAGGGGTGAGTATCGGGTAGGAACCGGACCGACCCGGGACCGTAAAGACCATAAATCAAGAACCGAGAACCGGAACAAATATATCCGGGTCGGTTTCGGGTATATCACATTTTCGAGGGTCGGTTCCGGGTATACACATTTTTTAACCTGTACAAAACTATTAAAAAGCGAAAGACTTCATATTCTTGCTTGACTTTGTTCCAATTTTTTGCTAGTATAATATTTCTTTAAATTAGATGTATTCAGTAACAATATTGAGAGGAAGAAGCATCACTTTAAAAGAAGATGATGATTTTGATGCTGAAGAGGTGAAAATTCGTTGAAATAAAGTTTGAATATTTGATTATGAAGGAACGTAAATGTTGCCACCAAGGAATATGAATCAACAGTCCTTGTTTTAATACAAACAATTAAAATCTTAACCTTCAAAAGAAATATTAGATTTGTTAAATTCAAAATTTCATGGGTTTCGCGGGTTTGGTAATAACCGACGGGTCGGAACCGGACCGACCCGAGAACCAAAAAAATAAAAAACTAGAACCGAGAACCGGACCGTGAAATTTATTAAATCAGGTTTCACGGGTTTCGCGGGTCGGGTTCACGGGTTTCACGGGTTTGGACCACGAATTGCTCACTCCTAGTCATTGTGAATGAGAAGAAGGAGTTGATTCCATCTAGGACAGTCACTGGTTGGAGAGTATGCATCGATTACAGAATACTGAATGATGCCACCAGGAAAGATCATTTCCCACTACCTTTCATTGATCAGATGTTGGAGCGGTTATCAGGACTACTGTTTTACTGTTTTCTTGATGGTTTCTCAGGTTATTTTCAGATCCCTATAGCACCAGAGGATCAGGAGAAAACCACGTTTACATGCCCATACGGTACCTTTGCGTATCGCCGTATGCCGTTTGGGTTATATAATGCTCTAGCCACATTTCAGAGATGCATGGTGGCTATATTTCGGGATATGATCGAGACTTCCATGGAAGTTTTCATGGATGATTTTTCAGTGTTTGGGAGTTCTTTTGATCATTGTTTGAAGAATTTGGATAAGATGCTTGCTAGATGTGTGGAGACTAATCTTATGCTGAACTGGAAGAAGTGCCATTTCATGGTGACCGAGGGTATTGTGCTAGGGCACAAGATTTCACAAGATGGCATTGAGGTAGATAGAGCTAAGATTGAGACGATTAGTAAACTCCCACCACCGACGAATGTGAGAGCGGTCCGTAGTTTTCTTGGTCATGCGGGGTTTTATAGGCGTTTCATTAAGGACTTTTCGAAGATTACCGACCGATGACCCAAATTTTGGAGAAAGATGTGGTGTTTGAGTTTAGTGAGGAGTGCATGAGAGCTTTTGAGTTTCTGAAGGAGAAGTTGGTGAGTTCTCCTATTCTGATAGCCCCCGATTGGAGCCTTCCTTTCGAGTTGATGTGCGATGCTAGTGATTTTGCAGTAGGGGCTGTGCTTGGTCAGCGGAAAGATAAGCACTTTCATCCGATTTACTACGCAAGTAAGACCTTAGATGATGCTCAAAAGAATTACACGACTACGGAGAAGGAGTTGTTGGCAGTCGTGTATGCGTTTGATAAATTTAGGTCTTATCTTGTTCTTTCCAAGACCATTGTGTACAACGATCATGCGGCCTTGCGATACTTGTTCGCGAAAAAGGACGCAAAACCTCGTTTGATTCGGTGGATTCTCCTCCTTTCTGAGTTTGACATAGAGATTAAGGATAAGAAAGAGCCGAGAATGTTGCAGCCGACCATTTTTCGTGGCTTGAGGATCCTGCTCGGGAGAAGATGAATGAGGAGATGATTGGAGATACATTCCCACATGAGACTTTAGTTTCTCTAGACATAGAGATAGTGGGTTTGGTGAGTGCAGGTGAGCAGGGATTACCATGGTTCTCAGACATTGCGAATTACTTGTCTGAAGGTTACATGTTGAAGGGTCTGACTTCACAGCAGCGAAAGAGGTTCTTTACTGAAGCAAACTATTATATATGGGATGCTCCATATTTGTTTCGCGAGGGAGGAGACGGGATTTTGAGGAGATGTGTGAGTCGGGAGGAAAGATTAGACATCCTAAGACATTGTCATGAGGGATTGACTAGAGGACACCATGGGCCATCATACACAGCGAAGAAGGTGTTTGATTATGGATTTTATTGGCCGACAGTGTTTAAGGATGCACATGAGTTTGTGAGGAGTTGTGATGCGTGTCAGAGGACTGGAAATATCTCACGCAGGAATGAGATGCCCCAGAACCCCATCCAGGGGGTTGAGGTCTTTGATATTTCGGGTATTGACTTCATGGGACCGTTTCCTTCATCCTGAGGGAATCGGTACATCCTCGTGTGATAGAGGCACACATTTCTGAAATGCACAGTTGGAGAAGGTGTTGGCACGATACGGGGTAACCCATCGAGTGTCGACTGCCTATCATCCACAGACTAGTGGCCAGGTTGAGAATGCAAATAGGGGTGTGAAGAGGATTATCGAGAAGACAATCGAAAGAAACCGTAAGGATTGGGCAGATAAGCTAGATGAGGTGTTGTGGGCGTTTAGGACAGCTTTTAAAAATCCGATTGGGACCACGCCTTTTCGGATGGTTTATGGTAAAACGTGTCATCTGCCGGTGGAGTTAGAGCATAAGGCGTTTTGGGCGTTGAAGAGTGTAAATCTTGACTTGCCGAGTGTTGTGAAGAATCGGTTTCTGCAGTTGCATGAGTTAGAGGAGTTGCGTGATGAGGCGTACGCACGATCGTGGAGTTATAAAGAGCGTACGAAGGCGTTGCATGATCGTAAGTTGAGAGGAGTGAAGGAGTTTAGAAAGGGTGATCAGGTGCTAGTCTATGATTCAAGGCTCAGGTTATTCCCAGGTAAGTTGAAATCCAAATGGAAAGGACTGTTTGTTGTGCATGAAGTCTTTCCACACGGAGCAGTTGAGCTTGAATCAGAAGGTCAGACATGGAAAGTTAACGGTCATCATTTGAAGCTATACATCGGAGGACCGATCGGTACTGAGAAGGAGATAGCACTCCTTGAGTTGCGTAGGTGAGGATAGCTAGGCCTGATTTGTAGAGTTTGTAAAGTTTGTAAGATAGTTTGCATTATTTTCTTGTAATTTTTTTTAGTTTATTCGTAGTTTTGCGTATTCTTCGTGTTTGTTTTTTTTGTGTAAAGTGTTGTAGGGTTTCATGAGTCTTAAACGATAGGACTATTTCAGGTTAAGTGTGGGTATTCGGTACGATTGATATTGCATTTTCATGTAGGTATTCCCACATATTAAACCTGAAGCTTAAGTCACATTGTGACATCCAGTACAAGATCGTCCGGCAAGTCCGTACGGTATGTGTACTTTCACCATTTACTATGTGTAAATACATGTATATGAACAGTGCTTGTATTAACAGAATTCAAAATACAAGAAACAGTTGTACGTATTATGTGTAGACTTAAATGCCGTAAGTACAACACTCATTATAAACAATAGTTGTTAGTATTTAGGTGAAAAACTAAGTACAGATAATACAACAAAACAAGAGAAACACCAGTGTTAAAGAAAATAGCAAGAACAAGTCGGTTATGATCTGATATCCATAGATGACAGGAATCAGATGGCCGACAAATCAGTATGAAAACAATGGGAAAACAGGAAGTTTAGTTGAGTCCGTTAGTGAGGAAATACAATTCAAACACAATTGCAATGTTATTTCAGAATAACGAACCTGACAGTGTGTTTGCGTGGGTGACGATTCACACAAACATATCTGTGAGTTTAGAGTTCTGAAATAATGACTGGAAAGTAGAAAACAAAAGTCAGAAAGCCAAACCATCGACATGTTCGTTCGAATGACGATTCGAATGAATACGCGCGAGGGTGACGCGATCTGACGAAACGGAAACGAAAACACGACACGAACGAAAATAAATTAATAAAATAAAATAAAGAATATTTTACAATTTTGAAACTCATCAAAATTAAATAAAGAAACCATTTTAATTAAAAAGCGTAAAACTACGCGTTACGTTCCAAAAACGCAACGAAAACGTGAACCGAACAACGAAAACGAACCCGAACTCACTCGAGGTATAAATACCTTGAATGAGCTCATTTTCTTTATTTTTCCTCTCCTTCTTCTCTCCCAAAACCCTAATCACGGTTTTGAGCTCCCACCACCATCTTCAAGCTTCTCTCTACCATATCTCACTCATTTCTCCACCAAATCACCCAATCTTTGGACCAAATCGAAGCTCTTGATGTTTACTACATGAAAGTACAACCGATATAAGGCAAAACCCACAAGAAATCGAGGTAAGAGGCTGTGAATATCACGAAAACTAGGGTTTTCAACCCACTTTGTTCGACCCTACACAAAACAGGTTTAGAACCTTCCCACCTTGAACCCACGACCATGAGAACCGGCTTAGCAAGCACCACCTTCGAAACTACCTTGAGGATTGAAATGGGAATGATTCTAGGCAAGGCCCAGCTACGGCCGAAGGAGCCACTCAGGCTGTCGAATGGCTGGTGGTCGAATGAGACTACCGAAGGAGAAATGCATGTGGTTCGGCCGAATTGTCTCATGCGCCTGGTTCATTCGCCCAAAGCCCATTCGCTGTAGCAGACCCACATTCGACATAGCCACCTCCGTTGTTTCGGCCTCCCCCAATCGGTCATGTTCATTCGGCCAAGGTGGTTCGGCCACCCTTCATTCGACCACAACCACATACGGCCAGCCGAACTCATACAGCCACCCTGGTTCTTTAGCCCAACAGTGGGCCCACACATCCTATATGGCCCAAAGCTTCACACCAAGCCCATTTCAACCGGCCCAACCCCTTCATAGGACCACACTATGACTCGGTCCAGACGACTTATTTGATGTGCATTTGGCCCATGACATATCACTTAGGCCCATGATTCAGTTGGCCCAAATATTCGGCCCATATATCAAACGTAGTGAATTAATGCTTGAAATCAATTAAAATGGTTTATAGATATGGGGTTATAGTCTATTACTACAAAGGTGGAAACATTTTTATGAACATTCATACATAACACCTAACCATCATATTATTAAATTTATGATGACAAGTGGTTATCTAAAACATATGAGAGAGATATTCAAAACATGCTAGCTAGTTTAAAGGACTACATGGGTAATATACAAGCTTGAGACAAAAACCTAAATTACACTTAGTAACTGCTATGAGTCACAAACTTATACGAATTATTATGATTAGAATAAATGAAACATGAAATCAATAACATTACGTACTAAATTTAACCTGAAGTGGTTAAGTGTTAGTAAAATCTAAGACAATTGAACAAGGGCCGAATGATGACCGAAACTTATGGGTGTTAGCCAACTTTAGGGCTAACACATACACACACACACACAATACCTATAACTTATAAGTTACAAACAACGTGAAAACAACAAGTACAATAAAGAGCGCGTGCATTTCCTGTTTAAGCTAAGTCAACCACTTCAAACACAAGGTGAGTTCATATGCCCCTTTTCACTAATCTTAACTGATTTTAACTCTCGGGGCTGATAAACATGCTTACTTTTATTTATTTAAAAGTTTTGCTTAATATATTGCTATTACTTTGATTTTAGATAATATTAACTTGCTTATTATCGCTTATCATTGTATGCATGCTTGTATGATCATGACATGACAGGGATAATCAGATGAACATGATAATATATCTTCATAACTCATCAACACATTAGAATAACATAGTTATAAGATTTTATCTTACAACACTCAGTTATTCTTACATGAGCAACCAGTGGGATAATTCATACATAAACAAACATTGGAGACAATTACAGAGAAACATGATGGCACAACAAAACATATGAATGATCAGAAGATAATGCATCTTCTAAACACCATTCAACATTATAATTAACTAAGTGTGATAAGTCAAGTACTTATAACGCTTAGTTTACAACTTAAAACATACTATGCGATAGTATGGAGCATTTATCATCCACCACCTGAGCGGATTAAGGGTGGCAAGACTAGTTCTTGCCACGGCTTAATGGCAACATGGTGAACATATGGATCATTTAGAATGATAATCATGATAACGTATCTTCATGATAACAATATCATTCTCGCATCTGTTGACATAAAGTAATAAGACAAGTTCTTATTCAACTTTGTTAACTACATTGAGAACACACGGCGGGATGGAGGTGAATCGGATGCATTGTAATCTGATTACGTGAGGATCACAATGGATTCCTTTTAGGCTCTATACGTTGCATTGAGAATACATTACAAATGGTTAATTAACACTTTTATTGACTAAAAGTGTATCAACAGTTAACCCCACAAGCAATAGAATAATACAAGGAACGTATTAAATAAATCTAATGTCCTTAATACATATAATGGTTATCAATACTTCGGTTTGATAACTACAACACTATTATTATATTATTCTATACATGATATCACAGGTGATCAACAATGAGAGGAACATATGAAATGGAGATGGAAATCAATAGTTGTGTTGCAAGTAGTGTGAAGTTCTAGTATTGATGTGGTGGGATGTTGGCTAGGGCTTGGTTCCCTTACATATGCCTTATATATAAGCATCACTACTAGGATGATATATTACTTGTAATTATAACTATTGAGGAGCCATAGGGTGACCGGTGAATCAAACAATATACAAGCAACATGATTAACATTGTGATTGTGCATGTGAATGAATCAAGGTTTTCAATTAACATACTTATGAACTCACCAACCTAGTGTTGACTTTGTTTAAATGCATGTTTTCTCAGGTGACGAACAGGTTTAGTCACCAGGATTACAGGGACATAGCTAGTGGACTTTTAGAAGGCCTAGCTACTTTTGGTGTTGCATACTTTTGATTGACAATACATCGAATCATCTTTTGTATATCTTGTATAGTGACAAGATATAAACTCATTGATTCATTTGGATAGATTTACTTGGTTAAATTATGAACGATACATTGTAATTTAATCTTGTAATTCTATATCATTGTCGTGTTAGCATTTCTCATTTATTTATCATGTGCTATGTAAACAATCTGATCATTTCGATTATCACAACGATATCACGCCCCGGGAACCTTCCGCCCGGCGGGAAAGTCGATCCAGCCCGCCGGCTCGGGGTGTGACACACATCGTAACTCGATTTAGTTTTAGCAATAGCGTAGGTAATAAATTTTTAGTTTTGTAATATAGTTAGAATAAAATTTTTTTATTTTTTTAGGTAGGTTTTGATTTAATTTAATATAATTTTATTTTATTTTATTTAGTTAAGTAGCTGAAAAAAAAGAAACAAACAAATACAACAAAAAAATACAAAATTTAAAACACCGAAACTTGTCGCGGTACGCGGTGAGTGAACCAGATTACCACCGCGGTACGCGATGGGTTTCGGGAAAGAAAAAAATTAATTAAAACAACATAGTTCTTCGTGTACCACCACCACACCCATACCCCCACCATCACTTTTCACCTACCACCGATCTTCACCACCATCCACCGGTTCATCACCACTCGACACACCACCGCCACCGATCTCCACCACCAACACCACCACTGCTACCACCAGTCACCACCATTGCCATCGTATCCACCACCACTGTACATCACCACCGTAGAGCCACCACCACACCACCTGTTCACCATAGTCGCCATCTCATCTCCATCAGCCGTCGCTCACCACCACTGCTACAACCAGTCACCACCGTCGCCGTCGCATCCGCCGCACAATCACCATCATCATCTCCTCCAGTTCACCACATCACCGGTTCAAAGCGCAATTAGGTATAGATCCCTTTTTCATTCGATTTTTCAATTTTAGATTTAGGATAGTGTTTGATTTGATGTAAATATAGATAGGTTTCGAATAATTTCAGTAGATTTGCATAGATTAACTGGGTTTGGAACGAAATAGAGTTCGGTTGGTCGCCATTAAGGGCCGATCGATTCTCTGCATTTGGAAAGAGGCAGCGTACCGCAGAGGAGGCCCTTAGCGGTACGCGACGCTGTGCGGCACCCAATTCTCCCATCTGTTGTAATACAGAAAACTTTTGTAATAAATTTTGTAAATAAAATTTAATTTATATTGTATTATTTATACATACATAAATTTTGTAAAGAAAGTTAATATTATTTTAATTAAAATTAGGTTATTATCTTGTAAAATTTTGTAAATAATTTTATAAATAAAATTTTGTTAATTTTTATTTACATTAATTGTACATATAAATTTTAAAATTTTAGGTAATTACTTTGTAAACTTTTGTAAATAAAATCTTGTACAATATTTTAATAATAGTGTAAAATAAGTTATAACATTTTTAATTTTTAGGTTTTCATTTTTAATTTTATACTTTGTAAATATAAATTTTTGTAAAAATTGTAAATAAAATTCAATTTAGGTTTTAGTGTAGTTTAATTTGTAAATTTTGTTATGTGTTTTGTATTGTTGTATATTGTTAATGTAGGATGTCTGGAGCAGAGAGTTCAGCTGCAGGGGCCAAGAGGGCCAGGGGCTCGAGTTCATCTCGCAGGAGAGCACGAGAGATTTAGTATTCATTGCCCGAGATCCTCCCGATAGATGAGGACGAGCCGGTTCCCATCGACGAGCGACGTCTTAGAGACCATACAGTTTTGCAGTTTCAGGAGGGGACGGATGAGGCCACGCGTTGCGAGCGATTTGTTATGATGGAGCACTACCATCATCGTACATTTGATCGCGAGCTTTTGGAGAGGCTCGGACGCCTGGAGGAGTTCAATGCCATAGTCACAGGCGAGTGGAGGACTGCTCTCGATTGCAGGTGGCCTCAGTATATGGAGCTGACAGTTGAGTTTCACTCGACTTTTCGTCATATGTCAGGCTCGTTCGATGATCCTGCTGCTGTATCATTTGCGCTAGCTAGACGCACATTTTCGATGAGCATCCCTCAGTTCGCGATTGCGACGGGATTTTATACAGCCGAGCAGGTGAGAGAGCCAGGATTTGCTCAGAGCCTAAGGGCAGTTGTTAGAGAGCCTAGTGATCTAGGCATTACATAGCGTCAGCTAGGGGAGTTATGGATGTCCATTGCAGATGTAGCGTTCACGAGTGCGATTGTAGAGTCTTCGATTCGCGATCCACTTATCAGATTTATACATAGGATGGTTAGTTGCACTCTCATCGGTCGCAGGGCCGGTGCAGAGAAGTGCAACCAACTAGACGTATTCTGCATGTACAGTATGATTAGCCGTCGCCCGGCTAACCTCGCCTGTATTCTACTTTCATCATTTGCGAGGGTTCGCCGTGGAGGGGCGACGGCTAGGTTAGATCTGGGGCCCTATATAGGGATGATAGCGAGTAGGTTAGGAGTCTTTAACAGATTCCCACGCCGATTTTTGATTGAGGGGTCCGAGATTGGACGATACAGTTTGGATGACATGCGGCTAGCTGGCTTGTGCCCCATGGATGATCCAGCTAGATGGGAGCCAGCTAGGCCTGCACCGGAGGGACCCCCAGATGTAGAGGATCTGCAGAGACATGTGCCACCAGAGCGTCAGAGGATATTACATAGGGTGGAGAGGTCTCAGCAGACTTTCCCTTTACGTGAGCCTCGTCCTCCACGCATTACTTTAGGCATTCTTTGGGAGGAGCAACAGAGACAGGGTCAAATTACGCGCCTTATCATGTCACATTTAGGAATAGAGATTCCTGAGTGGTTCAGGGCTCCAGATCCACCTCAGCAGCCAGGAGGACATGGTGATGAGCCTCACGATTAGATATCCAGCATCTCAGCAGTTTTAGTTGTTTTTTTGTATTTTTTTATTTATGTTTTTATCATCATGGTCTGTATATATTTGAAGTATATTTTGTTTAACACTCAGATGTATTTAGACTAGTTGATTGTATATATTTTGTGGTTGTTTATGGTTGATTATCGTATGTACAGTTTTTATTATGATCCATATGTATGTTGATGGTTTGTTGTGAGTGCTAGTGGATTGCCATATTCATAGTGAATGTTCAGAATGCAAGTTTGGAATTTATTTGTGATTGCGATGGGATTTGATGGCGGTTGATAAGACTTACGAGGAAATTGTCACATATCAGGGAAGTTGTAAATGTTGTAAATTGTATAGTTTTGTTGAATTATTCATTATTTCGTATTCCACATTGAGGACAATGTGTGGTTTTAAGTGTGGGTATGCGAGATTTGTGTTTAAAATTGTAAAATTTTGTAAATTTTAGTAAATAATTTGATAAATTTTAGTTAATATTTAAAAAAGATAAAAAATTTTTGAAAAAAAATCAATAAAATACAAAAAGATTTTCCTTTTTAAATTTGAGTTATTTTAAATTAATCAAGTCAGTTTTAGTTAGGTTTGAGTTTTTATTTTTAATTTTTATTTTATAGTTAATCATGTTGATTGTTTAGATCTTCATTTGCAGTTTGGTTTGAATTACCCTTATCAGTTGGGTAGTGATAACTTACATATTTGTAGTAGAAAGGCAACCAACAGGATTACAATAACCCGATCGCGAATGGAATGCTATACGATCGTGTTACTTTGGATTTGATATGCACAGCTGTTACACAAAACCAGCTAAGTCTTTTCCAATTTTTATTTTCTTTTCCTTTATTTTTGTTCTTTTTCATTTTTTTTAGGTTTTTAGTTGTTTAATTGTAAATTGAGTCTGATTTTAAAATTTCTAGGTTAGATTGTGTAAATATTGTATATAATTTTGCAAAATGTCTTTGAATTAGGTTTTGCATTAAAATGGAAAATGATAGTATAATCGAGAATTTTGTGTTTTCTTAAAAGTTTAAACGTACGCATTTAATTT
This sequence comes from Mikania micrantha, assembly GCA_009363875.1. Classification (NCBI taxonomy): domain Eukaryota; kingdom Viridiplantae; phylum Streptophyta; class Magnoliopsida; order Asterales; family Asteraceae; genus Mikania; species Mikania micrantha. Next base: position 67,378,847 of record CM018684.1, read on the forward strand.
GGGATATGTTAGTATGCTTAACTGTCACACCCCCACCCCTCGTCACCTCGTGTCGGGTCTGACGTCACTGAACCGGTTGCGGAAGCATAGTGGTGATGTCTCCGAGGTGAGAGGTGACTTACTTGAACCGATATCATAAGCACACAGATTAACTTAAAATAAATATAATACAGGGTTTCGTCATTACAATCAGTATCATAATTTACAACTAAGTTTATTACACACCTGACTTATTTAATTACTAGTGTTTGAAGTGCTGCCTCACCGAGTGTCACTGTCTTCCTGCAAAAAGATTTAAGTTTGAAACGTCAGCACAAAGCTGGTGAGTTCGACAGTTCAATTTAAAACAATATGATATGATAAGCACGTTCTCAAAAGTTCAGTTCCGGATAACCATGGGACCTGTATCTAGTTCCTTTCGGACGTCTAGTCTGTCTCAAGATATTACCCGTCGGTACATATCTTAGTGCCTCATTATCTTAATGTCTATCACACCATTAAGAAGTTCAGGAAACAGATAACAAACATTCACACAAGGGGAGATGCAATCCTCCCAGCGAATGGGGTGTCAACCAATAGTACTATCAATGTTTTCTGTTCGGCCACACATGGGTTCACTAGATACAGTTCAAGAATGAGGACTTTCAGTTCCATGATAGAGTTCAGTCTACAGGCAAAATCCCATGAAATCCCACAAAATCACATGAAATCACACAGATATCATTGATACATATCATATGTTCAGACAACAGTTTGCAGAGTTTCCCCGATGTTTATAAAAGATTAAAAATAAAAGGGGTTGTACGAAACTCACCTGATGATAATAGGTAGCATAGTATCACCAAACTAATAGTACAGAGATGATTCTGCATTTAGTTATTTTTAATAAGTTATTTATGTTCTAGTTTACTGATTAGATCCTTCTGAACGTTCAATGTCAAAGACATTGCTTAGTAAATCATCAACTCGATATTAATTATATAATTAATTAATTTAATGTCATATCATACAATGTATGATAATGTAGGAACCTACATTGCATTAGATTCCTAACACAAAGTTGATGACACTCTAGATTAATCAGAATAATCTCTGATTAATCAGATACTTAATGTTGTTGATTATAATGCTAAAACAGTTTCTAGATAACTTAATGGCTTAGGAGTGATTAATCCTTATTATTGATTACCCAAATATCATGAAATATCACAATGTAGCATCAGAATAGGTGAAATAACCAGATTTAACAAACTTATCTGACTGTTATCACAATCATCAGATAATCATTCCAATGAGTATGTTAATGATTATGATTAGTTTGAAACACTTGGATTTAACCTTTGCATTTCAAAGATTAATCAAACTAATCACCTACATTGTCATAATCAAATGGTTTAAACCATTATAATCATGGGTATGATTTCATGAAAATCGGGCATTACAACGGATCAAAACAAGGATTTAACCGTTAGAACTTCGTGTTCTTCATTTATAATCAATCCTAGCCATCATCTAGGCAATAATCAACAATCTTAACTATCTCATTACGTTCAAAATGAAGATCTAATCAATCAAAATCAAACTAGAAGGTTTAAACGGATCATTACCTAATCAGACGGAGTTTTGCGGGTAAAATGATGATCAGAACTTGTAGGGACGATCCCTGGTACGATCCTTGCATTCAGAGGGCTTCAAAATGATGATTTGAAGGTGGAAGCAGCTGGTTCTTCGCCTGGAATTGAAGCAGAAGCGAGAAGAAGAATAAAATTTAAATCTTGCATGAAATCTGATGAAGTAGATCAGATCATTCCACCGCCACATCCGTCGCGTATCGCGACCAAAAGCCCAAAAAGTCTTCGCGTACCGCGAAGAAATCCGGAGATCTCAGATTTCTTTCCTGCATCGCGTACCGCGGAGGATTCTGAATCCCTCCATCGCGTACCGCGATGGATCCAATCGACCAACACTTAGTGATTTTTCTTCGTTTTTCGATTTCGGGCAATCCAGGACTCCGTTTTGTTCACGGTTTTCGCCCACGTTCATCATTTCTCGTCTACTATTACTCTGTAACAATTACAAGTATTAGAACAACATGGGTTTCTAGAACGATCAAATGTGCCCACGTCATTGATGACGTAATTCTCGTGTACAACTGTCACAGTCTCCTCCTGTTAGAGAAATTTCGTCCCGAAATTTAGTGAAGACTTATACTATGACCATCGTTTATGAGAATAAATGTGGGTAATTTGATTTCATTTGATCTTCACGTTCCCACGTATATTCGGGTCCTCGCTGCGAGTTCCACCGCACTTTAACAATTGGTATGCGGCTACGTTTTAACACTTTCGTTTCTCGATCCATTACCTCTACTGGTTCTTCTCTGAACTGAAGTTTTTCATCAATATGAATTTCTTCGAGAGGTACGATCAATGATTCATCAGTTAAGCATTTCTTCATATTAGATACATGAAAGACATCGTGAATATTACTGAGTTCAAGAGGTAATTCAAGTTTATAGGCTACAGGTCCAATTCGTTCAAGAATTTTAAACGGCCCTACAAATCTTGGCGAAAGTTTACCTCTCTTTCCAAATATGAAAATGCCTTTCCAAGGTGACACTTTTAACATTACCCGATAACCTACTTGAAATTCGAGTGGTCTACGGCGATTATCAGCATAACTCTTTTGACGATCGCGAGCAGCTTTGATTCGTTCCTGAATGAGTGCGATCTTATCCGTTGTTTCCTGAATGAATTCTGGGCCGATGATTTGACTTTCACCTACCTCTGACCAACAGATAGGTGATCTACACTTCCGTCCATAAAGTGCTTCGAATGGAGCGCATTGAATACTGGTATGGTAGCTGTTATTGTATGAGAATTCAACAAGTGGAAGATGAATATCCCAGCTACCTCCAAAATCAATCACACAGCTTACGAGCATGTCTTCAAGAGTTTGATTTGTTCGTTCAGTTTGCCCGTCAGTTTGTGGATGATAAGCTGTGCTCATATTGATTTGTGTGCCCAGAGCATTCTGAAGAGTTTGCCAAAATCGTGACATAAATCGACTATCTCTGTCAGAAATGATAGAGATCGGTACTCCATGTCGAGATACAATCTCATTAACATAGAGTTTAGCGAGTCGATCCATAGAATAATCTTCTCGGATGGGTAAGAAATGCGCAGATTTCGTAAGGCGATCAACGATAACCCATATAGAGTCATGATTATGTGATGTTCTGGGTAATTTAGTAATGAAATCCATAGAGATCTGATCCCATTTCCACATGGGAATCTCAGGTTGTTGCAATAACCCAGAAGGTCGTTGATGTTCAGCCTTAACTTTGAGACATGTTAAACATCGATCCACGTATTCAGCTATGTGTTTCTTCATTCCAGGCCACCAGTAAAAATCTTTAAGATCTTTATACATTTTATCAGCACCTGGATGAATAGAATACCTGGATTTATGCGCCTCATCCAAGATAATAGTTCGAGAGTTACCGAATAGAGGAATCCACATTCGGTCTTTGAAGTATAACAGTCCACCGTCTTTGGTATCGAGTTTCTTATCTAATCCTCTCAGTCCTTCAGCAGAATAGTTCGTTGCTTGTAAAGCTTGTTGCTGACCGTCTTTGATTTGAGGAATTAGACTGGTTTGAATAGTCATACCTAACGCTTTCACACGTAAAGGCTTGACTCGTTCCTTGCGACTTAAAGCATCAGCTACAACATTTGCTTTACCTGGGTGATAACGAATTTCACAGTCGTAGTCGTTTAAAAGTTCAACCCATCGTCTCTGTCGCATGTTCAACATTTTCTGATCTAGAATGTGTTGGAGGCTTTTGTGATCAGTGTATATAATACACTTAGTTCCGTACAGATAATGTCTCCAAATCTTGAGTGCAAACACCACTGCACCAAGTTCTAGATCATGAGTAGTATAGTTCTTCTCATGTACTTTCAGTTGTCGAGAAGCATAAGCAATCACCTTATCATTCTGCATTAAAACACACCCAAGACCTTGACGAGAAGCATCACAATACACTGTGAAGTTATCAATACCTTCCGGTAGTGCCAAGATAGGTGCGTTGCAGAGTTTGTGTTTCAACAGTTGGAACGCCTCCTCCTGTTGAGAATCCCATACAAATGGTTGATTTTTCTATGTCAATGTAGTCAGTGGCAAGGCTATCTTTGAAAAGTTCTTGATAAACCTGCGATTATAACCTGCCAACCCCAAAAATTGGCGTATTTCGGTCGGGGTTCGTGGTGTTTCCCATTGTTTCACCGCCTGAATCTTACTGGGATCCACTTGAATACCGTTTTGATTTACTACATGACCAAGAAATTGAACTTCTCGTAACCAGAACTCACACTTGGAGAACTTGGCATATAATTTTTCACGTGCCAAAAGTTCTAGAATTAATTTCAAGAATAAATAAGAATATCATCAATAAACACAATCACAAATTTATCCAGATAAGGTCTACATACTCGATTCATCAGATCCATGAAAACTGCTGGTGCATTGGTTAAACCAAATGGCATCACTAAAAATTCATAATGTCCGTATCGAGTTCTGAAAGCAGTTTTAGGAATGTCATCATCATGAATACGTAACTGATGATATCCAGATCTTAAATCGATTTTTGAAAAATAAGTAGCACCTTGTAGTTGATCAAACAGATCATCGATACGAGGTAGTGGATAACGGTTCTTGATTGTCAGTTTATTGAGTTCCATGTAGTCAATACACATCCTGAATGAACCATCCTTCTTTTTCACAAAAAGAATTCTTGCAATTGACCTGAAAGTTCTTGCATTTCGGATGGTGCAAGCCGATAAGGGGCTTTAGCAACAGGTGCTGCACCTGGAATCAAGTCGATTCGAAATTCAACTTGTCTTACTGGGGGTAATCCTGATATATCCTCAGGAAAAACTTCAGGAAAATTCTTGACTACTAGGATATCTGTGATTTGTTTGGGTGAAGAATTGTGCTCAGTCACATGTGCTAGGAAAGCATAACAGCCTTTCCTTAAGAACTTTTGAGCTCGCATACAAGATATGAGACCAAGTTTTCTACCAGCTCGTTCTCCTTGAACTATCAGTGTATTACCATTAGGTAATGGAATACGGATCACCTTGTTTTGACAGACAACTTCCGCTTGGTTATTAGAAAGCCAGTCCATACCAACAACGACATCAAAGCTCCCAAGCTCAATAGGAAGTAAATCAATATCGAAAAGATGATCATTCAAATTCAAGGAACATCCTTGAATAACATTGTTTGTTTTGATCAACTTGCCGTTAGCAAGTTCAATAATATAAGGAGTTTCTAGATCTACCGTAGGCAATGAAATTAATGATGCAAATTCAGGAGAGATAAAACTCTTATCCGCTCCTGTGTCAAACAACACTGATGCGTATAGATTATTAAGAAGAAACGTACCAGTAACAATATTTGCATCATGTCTCGCCTCGGTCGCACCAATCTGAAAAGCTCTCCCCCTAGCTTCAGTTCTCGGATTGGTGTTATGGTTCGGACAGTTTCATATGAGATGATCAGGACTTCCACATTTGTAACATGACCGGTTGGTTTGAGTGGTTTGTCGTGGTGCTTGGTTTGGTGTCTGAGCAGGAAAGTTGCAATATTTAGCATAATGTCCAACTCGGTTACAGTTCAGACAAACATGACATGGTCCCGTGTGATGGAGTGGACACTTATTGCATTTGGGCGCCTGCCCAGTATAAGTTTTCCTCTCAGGAACATTTGCACTATAGTTCTTCACCGTTGGTTTGTTCTGACTGATCTCAGCCGGAGCCTTCGCCTTGGTTTTACCAAACCACTTCCGTTTGGTACCTTTCGATACATTCGAGGTACCGACATCACTACAACTATGAACCGTCTGAGGCTTCAAAGACAGAGTACCACTCCTTACCGCCTCATTGGTAAGCTTAGTGGTCAAAAGAATCGTATGTTTCAGGGTTGTAGGTTCAGCAGCAGTCACCATTCCTCGTATCTGAGGAATCAGACCCTTAATGTACTTCTCGATTAAAGCGGCTTCCGTAGGAAACATGTCGGGAAGTAAACAAGTAAGTTCATGAAAACGATCGGTGTAAGCAAGACAGTCAGCACCGATCATCGAGTGATTCCAGAATTCTTCCTGGAGTTTTTGAATTTCAGTGATGGGACAGTACTCTGATCTAATTAGAGTTTTAAAATCATTCCAGCCCATTGAGTCGACTGTGGCTGAACCCAAAGTCTTGGCCTGAGTATTCCACCAGGTCAAAGCCGAGTCTTTCAAAGAACAGGCAGCATAAGACACCTTATGCTCCTCCAAACACTGACTGATTTTAAGCTTAGTTTCCATCTCCTCGATCCACCTTATTAGACCAGCCGCTCCTTCTTTGCCCGTAAAAGTAGGAGGGTTACAGGAAGCAAAATACTTATAAGTACATCCCTGTCGAGGTGGATCAGGAATAATAGTAGTTGTACCGGTAGTGGTATGAGTTTCAACGTGACCACCAGTAGCATTATGCTCAACATGATCGTGTTCCCCACCAGAACCTGTGGTGATATGTGGTTGGTGTTGTGTCAGAACACCACAAGCAGATAATTGTTCACGCACGATTCGAGCTATCATAGCTTCATTTGTTTCAGATCCGCTTGTACCAGCAGGTGGAACAATGCCTGCTCCAGGGTTCACTGGTGGAGTAGTATTCGTTTCCAAGTTCCTAGGTGGAACCACGTTCGCTTCCGGATTAACATGCGGATCCGGATTTGAGTCAACGTTCAAAGGTGGAATTTGATTCGGTTCAGGGTTTGTAATATTCTTAGCAGCTTTCTTAGCTGGTCGACCTCTTTTTGGAGCCATTATTCTGCTCACAATCATACAAATTCAGGTCAGTTTAAGAATATTAAAGATATAACCCGTTCTATCACATAAATTCAATCATATTCAGTTACACTGAAAATTTATATTGAAATGTGATTATAAAGAATATAGTATAACTACATGAATTCAGTCCAGACATGTTCACATTACACACAGATCACACAATTATTCGTAGTTATACTTAGTCCTGTTATTTCAAAAACATGTTAGAGTCTTACCCAGCTCATTGCATTGCAACACATGTTTTTAAAGATATGTTCATACAGGACTAGGATATGTTCTCAGTTCATGCACTAAGTTCCCATATAACCAATAGATATGTTCTCGTACAGTATGGCTCTCGTACTGTACTTTAGTTACAGACACATTCACAATTAGATACGTTCACAATTCAGACATGTTCTCGTACAGTATGGCTCTCGTACTGTACTTTAGTTACAGACACATTCACAATTAGATACGTTCACAATTCAGACATGTTCTCGTACAGTATGGCTCTCGTACTGTACTTTAGTTACAGACACATTCACAATTAGATACGTTCACAATTCAGACATGTTCTCGTACAGTATGGCTCTCGTACTGTACTTTAGTAACAAATATATTTGCATACAGTATTGCTCCCGTACTGTATTTCAGCAAAATATATTTTTAGTTCGATATATTCGCATACAGTACTGCTCCCGTACTGTATTTCAGCGAAATATATATATTAGTTTGACATGTTCTCACATAGAATTGTTCTCACACAGAATTGTTTATAGTCCACACAAGGTTATTAGAAAAACATAATTCACACAACACCCAAATAGTACATTACACAGATCGATACACAAAACACCCATTTTATTACAATACCATAGTTTCATACATACATAGTTTTAATACAACCAAAAGTCATAATATACCAACCTAACAACATCATACACTACAACTCACAAACTCGGGATCTGTTCATACCAAAATATCCCGCTCTCATAACTACTGATCACTCTATATCACATCATATATACAACAAGATCATAACTGCTCGGTCCCCTGATCAGCCCTCACCGAAGAAAATACCATAACCCGTCCAACACCATGGCTATAATGACCAACCCTATAGCCACACATAATAACCTAGCCTCTAAGCTCATGCCCTCTAGCACTCCCATCATCACTCCTCTCATCACTATCACTCGCTGCCAGAATGCAGCTATCATCCCCTGAATCATGGTTCTCCTCATCCTCTCCTCGATCATAGCCCGCCAAGCTTGCGAGCCAGCATCCAGTGCATTCATATGTTCCATCAACAACAGATGAGATGTGAGTATCTCAAACACAGTGGTACGTGTATCTTCCCCAATAGCACGAGACTCCTGTAACTCTAGTCGAGTCCCCTGAAGATCTAAAGTCACCTGGCGAAGCTGTGCCCTAAACTCCGCCTGCTGTGAGGACTCTCCTACCTCATGTACAGTGTCAGGCTCATCCCTAGGCGCCATCTGACGTCTAATAGGAAGACCTGTCGTCTTGCGAGCTTGACCTCGCATACGTCTGAGTCCATCCCATGCTGGAACTCTCGGTGGAGATGGCATAAGTGCTGGTTCAGGTGCTGGTGCTGGTGCTGGTGCTACAGGTGCATCAGCCTGAGAAGCAGCTGCAGATGCCTCCGATGGATCGGAGTCAGAACCCGAACTTGAGCTCGGGGTACCGTATCGTCTAGTATCACGTAAGGAAACCGCTGATAGATGTATCTCTCTCCTTGGTCTGCCATCGCTATATAAACAGAATACTCGAATCAGTACCATGAAAAAAATATATATATTGAATAATAACATTCAACATACACATGATATGAGACGTCCTCCTATCTTAACGCAACTATTCGTCATTACTTTTGAGGTTCTGCTTGAATTAAAGTAAACTAGAACGCACAAGTGTTGCAAATTTCAGTTATGCTGGCCACTCATAACTGGAATTTGTACCACCTGATTATCCTGGCTTAATTCAAACCAAGTTTTGATCAATATTAATGTTCGGTGCTCTCTGTGTCACTATACGAGCCTATGGTTATAGTCTAGGTCTCTAAGTCAACCTAATTCTCTATAACATGTGGCTCTGATACCACCCTGTCACACCCCCACCCCTCGTCACCTCGTGTCGGGTCTGACGTCACTGAACCGGTTGCGGAAGCATAGTGGTGATGTCTCCGAGGTGAGAGGTGACTTACTTGAACCGATATCATAAGCACACAGATTAACTTAAAATAAATATAATACAGGGTTTCGTCATTACAATCAGTATCATAATTTAGAACTAAGTTTATTACACAACTGACTTATTTAATTACTAGTGTTTGAAGGGCTGCCTCACCGAGTGTCACTGTCTTCCTGCAAAAAGATTTAAGTTTGAAACGTCAGCACAAAGCTGGTGAGTTCGACAGTTCAATTTAAAACAATATGATATGATAAGCACGTTCTCAAAAGTTCAGTTCTGGATAACCATGGGACCTGTATCTAGTTCCTTTCGGACGTCTAGTCTGTCTCAAGATATTACCCGTCGGTACATATCTTAGTGCCTCATTATCTTAATGTCTATCACACCATTAAGAAGTTCAGGAAACAGATAACAAACATTCACACAAGGGGAGATGCAATCCTCCCAGCGAATGGGTGTCAACCAATAGTACTATCAATGTTTTCTGTTCGGCCACACATGGGTTCACTAGATACAGTTCAAGAATGAGGACTTTCAGTTCCATGATAGAGTTCAGTCTACAGGCAAAATCCCATGAAATCCCACAAAATCACATGAAATCACACAGATATCATTGATACATATCATATGTTCAGACAACAGTTTGCAGAGTTTCCCCGATGTTTATAAAAGATTAAAAATAAAAGGGGTTGTACGAAACTCACCTGATGATAATAGGTAGCAGAGTATCACCAAACTGATAGTACAGAGATGATTCTGCATTTAGTTATTTTTAATAAGTTATTTATGTTCTAGTTTACTGATTAGATCCTTCTGAACGTTCAATGTCAAAGACATTGCTTAGTAAATCATCAACTCGATATTAATTATATAATTAATTAATTTAATGTCATATCATACAATGTATGATAATGTAGGAACCTACATTGCATTAGATTCCTAACACAAAGTTGATGACACTCTAGATTAATCAGAATAATCTATGATTAATCAGATACTTAATGTTGTTGATTATAATGCTAAAACAGTTTCTAGATAAGTTAATGGCTTAGGAGTGATTAATCCTTATTATTGATTACCCAAATATCATGAAATATCACAATGTAGCATCAGAATAGGTGAAATAACCAGATTTAACATACTAATCTGACTGTTATCACAATCATCAGATAATCATTCCAATGAGTATGTTAATGATTATGATTAGTTTGAAACACTTGGATTTAACCTTTGCATTTCAAAGATTAATCAAACTAATCACCTACATTGTCATAATCAAATGGTTTAAACCATTATAATCATGGGTATGATTTCATGAAAATCGGGCATTACAACGGATCAAAACAAGGATTTAACCGTTAGAACTTCGTGTTCTTCGTTTATAATCAATCCTAGCCATCATCTAGGCAATAATCAACAATCTTAACTATCTCATTACGTTCAAAATCAAGATCTAATCAATCAAAATCAAACTAGAAGGTTTAAACGGATCATTACCTAATCAGACGGAGTTTTGCGGGTAAAATGATGATCAGAACTTGTAGGGACGATCCCTGGTACGATCCTTGCGTTCAGAGGGCTTCAAAATGATGATTTGAAGGTGGAAGCAGCTGGTTCTTCGCCTGGAATTGAAGCAGAAGCGAGAAGAAGAATAAAATTTAAATCTTGCATGAAATCTGATGAAGTAGATCAGATCATTCCACCGCCACATCCGTCGCGTACCGCGACCAAAAGCCCAAAAAGTCTTCGCGTACCGCGAAGAAATCCGGAGATCTCAGATTTCTTTCCTGCATCGCGTACCGCGGAGGATTCTGAATCCCTCCATCGCGTACCGCGATGGATCCAATCGACCAACACTTAGTGATTTTTCTTCGTTTTTCGATTTCGGGCAATCCAGGACTCCGTTTTGTGCACGGTTTTCGCCCACGTTCATTATTTCTCGTCTACTATTACTCTGTAATAATTACAAGTATTAGAACAACATGGGTTTCTAGAACGATCAAATGTGCCCACGTCATTGATGACGTAATTCTCGTGTACAACTGTCACATTAACTGATAGAAAGGTTCTCTAGTATTGATATAATTTACTTAATGTTAATGATGCTAATGGGTTTTGCCTTGGGAAATATGGGGATTCTGAAACTGTTTAACTGTGATTAGAGGAACTTTTGCAAACAAACGACCTAATGTTTTTAAAATTAAACCTGACACATATGTTCTCTTTTTATGAAAATAAATTCGAGACTTATGGTGCCTGTTAAAAGAAATATCATCCACCAATCCAATAAATGGGCTGAGCTTGCAGAAAAAAAAATAAAATAAAATAAGAGATGCAGCTTATGTGTCATACCCCGGATGACAACCGAGTGAAACACCACTAAGTTAGGCTCAGTAATTTAGAAGCAAAATGCTCATACCTTCATCCATTCCATCTAAGGTTTGATTTTTAAATTCATTTAGGTTGTTCGAATGTAATGGTAACTTGAAAACTTTTATCAGGATTAAGTTGATCTGTATGACTTAAGTGTAATACCTATAGTTGATTGAATCATTTGAACATAATGAATCAAGACTAGGGAACCTAGATATCAGTTGTTGGGTTTAAGTGGATACAAATACTGACAATCGTGGTTAATGCGTATGTATTTAAATTTTTGAGTTTAAAGCCAAATTTTCTGGTTGTGATTCCATTGCAAATCTTTTTTCAAGGACGAAAAATGTTCAAGTGTGGGTATTTTTGATGGGTTGTAAAACACATCCGGTTTTTAAGTGATTTTGATTCGATTTTAAGTTGTAAATACGTCGTTTATAGTTATTTTTAGTTTCTTTTTACATTTTGTGGTTTTTACAGGTTTGTCGAGTGAAATGAGTGGAAATCGAGGTTGAAACCCGAAGGAATCGAGCCCCGGTTGAAATCTAGTGAACAATTCATCACTTGGGAAGCATCGCGGTACGCTAAGAGGTAGAAACAACCCTCCGCGATACGCGAAGGAATTCGGGAGAGCCCCGCTTGTTTTGTCCATAGCGGTACGCTGAGATGGTTTGAATTGATCTTCGCGGTACGCGACGGAGTTTGAAATTTGAAAAAAGTCAAGTTGAATGCGAGAATAAAGAGGAGACGTTCCCCAGCCGTTTCAACATTCATTCTCGACCATTTTTGAAGCAGAGGAGCATCTCTGGAGCATTGGGAAGCATTTGGAGAGCTTTGGAGGGTTAGAAGGCTAGAGTTCATGTGAAGCCATCTTGGTTACTTCTTGTTTCTTAATTGTTCTTAATTTCCAGTAGTTTATCACACTTCATCTTATTGTTTCTGATTGTTTTTGACTGATGATGATGTTATTAGGCTAGTTCTTTGATTTTACTTAGGTTAGAATGAATGTTTGAATGATTATTGATCACTATTGACTATGGTTTTGATTATTGATGGAAATACTTTTGTAACAGATTTTATTATGTCATTTTGATGAGTTTTGCATATCTAATCTTGACTATATCAGTTCATATCATGTTCCATACGTGTTTATCGAATATCTTTCGGTGTTAGACGCGTATTAGGTCATTGACTTGGTGTTATGACTAGTTTGTGGCTTGTTTGATATCACTAGCCATAGGAAAAGATGTGATTGATGTTCTTAGGGTTTTATGTGTGTCTAAGTTTAGAAATCCGAAAGGTGATAGACTTGTCGGGTGATCTTTAGCATTAAGGTTTTCTTAGTAATTACCCGGAAGGGATGGTTATTTGAAAGACTTAGTGTTATTGTCATTTGGTGTCAAATTAGACATTTTAAGATTACTTCTTGCATCTTTGGTGTATTGGAACAAGAAAATCAGGAATGTGACTTGTTCATTTGAGTACAAAAGTGTTGTTGGAAAAATCCGGGAGGTGATTCAACTAAATAGTGTGTTTATTGCAAGATTAGGTTTTCTTAGTTGGTTACATCTGGTAATTGATCCATAATCCATTAGGTTACCTATATTTTGCTGTTTAAGATCCTAGTTCCATCGTGTCAAACAAAGTCAATTGTGTCAATAATCACAAACAGGAATTCAACCTAAGTAGAGTTTTTCCCAATTGTTTATTTTTTTCTAAAATTGTAAATCATTTTTTTAATTAAATTTGTTAATCTGATTTTAGGGTTTAATATTAATTGAATTGGTTTTTTCTAATTTAATTAGGATAATTAGTTTAATTTAATTTAGTAATTGTCATTTTTATTCAAAACCCCCCTCTTTGTTTTAAATCATTTTCTAATCTTGTTTCATTAAGTCAGTGTCTCGTGGGTTCGATATCCGGACTTTCATTAGCTATTCTACAATTGATAGGTACACTTGCCCTTCGTAGTGGTTTAGTTTAGGATTTTCGGTTTTAACTCGTTGTAATTAAGTTAAGTCTAGGTTAGTATTTGTAGTTGTTTTCTTAGACCACTTTTAGGAACATCACACGCCCTTCCTCCAGAAGAGCCATCTCCCTAGCAATCTCTTCCTTGGCGTTATTCAGGGTTGCTTCCTTCGCACGCAAACCTTTTTCCAGCTCTTCCAAATGTGCAGCATGGTCAGTTTTTTCTTTCTCCAACTTGGTGACCTGTTCCTGTGGAACCAACACTCGACTAGCCTCGGTGGATAACTGCGAAGAAAGCTGGGCAGCCTTGCTATCATACTTCTCATAAATCGCACCCCAACGTTCCATTGCTTCAGGGATGTGGGAGCCAAGCTGCACGTAATGGCTACACAACCCATCAATAACAGCCGATACGTTCAACGAACCCATATCGTCTTTTTGACCTGGGGTCATCATACCCGCAGTAACAGCACGACACACACACCAACATCCATGAACAAATCCCCGGTGCGAACACCCCACTTAGGAACATGCAGCTGCTGAGCAAGACCTTCTACCTGGGGTGCCGCACCCATGCCAATTGTCTCCAATGCTTGAACAGCAACAACCCCGCCAATGGGCATATCCCAATCATAATCATCTATACCGACAGTAGGAGACGAAGGATGTGACAAGCTCTGAGTTTTATCCACATTATCAGACATCTCGGTTTTACCCTTGCCAGACCGGGTCTTCATCCTTTTCGCAAGAACTGATGCAGAAGGCTCAGACACAGCCTTGTTTTTCTTCACCTTTACAACCTCACAATCAGACTCATCCTCCTCAAGAGAAAAGGGAGGAAGATCATTCCGCATAGCCCCACCATCAAGGAACACACTGACATAATCCTGCCCAGTATACACAGTCCGGATATGACTAGTAACCACGTTTTCTTCACCTTCCTGTAGCTGCTTAGAAGAACTTTCCACATTAGAGTTCGTATCTAGCTTCATCAAATCCAATAAACCCATTTCTGCAAAGTATTACAAATCAAGTTAAACTATGAAATTCATTCAAGCGTAACAGTTCAATCTAAGGAGGGACCCCAAATACAAACAACATACCAACGCCATGGCAGCGAAAGGACGGACGGTACCCAGGATGAGCCCATTTCCCACTCAGACCAGTAAACACAAGCACATCCTCTGGGAAAGGACGGACATGTGTTTTGTTACTTGTCAATAATCGGTAATGGTCAACATCAACAGTGGGGTTCTGGAGGCACAACTCAAATAAAAACTCGGTGGAATCACGTAGTGTGGGCGAAAAAGGGAGAAGAGTGGCAGAAATCCAGAAAAACTTGGTTTTCCAATTTTTTACGCTAGGGTTCGAAGGGTAGCAAAGTTTGGCTCCCAACCCTTTCCGTTGCTGAATGGTCAACCAATCGCCATTTTTAGCCAGGTGATAAAAACAGCGAAACAGGGCAACGGTGGGCGTCGCCCCCACTGCTTTGCACGCCATCTCAAAATGTATCATTTTACTAACCCCTATGGGCGCTAGTTGGCAAGGCACAACCCGATAATACTCGAGCAAATTGATAAAAAAGACAGAGAAGGGGAGACGCAAATTGGCAAACTCTAAATAACGGGTATATAAAGCTATACTGCCAGAAGGGCAATCTAGCACACTCTGATTATTTGCAGGAAGCACATGGCATAGTTCGGGACCAATATCATATAACTCACAAAATTCACGAAATTCCGGCTCCCCCATCTCTGATAAACGCTCCGACATGTCAAAACGGCCGGCCACTGGCGCAAACGGAATCGAAGAAACAATAAGCAAACGAAACGAAAACAAGGAAGATGGTAAGAGGACTAACCTGCGCAAACAAGGAAACGAAATCGGTGGCTCAATAATGGAGATGGTGGTTTTTATTTTCAAAAATTAAAAACTGAAATGATGAACTCATCCTAGGAAGTCGGAACTAGCAGAGGACATGACTGATTAGATGGGTAACCCCTCCGACTAAGCGCCTCGAGCGGCGGGAAAATCTTTCCTCTTTTTTTCCTCCTCCTTCGAATATTCCAGCCGCACTCACGCTTACCCGGGCTTACAAAAAAAAAAGAAAAGAAAAAAAAAGAGAGAAAGAATCCTTAAGGTACAACAATAAGTAACGACTCTATAACACTACGAGCATTAAAAAGCCGTGACTGGGGGGGATGATGACGGGAGAAGCTTGGATAACGTAATCGCCATGCAACACAACTTATCCGAGATACGAAATATCAGGGATACCACCTGAAAAGGATTCAGGGTCAACGCCTTGAATCCCCAAGGCCCGGATAAGACTTCACCGATGAAAAGTAGCGGAAGTAAATAAACAGGAAAGAGCCAAAAAGGAGATCCTTGCAAAAGGAAGATTCTCCCTTTTGTGATAAACTGTCTAATCTGCTGTTAGGATAAAAGACAGCCTGCATAAAACAAAATGTCACATAAACCATGTCAATCACACTCTTACATAATAATAGAAAGGTTCACAATACCAAGGTCAAGCTCTAAAAACTATGAAGGATAACCTTCTACAAACGGTAGATTGCATCCTGCACATTCTCATCCAAGTCAAGTATAAATACTAGACTCAAGAAGAAGAGAGGGTAAGTTCAAAAACACTATTTTCTGATCTCTTCAATTCCTCTATTCTCACCTTCATTCGAAGAACAACCACTTACTCTCACGCCGGAGTCTTGACCACAGGAGATCCCTCCTGTGATGAGGCTAACGGTGTTCTTTGCTGTGTCTTAGCAGGAACCCGAGGAGCAATCAGGATCCGAGAACCTTTGAAGCAACATTCTCCTACAGCGAAAAAGGGGTATGTGGGGGGTCAGGGGGTTTTCCCAACGGGGTTTCCTCGTGGGATGATTGTGGTGGCTCATGGGAGCTAGGTCCAGGTAACTAGACCTTGATGACATGGCCTGGAAACGGTAGGTTCACACGATTGAGACTTTCGCCGTTAAAAAAAAAAAGTTTTGTAATAACTAACAACCTACTGTTAATATATCATTGAGGTTGGAGAAGATGTGTGGACCTCCTCTATTTCTTGAGCTTTTAAGAAAGATGCACTCAAAAAGAGGGACTGGTGTGAGTGGAGCTAGGGTTTAGCGTCTTAAATCATATTTTAATTATTCAAATGGCGTAAGTTGTTGATATTTATGATTTTTTTCTGATAAAAATAACTCTTTACATCATCACAATTATTTTCAAATCTTTTTTGTTTGTTAAACGAAAGAAAATATATAAAATTACATGCAAAAAATATGCATCTTCAAATCACCATGTGACAATTTTTTCAGCCTCATAACCGTAGGTGAAGTGTGTCAACAACAGAGGAAAGTGGTGTTTCTGTAGAGCAGGACCACTTGATGAGCCAAGGACTTGGAAAACGAGAAGATCATTCATTCACTTGTCATCATAATACATATATATTTAATAACTTTTACATAACGTATTTTATCATATACTAAATAACACATGTGAAGAGGCTACATAACAAACATGACGTTGGACTCATGAAGCAACTTCTACACTCTGATTCCGAGTTCATTTAAGGAGATAAAGCAAAAGAAATAGAAAGAAATGAGAAACATGTTTGTGTTTTTGAGTTTCATTTTAGAAGATAAAGGGGGGTAATTTTTTTTTTTTGAACGGTAATGCTTACCCTCACCTAAGTTACACATTTACACCTTAATTACATCTTTGAATGGGATTGAACCCATGACCTCCTATTGTAAGAAGCAAGCATCTACCAAATGGGTTAGTCCCACATTGGCAAAAAGGGAGGTAAATGTCAGGAAAATTAGACAAAATTATTAAGCTTTTAGTTCCTTTCGATTTGGAAGGAAATGGAATGAAAAAAATTATATTCTTTTATTGTTCTTTTCCCACATTTCTTTTCATTGTTTTCTTATTTAATAAACTTGGGAACATAACACTAATGCATCTAATTATCTAAACAACCATAAGAACACCCCTCTCACAATGACTACTATTTACAATGTCTAATAAGTTATTTTAGCTTGAATTATCAAACTTACAATATGGCCCATTTACACCTATGGGTTTTCTGGAATTGAAAACTTGTAATAGTGCTAAATTCGTGATAAAGAAAGTTTGTGGATGTTCATTTGATTTTTTTTTTTTGAGGATTTAATTAAATTGAAAACTAAACTAAGTTAAATGCTTAAACTAAAACAACCTGATTAATCTTTATAAGATTATATTCACGTGACAATAGGGGTGTGTGTAATACTAATTAAATATTGAAGTATCAATTTTGTTAAGTTTGAACTAGTTATAACTTAATATAATTATATAAATTGAAATTAATTAATGGCTAGAAGATATTTAATAAAATTTTATATAAACATTTTATAGAAGTTCTAGACATAAAACAACCACAAGTAAGGTTGAGGGATCACCATTAAACATATTGGAAACTAAGCTTTAGTGATAACATTCTTGAAATTTTAATACACAATTTAAAAAAATAAATAAATTTAAACGATTTATGACGTCACTAGAAATTTTATTTATAGGAGCATACACACTCATATGTAAGTATACATGAGAAAAACAAATTTAATGTAATACATATAAATGCATATGTATACAGTTTTGTATAAAAATTTATTTATAATCATATAATTTAAATAAATAAATAAATACATTTCAAGTTATAGGTAAGATAGTCATAAAGTGAGTTAAGGTGGTATAAAATCTTACTTTCAAATAAATAAGTAAACAAATAAGTTAGTAGTAATTATATAATTTTAATTAAAAGTCATAAAATAATTGTGAATTGATAAACTAAACATTTGTAAATTTTGGCACTAAAAGGTAGAAATCTAGATAAATTTAAAATACTACAATTATATTAGTCTTATAAACTTTAAATAAATTATATAAAATAACTTTGTTTTAAGTTATAATTTTAAAAACAAAAATGAAACATTCATAAATATATAAAGATTTTATTTAAATTAGCTTTATGAAAGTTAAACCATTTTATAATTTTTTTTAAAAAGAGTTAATAAAAGTTTAAGGGCTAAAACTATCAAATTGAAACTATATATTATTATAGGAGAGAAATAGGGAGGGACCAAAAATGCCTAAACCCCAAACTCATTCCCTTCCCTACCCGATTTCCAGCTCCACCCGACCCAAGGTCCACCTTCTCGATCCGGTTGCTAAAATGACCAATTTCCACTCGATGCCAGCTAACCAATTTCATTTTGGTATGTATTTGGAATCGTCTAATTGATTAAATCACAAGTTACGATCAATTAACAACTAATTAACACTTTAAATTCCAAAATTAAGAACGTTGACCGGAAATTTAAACTTGCCAAAATCGAGTATATAAACCCAATTAAATCAACCTAAACAATCCCGCAACCATTACCAACTCGTCTGTATACTCGAAATCCAATCACCAACTCCGATTGATCGCGCATTTGAACCTGCAAATTCCCACTCATTCGTCGTCGTGGTCACGTACCAGAAATCCATCAACTCTTAACAACAAGTAAGTGTTTCTTACTTCATTGGGTTCGTTTTTCGATCTAGAAACATAGCCCCATCCTCATAATTACAATCGGGATCCATAGATGATTGATTTTGATCAATGATCGGATTAGGGCTCGTTTCTATAAACTAAAATTGGGAAATCGAGATCAGTCCATGTTAAAACCATTTCGAATGGGCTAAACACGCGGATTAGGCCTTTAGTCCAACTGGTAAGATGTTTGTGTGTGTAGTTTGAGGTCGTGGGTTTGAACATTGTTCCAGACGGGTTAACCCGTTTTGGACCTTTTTTTATGGAATAACCATTGATTTAAAATCCCACTTTAAATTCTGATTTCACCTAAATTAATAAAATTTTAAAATTTTTAATTCTGTAAAATTAAATCAAAATTTATTTAACAACAAATTTTATTTAAATTTTAAAAGCATTATTATTTGATATAGTTTTGAGTAAATCATACTATTTATTAAAAATGAAAATTTATAAATTTCTTTTATAACATTTTAACAATAAGTTAATTAAATTGTGATAATGATTTTGTATAAATCTTAAAAGGTTAATTGTTGATAAATTTTATAAGTTCTTTTATAATAGCTTTGATAATAATTCTATTGTTGGATCGGGTTGCTTAATCTAAACAACACTTCACAAGTATTTCTTTCTACAATCTAACAGATGCGGAATGTTCTGTTAGAATAATCTCACAAACACTCAAAATGACAAAGTAATAATCTTTGAACACTAATAGGAACACAGGAATAATTTCAAGCTCAAGGATATATTTCTCTCAAAGTAAGAAGCGTACAAGCACATCTAAGCAAACATACAATGGGAGGTTATATAGCCGAGGCTACAACCGTATACACTTAGGAATACAAGTTGGGTATACTAGACAAGTACATAAAGTAAAGCTTATTCTAGTATGTTGAGTGTCTTAACAGGCTAAGACACTCAGTCATAATCATTATATTAATAGACATTGACTTTACAAAGGACTACTAAATACAAAAGACATTTAATGTTGTTGATCTTCAAGGCTTCAGATGATCTTTTGCATTTAATGCAGCATGGGAGAAGTAAGGCGCTTTATCTGACTCATTACATGTTGTCTTTGTCTTTACTCAGACCAGCATGTCTTGTGTCAGTACCTTTTGTACCATGACAGTAATCTGCTACAGTCTTTGTCAGAGGATAAACCTCGGAAGTCTTTGTCTTCAGTGCATAAGAAGATTCCTCGGAAGATTTATGTCTTCGGAAGCTTTAATACCTTTAAGTGTTATTCTTCGGAAGCAATGCTGTCTTGTATAACCTTCGGCAGGAACCAGTTATCCTTCGGAAGCAATGCTGCTTCCGAAGTGTCACTTCTTCCTTCCGAAGGCTTTTATTCAATGAGGCTCCTATACTTAGACAAAATAAGAAGTTTGGTGAGCATCAGCCTTTATTAGTCTTTACAGTCTCCCCCAAGGCTGATGCTACCAAAACTTCTAAGGAAGGAACCTTGGCTTCCATGTACCCCTCAGTACCTGTGCCCTTCTTCTTATCAACCTGATGCCTGTTCTCCCATCTGCTCCATTGTCAGGATTATTGAGAGGGAGCTTATCTAGATCAAGGATATAGGGTTTGGCCAACATCGTTAGATGCAAAAGATCCACCAGTTTTATATCTCCATTGTAGTCGGTGAGGATGAATGTCTTTTCTTGTGCATTGAAGCTCCAATATACTAAGGGGATATATGAGTGCTCATGCATTAGTCTACTGATATCCCTTAGATCTTCTCGAGAATGTGTATTATCTGGAGCTGCTTCTGATGTGACTTCAGGTACTGAGATTATTTCTTTAGACTCAGAGTCAGAGGGGATTGCAGATGCTCTCCTTTTCCTTCTGGCCATGCTCTTTATTCTTATGAATCTTGGTCTGTTTTGAGCAGTAGCCTGACTCCTCTGATCTCTGGCTTGTTGGGCTTCCACAGTTGATCCTACTGCTGCACCTGTTGTTGCAGTAGGCTGTGACCCAACATCCTCAGCACTTGAGGGTTCTGTTCTCCTCTCATCAGCCTGTGTATGTCTCTCAGGATCAGGGTTTGGTGTTGATTGTTTCCTTGTAGTCTGCTTACCCTTTTTGATCTTGATCACTGAGGAGATTGGCATATTATCCATAGATGGACTTGATGGAGGAGGTATTTGTTCTTCTTTAGGGTTTAGGGGGAACATGTTGGGGAACATTGCTTTTGTTACTTCCCCACACATGACTTCTTCTCCTTCTCTGATCCCTGCACCAGAGAGGGGAAACTCTATTGTAGCTCCTCCCCCTAACCCTAAGCCTTTCATTAGGCTTGCCTTCTGAGCCCTTATCTGCTCAATTGGAAGTAACTCACCTCTGGCAACTTTAGCCTTGATATCTCTGATATGCATATCCATGGTTGAGTTCTTCATAGGGCCTAGCTGCCGAGCATGGAAGCCATATTCCAGGAGAAAGGCCTTGTTCTTGTCTCTGTAGGCCTTATCCTTTTGTGCCTTAGTTAGCTTCTTTTGGACTTTGGTTGCAGCAGCTGCCTGTTCTTGCTGCTGCACCTTGTCCAGCATGGCAGCCATCCTAGGTACCGACCAGCTAAGGACTTCATCAATATCATACCCCTTTTCTTGAAGAAGGGCAGACAATCTGATGATTTCATCATCCATTGCAGTATTTGGTCGGCCCTTTGTCTTCTTGGGAATCCTCTCCTCTTGTTCTGCTTCCTCCTCTGGGGTTAGCTTCCCTTTATCTTTGTCATCAGCAGTTATTTTTACCCCAGATGAGTTATCTCCTGTAGCCTCACCAATTGGCTCATTGGCAAGTAGCTCCTCTGTGGAGGAGTCATCAAAAATGACTGGGCCTTTGGAAACAGCTGCAGCTTCGGAGTTAACCTCAGCATTCACTGTCTCCTCCAGTTGACCAATCACCTTGGATGATTCCTTATTAGTTTCCACAAAGGGCTCAGGAGATGAGGAGAGGTCTTCAGCAGCTTCTGTCCCAGAAGGGGACACAGGTTCCATGGATATTTGTTCTTCTTGTGTAGTTTCTTCCATGGTAACCTGGGCTGCAGTCTCAGAAGGAGACTTAGTCCCAGAAGGGGACTGAGGTTCCAAAGAGACATTTGATGTTTGCTTTTCAGTCTCTTTGGCAACCTCCCTTGTATCCTTAGAAGAAGAGGAAGAGGAAGTAGAAGAATCATTAAAGTAAGTACCCAAGAAGTCATCCCATTCAGCAGTCAAAGTGACTATGGATGGGTTAACTTCCTGTGCACCCTCCTCTTCTCTTGCTTCTGAACCTGACCCTGCAGTTGGTACATTCTCCCCTTTTTTGGTAGCATCAGGGGAGGTGAAAGTGGTAGTAGCAAGATCAGGGTGAAAGGGATGTAGAGTGACAGGGGGACGCCTCCTGAGGTCCAGAATAGTGGCATCTTTGGTCTGGACCTCAAGCCACAGGGTAGCTACTTCTGCTTCCAACTGAGCCACCCTGGCTTGGAGGGATGTTATAGTAGCCGTCAATTCCTGTGTGTGTGTTCCCTCATCTACCTTAGTAGAGTCATTAGGCGATGGAGTCTTGAGCCTAGCTCCTGCATCTCCACCACCAGATGTGGTTTCTTGGCACCCTGGATTCCCTTCATTGAGAAGAACCTCAAAGAAGTCCTCCCCAATATAGGTTGCCACAGGTGAGGTCCTATTGCCTGTACCACTGTCCTGTGGATCTTGATTAAGATCAACAGTAGTGGCAGCCTCACCCGCATTGACCCCTTCAGAACTACTAGGGCCAACCTCTGAGATAATAGGCTCTGGGTCAGGAAACCTTGCCTGTAACTGTGTCACCACTCTCATTAAAGTTTGGGTAGTGGGAGAGAGTGGTTCCTCCACAGTTAGAACAGGGGTTCCTTGAGCCTGGGTGTTAGTTTGAGTGGGGGGCATTTCTGGATGATATGAACCTGGAGACCTGGGAGACAGTCTCTGATCTAGTGGAGTTGCTTCAGGTGAAGCAGACTCAAGAATGGGGTTTTCCCTTTGAATATTCTCAGATATGTTTTGGGACATATGCTGAGGGCTTTCAGGCTGGTTAAGGGCAGCCACAGGTTCCAGAGGAAGAACCTGTGGATCAACAAGAGATGTGGCTTTCACCTTAGGTAGGACTGTGCCCTGGGCAGTCCTTTTAACCTTTTTCTTCTTGGGATCAGTAGAAGGAGCCTGAGCAACTGTAGAGAGTTGCACAGGGGTTCGTTTGCGTTTGTAAGTGATCTTTATGGGGTGAGGGACAGAAGTGGAAAGTGTGGGTTCAGCATCTGTGGGGTTAACAGAGCTGTCACCTTCAAGAGTATGTGACTCCATAGATGGAAGAAGGGGAGTGAATTTCCCAGAAAACTGATTACCCTTCTTCTTTAGTTGCACAAAAACCTTGGAAGAAACCAAGGGCATTTTGTATGTATTCCCAGTTAGATTGAGGGAGGTGCCCAACTCCTCATTAAAGATCTGTTGCAAAAACCTGGGGTACATACAAAATTTCTTTGGGGACGAAATATTGTCAACCAAATTATTAAAAATAAAAGCAGAAAAGTTAAACAATTGGTTGGAGACCAAACCATGAATAGCCGAAGCTAAGTCAGATGGAATTTGATCCCAACCTCCAGTTTTATTGGAAAGGCAGTGAAGGAACAAATGTATGAGGTACTTGTAATTATAGGACACTCTACCCTTCAAATAGGTTGTTGTAGGGAGAGGACCTTCGTACCCCATCGACTGAAATGTCGATGCCACCTCATCCTTTGTGAATGAGACCTTTCCACCGGCATCATTTAGTTTGAGATGTCGACAGATAGTCTCCACATTGATAGAAATAGGATGAGCATCAATGGTGGCTACAAGAGACCGACCATTGGAAGATGAAGAAACAGAACAAGATGCCCAAAATTGTTGGTGATGAGATTCATACACCAAGGGCTGAGAGGTGAGAGCGAAGAAATACATGCTCCTTTGAAGAAAGGAGACGATTGGAGCAAAATCAGCATCATTTTCTGCTGATAGCTCCGCTGGAACGTTGTGAGCAGGTTTGAATGCAAGAAGATCCATGGCAGTTTGTGATTTTTAGGTTACAATTTGGAAGAAAGAAGAAAAGAAACTTTTAAAGCGAAACGGTGAGAGAAAACGAATGGGCGGGAGACCTTTATATACCTTCGGATTTCAGCATTTAATATATAGACACATTAAATTTGAGATCCGGATGTCAGAAACAGGTCTTCCGATGACAGCTGGTTTCACAATAAATGTTTAAAATTCATTAAGGACCAAGGGGCTTCCAAAGATGTGACTTTCGGAAGAAGTGATTCTTCGGAAGAAGTTTAAGAACCAAAAAGTTTTTCAGAAGAGTTTTGCTTCCGAAGTATAAATTTTATACTGTCGGAAGCACTGCTTCTGAAGTATCAGAAGCAATGGTTAGGAAGTATAAAGTTAATACATCGGAAGCATTACTTTTGAAGTATCAGATAAGTATATTATATAAAATGTTCTTCGGAAGAAACTTTCTTCTGAAGAGTGTTATCAGAAAATTAACCTTCCGAAGTTAATGTATCGGAAGAGTATTACTTCAGAAGGTAATTCAGCTTCTGAAGTGTTAGACCTTCCGACAGAGGAAGAAATAATGCTTCCGAAGACTTAACCTATCTTCTGTTGAGTAGTTACTCATCAGAAGGTAAGTTAAGTTTATCTTCCGAAGAATTATTCATTCCAGATTATTTCATTTACTCAAAGTTAATCATTCCAATAGATGTTATTAAGTACATGAATCTTCCTTCATCAAATGCCTTGGTGAATAGATCAGCCAAATTATGTTCTGAATCAACTTTGATTAAATGGATCAACTTCTTTTCTGCACAGTCTCTGATGAAATGATATCTGATGTCAATGTGCTTGGTCTTGGAATGCTTGACAGGATTATTGGTGATGGAGATTGCACTAGAATTGTCTATCTGAATAGGAGTGTTGAACAGATCTACTCCATAATCCTTCATCTGATTTTGAATCCAGATGACTTGTGCACAGCAACTTGAAGCAGCTATGTATTCAGCTTCTGCAGTAGAAGTAGAAACACATGACTGCTTCTTGCATTGCCAAGACACAATCCTGGATCCAAGAAATTGACATCCTCCTGATGTGGATTTCTTGCTGATGTTGCACCCTCCATAATCACTGTCTGTGTATGCCATGAACTGAAAGTCTTCATTTCTAGGATACCATAATCCTAGACTTGATGCTCCTTTGAGATATCTAAAGATTCTTTTCACAGCCAGCATATGTGAGACTTTGGGATTAGCCTGAAATCTTGCACACACACAAGTTGCAAACATGATATCTGGCCTGCTTGCTGTGAGATACATCAAAGAGCCTATCATTGCTCTGTATTGGTGCTGATCAACATCCTCTCCCTCAAGATCAGGACTAAGAGATGTTGTCTTGGACATAGGAGTTCCCAGTGCTTTGCAATCAGAGAGCTTGAATCTTTCAAGAATGTCCTTGACATATTTTGATTGACTAATGAAAATCCCTATAGGATTTTGTTTTACTTGTAATCCAAGAAAGAAGGTGAGTTCTCCCATTGAACTCATTTCAAATTTGGATTTCATCAGAGATTCAAAATCCTTACAGAGAGATTCATTAGTAGAACCAAAGATAATATCATCAACATAGATTTGAACTAGCATGATATGTTGATTAGACTTCTTGAAAAGAGATTTTTGTCAATTGTACCTCTCTTGAAGTTGTTGGACAACAGAAAAGAAGATAACGTTTCATACCATTTTCTGGGAGCTTGATGCAACCCATAGAGAGCCTTATCAAGCTTACAGACATGATCAGGAAACTTTGGATCTTCAAATCCTGGAGGCTGGCACACATAAACTTCTTCATCTATTTTTCCATACAGGAAGGCACTCTTGACATTCATCTGAAAAACCTTGAAATCTTTTGCAGCTGCAAATGCCAAAAAGATTCTGATAGCTTCAATTCTGGCAACAGGTGCAAAGACTTCATCATAGTCAATGCCTTCCTCTTGGGTGTACCCCTGAACAACCAATCTTGCTTTGTTCTTGATGACAACACCTTTGTCATCCTTCTTGTTTCTGAACACCCATTTGGTTCCAATGGCATACTTTCCTTTAGGCAAAGGACAAGTCTTCCAAACTCCTTGTCTTTGAAACTGAAGAAGCTCCTCTTGCATAGCTTCTACCCAACTGCTATCTTTTAATGCCTCAGAAACCTTCTTTGGTTCTATTTGGGATAGAAAGCAAGAAAACAAGTAAATGTTTGCTTCATGCATAGAGCTTCTCGTTCTTACCCCTTCTTCAACATTACCAATAATGTTTTCAACTGGATGAGTGTTATGGATACGAGTTCTTGGAATAACATCCAGTTGAGAAGCTTCATCCAAGTTGATTGACTCAAGGTTAGGCAATACTACCTCAAGCTGGATTTCTGGCAAATCCTGTGGATTCTGAATTTGGACTGTGGAGGGTTGGTTTTCTCTAGGAATGGTGGTCTCCTAAGGATTTGCCTCTGCTGAAGGACTTCCTACTTCTTCTTGATGTTGTAATTCAGAAGTAGATTCAATTGACGGACCTGCCTGAGATGTGTTTACTGTCTCAGACTGTGACACACCATTTTGTGCTGAAGAGGATTCTACCAAGATTTGTTTTGAAGCTATTGGCAGTTCAACACGAAAGTCATCTTCTCTTGTGCCTTTGGAGGAGTCTATGGTAGCTGACTGTGAAACTGGAACATACTCTTTCACCAGATTAAATACAGATGTAAAGCTATCAAGATCAAATAACCAATCAGGGCCTGTTCCAGGTTTATTGAGAGTATGCTCATTGAACTGAACATTTGCAGACTCCTCAATAATTCTGGAAGCTTTGATGTATACTCTATAAGCCTTAGCATGTGAAGAGTACCCAACAAAGTAGCCCTCTGCTGATTTCTCAGCAAACTTGGCTAAGTGATCTTTAGTATTCAGTATGGTGCAATGACATCCAAATGGTTTGAGAAATCCAATGAATGGCTTTCTCTTATGCCAAATTTCATAAGGAGTCATACCATGTGTCTTAACTACCAATACTCTGTTTTGGACATAACAGGCAGTGTTGACTGCTTCTGCCCAAAAAGTTATTGGAAGTTTGGCATCAGACAACATGGTCCTTGCAGCCTCAATTAGTGTCCTATTCCTTCTCTCAGCAACACCATTTTGTTGTGGAGTCCTAGGAGCACTAAATTGTCTTGTAATACCTTTAGATTCACAGAATGAATTTAAAACATGATTTTTGAACTCTGTTCCTTGATCTGATCTAATTATTTTTACATAGTGGTCACTTTCATTCTCCACCCTAAGTATGAATGACTTTAGGATCTCAGCAGTTTCATCCTTGGTATTCAAGAAGAATACCCAGGTATACCGAGAGAAATCATCAGTAATCACCAAGCAATATGACTTTCTACCTAGACTTTTTACACTTGTAGGGCCAAACAAGTCCATATGTGGTAAATGCAGGACTGTTGTAATAGAATTTATCTCTTTGGCATGATGAGATGACTTATGCTGCTTACCCTTTAAGCATACAACACATTTATCAACACAAATGAATTCCTTTGTTGGTAGACCAGTTACTAAATTATTTTTGACAAGTTTATTCATATTTTTGAGGTTTACATGACAAAGTCTTCTATGCCAAAGATATGATTCATCAAGTGAAGCTTTTGAGACAAAGCAGCTTATATTACTAAGAGGTGCAGCTGTGCTCATATCTAGCATATACATGTTGTTTCTTCTAGGAGCTCTGAGCAGAATTTGATCATTTGGTACCACAAATCCTGGTTTCAGGACAATGCATTCATGCTCAGTAAACAACATGTTGTGCTTTTGATCACACACCTGTGATACACTCAGTAAATTGTAGTTAAGTTCTTTTACAAAATGCGCATTCTCAAAGCTTACCTTACCATTAGAGATTGTGCCCCTTCCTGTTATGTAACCTCCCACTGGATCACTTCCAAATGCAACAGACCCTCCAAAGAATGGTTCATATTTGTGCAGGTGAGTCTTGTTGCCTGTCATGTGCCTGGAACAGCCACTATCAACTATCCACAAGTTGCCTTTTAATTCCTGCTGTCCCTGCACATGACCAGAAGTGAGTTAGTTTCTGATGGGAACCCAAGCCCATGTGGTCTAGGGTTTGCCATTTGCATCATTGTATGTAAATTTCTTTGACATCATCCTAGGTGGGACAGATGATGTGCTAGCTTCTAATGGGAAGGATGGCTTATCAGTTGATTCCTTCTTCTTCCATACTTGTTTTGCCTTTTGAGTTGTCGGAAGACTTTGTTTCTTTTGATAGTCATCGGAAGCTACTTTTCCTTTTCCTTCCGATGGTCTTCTTCCGAAGTAACAAGGTTTCTTTTGTTTGTTGAAAGTCTTCCTTTTATGAGCTTCCGAGGTTCCTTTTCTATCGGAAGCTTCTTTTGTCTTTACTTCTGATGCTTTCTTAAATGGCTTCCTTCCTTGTTCTCCCGAAGATGTAGATGACTTACTCCAACTATTCTTTCTTCCTCTTCCCTGTATATTTGAGGAAATTCTGCTTCTTGGATTATAGAAGCAATCAGCAGCAAAGTGATTCTTCTCACCACACATCAGACATATAGTTTGAATGTTGGGAGAGTGTTGCTGCTGATCCCTTTTTATGAGGGCTGAGCTTTGATCCTCAGAGAGTGATGAATTGGATGTTCCAACAGACTTATTGGTTTTAGGATTTGCCTGTTTTCCTGAAGAATTGACATTTCTATCCTTTGATCTAACCCTTTTGGACTTGTCTGATGGACAAGTGACATATTCATCTAATGAGGTACTCCCTGTATTTTTAGCTTTAACAAAAACTGTTGAATGTTTCTTCGTTTTATTAGTTCTTTTCTTGTTTCTTAAAGTTGTTTTTGTTGTTTCTGGTTTGATAGGGATATCACTCTCATCTGAACATGTTGAGTTATTTGGGTCTGTATCAGAAAGATCATCACTTTGATTTACCTTGTGCATATCTAACTCATCATCGTACACAAGATTTGTTACTGGTTTACATCTGATTTCCACCATAGGAGTATATGCAGATGGAGGCTCCATTTTATTATAACCCAAACCAACTCCCTTCTTTCTTACAAGCTCAGATGTATCACTCATCCTAAAGAGTTTTTCATATTTTTCACCTTGACTTAGAAACTTGTCTCTGTAAGATTCAGCCAATACGAGTTCAGTCTTGGCAGTGGTTAGTCTTTCTAAAAGATTTTTAATTTGACACTGTTTGTTAGTATCTTCATGTTTTAAACTTGAAATGGTCTTTTCCATTTCTTCAATCTTTTCTTTGTAATTTCTTTCAGCCTCAAAGAAATTTGCCTTGACAACTTGTAAAGACTCAAGCTCATTACAGAGTTTAGAATTTATCTTTTTATAAACAGTTAGAGTTTCTAAGCATTCAGGTGTGCACATGTTATTAGTTACCTTGTTTGAGGAAGATGAGTCATTTGCCATCAAAGCACTGTTATAGATAGAGGCATCCTCAGCTTGAAAGCTCCAATCTGCAAAATCTTGTTCAGCAATGTTTGCATTGTTTGATGAGCTTGATGGTCTTTGTTGTGGTTGCCCAGAAGTTGTCGGCTGAGTTCCTGTGGACTTGCATTCTCTGGCAAAGTGGCCTAACTGTTGACAGTTAAAGCATTTTAGTTTAGATTTGTCAAGTCCAAATCCAGTCTTCATATTGTGCTTTTTGAACTGTCTGCCGGTTCTTTGGTAAAACTTCTTTGCCATGTATGAAATCATAGCCATTTGATAGTTTATATCCATCTCCTCAAGATCATCTGTAGGGATACCATCCAAGTCTTCTTGACACAGATGAAAAGCTCCTTGCCCAGAGGTTAGTAGTGGGGTTGGGTTAGAGACAGGGTTTGATGAATTTGGAGTTTCAGGAAATGTGACAGTGGGTGTGGAGGTAGGATGGTAGAGGGGTTGATAGCTTTGGTATGGAGGATTATTGATGGGTGCATACAGAGCAGCTGAACCAGATGGTAAGTGGGAGACTTTAGATTCTTGGGCATCTAATTCCATCTGATAGGCACTGAGAATACCAAACAACTCTCCTAAAGTTAGAGTTTTCAGGTTTTCTGTTCTTCTGATTGTTACTGAATAAATATTCCATGCCTTTGGAAGAGACCTCAGAAATATTCTGAGCACATCTTGATTATCAAGAGTTACACCTGCAGTAGTTAATTCATCCACAAGTTGGACATACCTTAGGTACTGAGAAGACATATTCTCATTGTTTTGTTGACAAAAGTTTTCAAACTTCTGTTTCAGCATATCCTTCTTGTTTTCTTTGACATCTTCTGAACCTTCATACATCTGCTTCAAGGAATTCCACAGTTCTTGAGCAGACTTGCATTTCTTGAATGCATGTATAATGGAGTTCGGTATTGACATCTGAATGAGCCAAAGAGCCTTAGAATCCACTTCCATTTTCTTGTAGTCTTCATCTGAGTACATAGATGGATCTTTTGGTACTGCAGCTCCTCCCGCTCCAGCAGCAGCAATTGTAGGAATGTAAGGACCTTCCAGAACAGACTTCCAAAGTTTGAAGTCCTGATTTCTGATGAATCCTTCCATTCTGACTTTCCATGTGTCAAAGTCTTCAGGTGTGAACATTGGTGGCTTGTTGAGAGTGCCATTTTCTGTATCATGTTTGTTAAGAGCAGCCATTTTGGACAAACACAGAAAATATGAGTGTTGAAACTTTGAGATTTTAGAAGAAATAAAACTGGTAACTTGATGATGATGAGTCACTCAAGTTCAAGAGCCAAAGCTCTGATACCACTTGTTGGATCAGGTTGCTTAATCTAAACAACACTTCACAAGTATTTCTTTCTACAATCTAACAGATGCGGAATGTTCTGTTAGAATAATCTCACAAACACTCAAAATGACAAAGTAATAATCTTTGAACACTAATAGGAACACGGGAATAATTTCAAGCTCAAGGATATATTTCTCTCAAAGTAAGAAGCGTACAAGCACATCTAAGCAAACATACAATGGGAGGTTATATAGCCGAGGCTACAACCGTATACACTTAGGAATACAAGTTGGGTATACTAGACAAGTACATAAAGTAAAGCTTATTCTAGTATGTTGAGTGTCTTAACAGGCTAAGACACTCAGTCATAATCATTATATTAATAGACATTGACGTTACAAAGGACTACTAAATACAAAAGACATTTAATGTTGTTGATCTTCAAGGCTTCAGATGATCTTTTGCATTTAATGCAGCATGTGTCACACCCCGGGCCGGCGGGGTTGGATCGGAGTCCCCGTCGGGCGGAAGGTTCCCGGGGCGCGATATCGGGTGTGATAATCGGGATGATCAGATTGTTACATAGCATCAATGTTAAGAATCACTAAAGCACAATTAAGCATATGAATAGGATTACAAAGTTAAATTACACTGTTAATGTTTGATAATTTAACTCGATAAACCTAACAAAAGAATCAATGTTTTCTATCTTGTAAACTGTACAAGACATCCAAGAACGATTCGTATGATTTACAAAAGATGTGCTTTCCAAAATCACTAGGTCCTCTAACTAGTCCGCCTAGCATGCAATCCAAAAGCATATGATTTAAACCTGTGCGTCACCTGAGAAAGCATGTAAGAAAACAAAGTCAACACAATGGTTGGTGAGTTCATGTAGTTTGTGAGTTTAAATAGTTTTATCAAACGCCCGTAGGTAAAACCTTAACCTCATTAACTCCACATGTAATACCCCAATCGATATGCTTATATATAGGGAATCCTGAAAGGGTCAAGCCCAGACGCTATCCCACCACATACTAATCAGCATATAACACTGTTGTTAATGATAATTAAGCCTTTTACCTACCCATCCGTATAGTTTTCCCATCATAGTTTAACTCCTGTGTTTGTATGTTTATCCCAATCACCGATAGTCTACTCGAGTTTAGCCTGATAGATACCGGTATGAATAACCAGATGCCCGAAGGAATCCATTGTTAATCCAAACCGGCCCCAGGAATGATCAGCAACTCAGGGGGAGATAGAGGGTTTCTAGGTTGACACAAAGTCAACTAAGGATCACCATATCGTCCTAGTTACTGTCAACCCAGGTAAATAGATGTGGGAAACACTTCATGGCAAGCACTGAGAGGCCATCAGTCCATTTCCTCGATAAGACTATGAAGAACACATGAAGGCAAGCACTGAGAGACCAACTATTGTTCTTCAAGTCCCGGCTAGGAGAACACCTGAAGGCAAGCACTGAGAGACCAACTATTGTTCTTCCATAGCCTATAGTTTTAGCATACAAGAGTCCAGCATTTACGTAACTTGTGCACAAGAACTAGCTTTACAACCGGTAAGGCAAGCACTGAGAGGCCAAACCGTTGTTTGAGCATGGCAATCACATAGCATTCAAGAGTCTATAGTATCCATAGCATTCAAGAGTTTAATGTGTATGTATGCATGTTTAGAATTTCCATAGCATTATAGAATCATTAGCGTCTAGAGTTTACATTAGTTTCTAGCATGAACCCATAGCATTAACAATTAGTATAGTCTCATAGCATTTGTATTAAGCATAACCCGTAGTGTTAGTTCATAGTATAAACCCGTAGTATTAGCATTTAGTTTAACCCATCCCCTTAGTATTTAGCATAACCCGTAGTGTTAACAGTTAGTTTCCCCAGTAGTCTTAATGTTTATCATGACTTATAGCTTTAGCATTCACAATAGCATCATCAGATAGTAAATACCCTTAGCACTTGGTATTAACACATAGCTTTAGTATTTGCAAATAGTTATGCCTTTAGCACTTGGCATAATCAATTAGCATTTAGTTTCCATAGAGTATTATGCCATTAGCACTTGGCATAATCAAATAGCATTTAGTTTCCATAGAGTATTATGCCTTTAGCACTTGGCATAATCAAATAGCATTTAGTCTAAAATAGAGTATTATGCCTTTAGCACTTGGCATAATTCATAGTATAAAAGCATTTTGTTAAATTTAAAACATTTGTTTTAAAATGTATAACATGCTTCTCAGTCCCGAGTTAAAAAACCAAAAATAGTTTGAAAAGGGACAATGAACTCACCTTGCGGTTGGGGTAGTTGACTTAGTCTCAAACAAGAATGCACGCGCTCTTTGTTGTACTTGTTATTGTTTTCACGATCCTGTATTGATTTCAAGTTGTTTATCACTTGTAAGTATAAGTTTATGAATGATTTGTGTGTGTGTAAGTGTTAGCCTTGAAGTTGGTTAACGCTTTGTGAGTCACGATTGTCATCCGGCCCTTGTTTCATGTGTCGTAAGTTATTGTTATTATATGCCATTACGTTGTGTTTTGAACCTTAGTTCACCCTTGGGTATAATAAACTTGTTGTATTGTGTCCACTTGAAAACCATTATTGTTTCTCAAGCATGCGGTTTAGTTTGTAGTTTAAAATCTAGGGTGTTACCTTTGTAAAAAACCTAATAGGTTTCTACCCTTTTATAAATAGAAATGTCATCACCCTTGTAATAGCCTAAGATTATAGCTTGTCTAAGTTCCTTAGACCAAATTATATCACCTTTTTAAAGTGGATATTATTTGTTGGTTTACATCGTTCATCAGGTGACACAACTCATTAAACATGGGCCGGTCATGACTAGGTATCGAATGAGTAACTTGGCCCAATGTGTATATGGGCTATCCCCTTCCCAAGGCCATGCCACTCGCTATTGGGCTTCAACATTAGATGATTGGGCTGATTGAATCTTATGGCCTACTAAATTGGCAGTGATCCAACCCACTTAGTCCCTTGGCCAAAACAGTCAATGTGGGCCCAACATAGGGTCTTGGGCTGAATGCGAGCCTCATGGACCTAAACAGCAGGCCTTGGGCCAAGACACTAGGCTTTTTGGGCCGAAATGAATAGTTTGGCTAGTAACGTGTGTGTGTGTGCCATCTGTTAGATCAACAAAGCCTTTGGGCTGATTGTGGTCAAGAGAAGTATGTTGGGCCTGGATTTTGGGCTTTAACATTAATCATTTATTATGGGCCTTGACTGGGCCGTAAGAACATGGCAGTTCAAGAACTTGATTGTTGTTATTGGACTATCAAAAAGCTGCTGAGCCAAGTGATGTTACACCGTTCAAACAATTTAGTCTCAGCATAATGGAAGGAGGGTTGGCCAAAAGTGGTGGTTTGGTGGTGGCTGCTTGAATAGAATAGGTTGAGCCGAAGGTGGGGCCTTCGGGGTCGAATAAGATGTTGCCGATTGAAGCTAGAATGGCTGTCGAGGAAATGCCCAGCGAATGGGAAGTTCATGGTCGAATGAATAGTGACCGAAAGAGGGTTTGTCAAATGGGTTTAAGGCTGGGCGAATGGGATGGCCGGCTTACCTAATTGCCGACTGAACCTTGGTTCCCGAATGAAGATGGCCGACAGAATAAAAGTGGCGAATGATGGTGGTTCTGTAGTGGCGGCCGAATGAAGGAAATGGCCAGCGAATGACCGACGAATGGAGATGGCGAAGGAGTAGCAGCCCACGCATGAAGCTGGTAGGCCATTCGGCCAACTGGTTGACTCGCCTCATTCGACTAAGGCCATTCGGCCGGAGGCTGGGTGCATCTGAAAGTCGAACCAGTTGTTGCTCAAGGGTGGCAAGGTGGTTCTTCGATGGTCGTGGACTAGGGGGTGTCTGCTGAGTGAAAAAAGGTCGGAGAATAAGTCTTAAAACCGAATTTGAACCATGTGTGAACTAGAGGAGTAGAAAACCCTAATATTCGAAGTTTTCACCGCTAAATACCTCAATTTCCAGTGGGTTTCCTCCTAGATCTGTTGTACTTTCACGTAGAGGGTGATGAGGGCTTCGTGTGGGTTCAAGAATGGCTTGATTTCGTTGAGTTTTGAGCAAGTTATGAGCTTTGGAAGCTCAAAAATGGTGAATAAAAATCAAAACCGGGATTAGGGTAGAGGAGAGAGAAGAAAGAGGTGTTAAGTGGGGAAGAAGAGCTCATTTTGGGGTATTTATACCCCGAGTGAGTTCGGGTTCGTTTTCGTTGCTCGGTTCGCGTTTTCCGTCGCGTATCCGGAATTTACGCGCGTTCTTCTTAATTAAAATAAAAGAATTATTTTACAATCGTTAAAATTTACAAATGTGTTTCTAATATCACAATATTTATTTATTTAGTTAAAATTAATTTAAATAACGTTTATATAATTTATTTGACGAATTTCGTATTTTTACGCGTTAATTACATTTATTCGCGATTTTTCTTAAAATAATGTAATTTAATTTATTCAATGATGAGTTTCAAAATTGTAAAATAAGATTTATCTTATTTCTTTGAATTTATGATCGTTCGTGTCTTTTATCGTTTTCGTTATCGTTTCGTCAGAACGTGTCACCATCGCGCGTATTCGTTCGAATCGTCATTCGAACGAACACGACGATGGTTTTGCTTTCCGACTTTTGTTTTCTACATTTCAGTTATTATCTCAGAACGTTAAACTATCAGAATCATTCGTACAGATCGTCACCTATACGAATAACTCGTCGGTTTAGCATCCCGTAACAATAACCATTATCGTTTCATTTTTGTTTAACCTCGCATACGTTTACACATCATAGTACCTCAACCATCATTAGTATCACTGTTCCGTGTTGTCTGATGTGTTTCTGACTGTTAAACTGTTACGTTTAATCAGATTTCAGAAACACTAGCATAATAGTTTACTGTTTCACATTACGTATTCAACAGTACATCAATAGTTTGCATAGTTTGTACCTGAGTTACTGTGCCGTTACTGTTCCGTTCACTGTTCCGGTGACGGTTCCGACACAGTTGTTACAGTCTCCCCTTGTTAGAGAAATTTCGTCCCGAAATTTAAGCATTGCTATCGGGTACAGCTTCCTCTGTGAACAGTTGGGGATATTTGTTTCTCATGTGGTCTTCGCGTTCCCAAGTAAACTCGGGTCCGCGCCTTGAGTTCCAACGCACTTTGACAATAGGAATACGACTTCGCCTTAGTTGTTTAACCTTGCGATCCATGATTTCTAACGGTTCCTCAACAAAACGTAGGTGTTCATCCAATTGAATTTCTTCAATCGGTATGATAAGAGTTTCATCAGCAAGGCATTTCTTTAAGTTTGAGACGTGAAACACGTCATGTACACCACTAAGTTCATCCGGTAAGCTTAGTTTGTATGCTACAGGACCAATACGTTCGATGATTTCGAACGGTCCCACATATCGTGGTGTTAGTTTGCCTTTCTTTGCGAATCGAACCACGCCCTTCCATGGGGAAACCTTCAACATGACTCGGTCTCCCACTTGGAATTCCAACGGCTTACGCCGTTTATCAGCATAGCTCTTTTGTCTACTTCGTGTCGCCTGTAACCTTTGTTGTATCTGAGCAATCTTGTCTGTAGTTTCTTGTATCAGTTCTGGCCCTGTGATTCGATTATCTCCCACTTCGGACCAACAGATCGGTGATCGACACTTTCGGCCATAAAGAGCCTCAAATGGGGCACAACCGATACTGCTATGATAACTGTTGTTGTAGGAGAATTCGATTAGTGGCAAGTGAGAATCCCAATTACCACCGAAGTCTAGAACACAAGTTCTCAGCATATCCTCTAGGGTCTGAATAGTACGCTCGCTTTGACCATCCGTTTGTGGATGATAAGCTGTACTCAAGTTTAATTGCGTCCCCAGGGATTTCTGCAATGATTGCCAGAACCTTGATGTGAATCTGCTATCGCGATCTGAGATGATAGACAATGGCACACCATGGCGTACCACTATCTCGTCGATGTAAAGCTTCGCTAGTTTATCCATCGTGTACGTTTCTCGCATCGGTAAGAAGTGAGCAGACTTGGTTAATCGATCAACGATAACCCAAATAGTGTCATGTCCACTGGAAGTGCGGGGTAGCTTGGTAACAAAGTCCATAGCTATTTGTTCCCACTTCCATAGTGGAATTTCAGGCTGTTCCAGTAAACCTGACGGTTTCTGGTGTTCTGCCTTCACCTTAGCACACGTAAGGCATCGACCAACATACTCGGCTATGTCTTTCTTCATACCCGGCCACCAATAAAATGCACGTAAGTCTTGATACATTTTATCAGCACCGGGATGCACAGAGTACTTGGTCTTGTGTGCTTCATTAAAAATAAGCTTCCTTAACTCAGCTACTGCAGGAATCCATACACGATCCTTACAGTAGACTAGTCCATCGGGTTTTGTTTCTAAATGTTTCTCCATTCCACAATCTAGGTCTTTCTTCAAGTTTCCTCGTTCAACTGCCTCTTGTTGTGCTTGCATAATGTGGTCATGTAAGCTTGTCTGCACGGTCATTCCCATTGCTCTAAACGCGCAGGGGTTTGACTCGTTCCTTCCGGCTCAAGGCATCAGCAACAACATTTGCCTTGCCCGGATGGTACTTGATTACACAGTCATAGTCATTCAGAAGCTCTACCCAACGTCGCTGTCGCATGTTGAGTTCCTTCTGATCAAATATGTGTTGCAGACTTTTGTGATCTGTAAATATGGTACACTTGGTGCCATATAGGTAATGTCTCCAGATCTTTAAAGCAAATATCACAGCTCCCAGTTCCAGATCATGAGTAGTGTAGTTCTTCTCATGAACTTTCAGTTGTCTCGAAGCATAGGCAATGACCTTGTCTCTCTGCATAAGTACACAACCAAGTCCCTGATGGGAGGCATCGCAGTATACTACAAAGTCATCACAACCATCTGGGAGAGTTAAGATTGGAGCATCGCATAACTTCTGTTTCAAGGTCTGAAAGGCTTCTTCCTGCTTTTGTTCCCATACAAACGGCTCGCTCTTCTGTGTTAACTTTGTGAGTGGCAGAGCTATCTTAGAAAAATTCGAGATGAATCTTCTGTAATAGCCTGCTAAGCCTAGAAAAGAACGTATCTCTGTCGGTGTCTTCGGAGTGTCCCAATCTTTTATCGCCTCAATCTTGGCAGGATCAACATGTATTCCTTCGCTGTTAACAACATGACCTAGGAATTGAACTTCTTTTAACCAAAACTCACACTTAGAGAATTTGGCATAAAGCTTCTCTTCCTTTAACAGCTCCAAGATCGTTCTAAGATGTTGCTCATGTTCCGCTTTGCTTTTAGAGTAGATCAATATGTCATCAATGAACACAATAACAAATTGATCTAAGTGTGGCTTACACACACGGTTCATGAGATCCATGAAAACCGCAGGTGCATTCGTTAAACCAAAAGGCATCACCATGAACTCGTAATGCCCATATCTGGTACGAAACGCCGTCTTCGGTATATCTTCGTCTTGCACTCTGAGTTGATGGTATCCAGAACGTAGATCGATCTTCGAAAAGAACTGAGCTCCTTGCAATTGATCAAACAAATCATCAATCCTCGGCAATGGATACCGATTCTTGATGGTTAGTTTGTTTAGTTCCCTGTAGTCTATGCACATTCGAAAAGATCCATCCTTCTTTTCACGAACAAAACCGGAGCTCCCCAAGGCGAGTAGCTCGGTCGGATGAAACCTTTATCCAATAACTCCTGCAATTGGTTAGATAACTCCTGCATCTCCGAAGGTGCTAACCTGTAAGGAGATTTAGCAACAGGTGTTGCTCCAGGAACTAAATCAATACGAAACTCTACCGGTCGCACAGGTGGCAAGCCAGGTAGATCTTCAGGAAACACTTCAGGATATTCTTTCACTATCGGCACGTCTTGAATGGTTTTCTTGTCTTTTTGTTTCTCCACCACGTGAGCCAAGAAAGCTATACATTTCTTTTGTAAACACTTACGCGCTTTTATGCATGATATGATCTTTACGTTTCTCTTTGATTGATCCCCACGAACTTCCAACACACGATAGTCTGTTACTGGAATCCGAAGTAGCTTTTCAGAACAGATGACTTCAACTCTATTGAGTGATAGCCAATCCATTCCCACAATGATGTCGAAACTGCCCAACTCCATCGGCAACAGGTCGATGGTAAATGTGTGATCAGTGAGTATAAGTGGGCAGTTCCTAAGTATAGTGCTAACTGTAACCTGCTTTCCGTTCGCTACTTCGATAATGTATGGGGAATCTAAAGTTTCCTTAGTAAGATTAAGTTGACGTGCAAAGTCAGATGAAATAAAACTCTGATCTGCACCAGTATCAAATAAAATAGATGCATAAGAGTCATGTATAAGAAATGTACCAGTGACCACGTTAGGGTCTTGGCGTGCAGCATTGGCTCCAATAACAAAAGCCCTTCCACGTGGTGCTTGGGCTCCTTGTTGTGCTCGTTTCGGACACTCTCTGGAGAAATGGCCTATTTCTCCACAGTTGTAGCATCCTCTGTTGTTGTTGTTGGGATTGTCAGGTCTTGGTGGTGGTGGAAGTGCTACAGCAGCATTGTTAGCAGTACGAGTTGCCGGTGCACGGCATTGCTGAGCACGGTGACCTAATCGGCCACAGTTGTTGCATTTACGGCATTGCGCCGTAGTAGGATGATGAAATCTGCATCGTGCACACTGAGGATGCGGTCCCACATAGTTCTTGGGTGCAACCTGAGCAGGTGCTGCAGTAATTTGTTGGAGAGGAGTGACAGCCGCATAGTTCTTTACAACCTTTTGCTTCTTCTTTTGATGATAATCTGGTCTTCGCTGTTGTTTCCTTGGTTTTTCCAGCATCATCTTTAGAACTCCAGATTTTACCATCACTTTAGTAAGTTTGGCTGAGAGGGAGATGGCTGACTCTAGTGTAGCAGGATATGCAGCCAGTACGATACTTTGAATACAGGAGGGTAATCCTGCTACATAGCGATCAATCAGCTTTTCCAGTGTCGGTACCATTTCTGGCACAAGAGCTACCAGTTCATGATAGCGTTGGTATAGGTCATATGATCGGCTCCCTTCATCACATGATTCGAAAGCTCAACCTCTAGTTGCTGCAGTTCATGTTTCGGACAGAACTCATTCCTCAGTAAAAGTTTGAACTCTGCCCATGGCATCGTCATTGTTTCATCCCTTCCTTTTGCCCTGATTTGTGCGTTCCACCAAGTTAAAGCTCGCTTGCTGAACGAACCAGCTGCATAGCGAACTTTATGATGCTCTGGACAACTGCTAATGTCCAGAGTATTTTCCATCTTTTCAAGCCATTGGATAAGTCCAACAGCTCCTTCAGCACCAGTGAAGCTTGGGGGTTTGCATCCTACAAAGATTTGAGAGCAGTCTGAAGTGTGGCTAGTGTTTCCACTAGCTTCTCCAGTAGTATGGCCAGAGTTGTTGCCATGACTTTGAATCCGGTTTATCATCTCTGGGATGACATCTTTCAGTTGGCTTGTTAGTTGCGTGCTCAGAAGTGTCGCCAAAGCGATAGTAGCAGGGTCTATCATCTGAACACTGCTTGAGCCTGGTGGTGGTGAGTGTGGAGGAGGCGAGGAGGAGGAGGTGGCGGTGGTGAATCTGCAGGTGAGGGTGTAGAAGAGTGTGGGGCAGAAGTCTGAGTAGTAGGCTGTTTTTTGGCGGCATTCTGATCATAACCAAAAGAGTTTGGTTAGTGCACTGATCGAATGCAGAAAACATAATGCAAACATACTCCTAAGTTCTCTACATGAGGGTCCCTAAGTTATAGTCTAGGCCAAACCATTTGAGTAAATGACCTAATATTCTCTATAACCTTGAGCTCTGATACCAATCTGTCACACCCCGGGCCGGCGGGGTTGGATCGGAGTCCCCGTCGGGCGGAAGGTTCCCGGGGCGCGATATCGGGTGTGATAATCGGGTTGATCAGATTGTTACATAGCATCAATGTTAAGAATCACTAAAGCACAATTAAGCATATGAATAGGATTACAAAGTTAAATTACATGTCAATGTTTGATAATTTAACTCGGTAAACCTAACAAAAGAATCAATGTTTCTATCTTGTAAACTGTACAAGACATCCAAGAACGATTCGTATGATTTACAAAAGATGTGCTTTCCAAAATCACTAGGTCCTCTAACTAGGCCGCCTAGCATGCAATCCAAAAGCATATGATTAAACCTGTGCGTCACCTGAGAAAGCATGTAAGAAAACAAAGTCAACACAATGGTTGGTGAGTTCATGTAGTTTGTAAGTTTAAATAGTTTATCAACGCCCCGTAGGTAAAACCTTAACCTCATTAACTCCACATGTAATACCCCAATCGGTATGCTTATATATAGGGAATCCTGAAAGGGTCAAGCCCAGACGCTATCCCACCACATACTAATCAGCATATGACACTGTTATTAATGATAATTAAGCCTTTACCTACCCATCCGTATAGTTTTCCCATCAGTTTAAACACCTGTGTTGTATGTTTATCCCAATCATCGAATAGTATCGAGTTAGATTGATAGTTACCGGTATGAATAACCAGATGCCCGAAGGAATCCATGTTAATCCAAACCAGCCCCAGGATTTACGTGCAACTCAGGGGGAGATAAGGGTTTCTCAGGATGACACAAAGTCAACTAAGATCACCATATCGTCCTAGTTACTGTCACCCCAGGTAAATAGATGTGGGAAACACTGCATGGCAAGCACTGAGAGGCCATCAGTCCATTTCCTCGATAAGACTATGAAGAACACATGAAGGCAAGCACTGAGAGACCAACTATTGTTCTTCAAGTCCCGGCTAGGAGAACACCTGAAGGCAAGCACTGAGAGACCAACTATTGTTCTTCCATAGCCTATAGTTTTAGCATACAAAGAGTCCAGCATTTACGTAACTTGTGCACAAGAACTAGCTTTACAACCGGTAAGGCAAGCACTGAGAGGCCAAACCGTTGTTTGAGCATGGCAATCACATAGCATTCAAGAGTTTATAGTATCCATAGCATTCAAGAGTTCAATGTGTATGTATGCATGTTTAGAATCCATAGCATTATAGAATCATTAGCATCTAGAGTGTTTACATTAGTTTCTAGCATGAACCCATAGCATTAACAATAGTATAGTCTCATAGCATTTGTATTAAGCATAACCCGTAGTGTTAGTTCATAGATAAACCCGTAGTATTAGCATTAGTTTAACCCATCCCCTTAGTATTTAGCATAACCCGTAGTGTAACAGTTAGTTTCCCCAGTATCTTAATGTTATCATGACTTATAGCTTTAGCATTCACATAGCATCATCAGATAGTTATACCCTTAGCACTTGGTATTAACACATAGCTTAGTATTTGATAATAGTTATGCCTTTAGCACTTGGCATAATCAAATAGCATTTAGTTTCCATAGAGTATTATGCCTTTAGCACTTGGCATAATCAAATAGCATTTAGTTTCCATAGAGTATTATGCCTTTAGCACTTGGCATAATCAAATAGCATTTAGTTTAAATAGAGTATTATGCCTTTAGCACTTGGCATAATCATAGTATAAAAGCATTTTGTTAAATTTAAAACATTTGTTTTAAAATGTATAACATGCTTCTCAGTCCCGAGTTAAAAACCAAAATAGTTTGAAAAGGGACAATGAACTCACCTTGCGGTTGGGGTAGTTGACTTAGTCTCAAACAAGAATGCACGCGCTCTTTGTTGTAATTGTTATTGTTTTCACGATCCTGTATTGATTTCAAGTTGTTATCACTTGTAAGTATAAGTTTATGAATGATTTGTGTGTGTGTAAGTGTTAGCCTTGAAGTTGGTAACGCTTTGTGAGTCACGATTGTCATCCGGCCCTTGTTTCATGTGTCGTAAG
The DNA here is from genome assembly GCA_009363875.1 of Mikania micrantha. NCBI lineage: Eukaryota > Viridiplantae > Streptophyta > Magnoliopsida > Asterales > Asteraceae > Mikania > Mikania micrantha. The sequence continues at coordinate 67,421,681 of CM018684.1, forward strand.
TTATTGTTATATATGCCATTACGTTTGTGTTTTGAACCTTAGTTCACCCTTGGGTAATATAAACTTGTTGTATTGTGTCCACTTGAAAACCATTATGTTTCTCAAGCATGCGGTTTAGTTTGTAGTTTAAAATCTAGGGTGTACCTTTGTAAAAAACCTAATAGGTTTCTACCCTTTTATAAATAGAAATGTCATCACCCTTGTAATAGCCTAAGATTATAGCTTGTCTAAGTTCCTTAGACCAAATTATATCACCTTTTTAAAGTGGATATTATTTGTTGGTTTACATCGTTCATCAGGTGACACAACTCATTAAACATGGGCCGGTCATGACTAGGTATCGAATGAGTAACTTGGCCCAATGTGTATATGGGCTATCCCTTCCCAAGGCCATGCCACTCGCTATTGGGCTTCAACATTAGATGATTGGGCTGATTGAATCTTATGGCCTACTAAATTGGCAGTGATCCAACCCACTTAGTCCCTTGGCCAAAACAGTCAATGTGCCCAACATAGGGTCTTGGGCTGAATGCGAGCCTCATGGACCTAAACAGCAGGCCTTGGGCCAAGACACTAGGCTTTTTGGGCCGAAATGAATAGTTTGGCTAGTAACGTGTGTGTGTGTGCCATCTGTTAGATACAAAAGCCTTTGGGCTGATTGTGGTCAAGAGAAGTATGTTGGGCCTGGATTTTGGGCTTTAACATTAATCATTTATTATGGGCCTTGACTGGGCCGTAAGAACATGGCAGTTCAAGAACTTGATTGTTGTTATTGGACTATCAAAAAGCTGCTGAGCCCAAGTGATGTTACACCGTTCAAACAATTTAGTCTCAGCATAATGGAAGGAGGGTTGGCCAAAAAGTGGTGGTTTGGTGGTGACTGCTTGAATAGAATAGGTTGAGCCGAAGGTGGGGCCTCGGGGTCGAATAAGATGTTGCCGATTGAAGCTAGAATGGCTGTCGAGGAATGCCCAGCGAATGGGAAGTCATGGTCGAATGAATTAGTGCGAAAGAGGGTTTGTCAAATGGGTTAAGGCTGGGCGAATGGGATGGCCGGCTTACCTAATTGCCGACTGAACCTTGGTTCCCGAATGAAGATGGCCGACAGAATAAAAGTGGCGAATGATGGTGGTTCTGTAGTGGCGGCCGAATGAAGGAAATGGCCAGCGATGACCGACGAATGGAGATGGCGAAGGAGTAGCAGCCCACGCATGAAGCTGGTAGGCCATTCGGCCAACTGGTTGACTCGCCTCATTCGACTAAGGCCATTCGGCCGGAGGCTGGGTGCATCTGAAAGTCGAACCAGTTGTTGCTCAGGGTGGCAAGGTGGTTCTTCGATGGTCGTGGACTAGGGTGTCTGCTGAGTGAAAAAAGGTCGGA